>CM021105.1:1477051-1865137 GCA_007115665.2 Sequoiadendron giganteum | reverse complement strand
AAAGGTGTCGGGTCTCTAAAAACCTCTCAGTTTTGGCTATCTTGGGAGTGGTGGTTTTTCGATGGCTGGCGAATTTTCACTCTGAGGGAAAAGGTGTCACCCAAGCAAAGGCAAAGTTGCAAAGTGGTGCAACTTCAAGTAACTCCGCAGACCGCTGCACGTTCCAACATACTTAATAGGTTTTATGCTAGGCACGGTCCTCTTTCACACTGAAACACGTGGAATCGCTTCGAGCTATGTTCCACCGGATCGATCCCTTAAGGGTCCAAAGTGCAAAATGGCTGCAAACTTCAGCATGCTAGTACTCAGATACCATGACACTTAGAAACTTCTCGCCCGATCTCTATAGAAGAAATCGCCTCTATGCAACAAGTCTCTCTCGGTTTTGGCTATCTTGGAGTGGTTTTCTCATTACGGCGATTTTCACTTGATGGAAAAAGCAGTCAATTCAGGCGCAAGTTGCAAAGTGGAGCAAACTTTCGCCTTCAACTTCAGGTGACAGTTTTAATGTTCTTAACACGGCCCAATGTATTTTATTGTAGGCACGTCCTTTCGACCAAACACATGGAATCGCCAAGGAAGCCATGTTCCACCTGATCGATCCCTTTAAGGGTCCAAAGTGCAAAATGGTTGCAAACTTCAAGATGCTAGTACCGGATACCATGATGCTTAGAAACTTTTCATTTGATCCCCATAGGACGGCTAAGCCTCTTAGAAAAAAACCTCTCTCGGTTTTGGCTATCTTGGAGTGGTTTTCTGATGGCGGCGGATTTTCATTTGATGGAAAAGATGTCAAATTCAAGTAGTGCAAAGTTGCAAAGTGGTGCAACTTTCGCTCTGCAACTCGTGTGACCAAGTGGACTATTCCAACACATCTGAATTGGTAGTTTTACACTAGGCATGGTCCTCTTTCACACGAAAACACATGGAATCGCTCTGAGCTATGTTCCACCGGATCGATCCCTTAGGTTGGAGGAGTCTTAAGTTGCAAATTTGTAAGTTGCTTAACACAACAAATTTGAAATGATATTGAATGGACCACTTAGCACTAATTTCATCTAAGTGATTCTCACAGAGGTGAGGCACTAGGCCTTCCCAGGAGGTCACTCATTCTAGTATACTCCAGCTCAAGTGCTTAACCACGAAGTTTTTTCCCCAAGAAGGCACAGTGGAAAAGGCAGAATCCACTGTACTTTTGATGAGTGGAAAGGAATTCCTAAGAGACATGAAGGAGGAAGAAGGAGTTGTCTATGCAATCATGTTCAAGCTAAAGGAGGTGGAGTCACCTAGTCGGCTACCTACAACAGCAGAGGTGAAGCAACTATTGGATCAGTTCAGGGATATCATTTGTGAAGGCACACCAACTACACTACCACGTAAGAGGGCAATTAGTCATCAAATTGACTTTGTACTAGGAGCAACATTGCCTAACAAGGCTACATACAAAATAACACCAGAGCAGAACAAGGATATAGCAAGGCAAGATCAAGAACTTTTGGACCAAGGGTTGATCAGGAAAACCATAAACCCATGTGTTGTTCCAGTGGTGTTGGCACCTAAGAAGGGAGATAAGTGGAGAATGTGTACTGATTCTAGGGCCATAAATAGGATATCCATTAGATATAGGTTTCCTATTCCTAGGACAAAAGACTTAATGGACTGTTTAGGGGGTGCTAAGTACTACTCCAAGATTGATTTGAAAAGTGGCTACTATCAGATTAGGATGAAAGAGGGAGATGAATGGAAGTCGGCTTTTAAAACCACAGAGGGGTTATATGAGTGGTTAGTAATGCTGTAGATGAAAAGGATAGGGCCATGCAAAGTGTTGGATAAGTATGGATCCAATGCATACAAGGTGGAGTTACCCAAGCAGATGTCCATTTCGCCTATCTTCAATGTGAAGGACTTGGTGAAGTATAAAGGAACAGAAATGGATGAGGAACAGTAGAGTGCTAAGGTGAGGAACAGTATAGTGCTAAGGTGAGTAAGGATGTGGATGAAATCAAGGTACCCGATCAGATCAGACCACAAGTGGACAAGATTCTAGACTCAAGGGTGAAGAAGAAGACTAGGCACAAGACATCCATGGAACACCTAGTGAAGTGGAGACATCAAACAAAGTCAGAGGCTACTTGGATAGCAGAAAGTGACTTTAAGAAGCATGGAATTAATGAGGAGCTCTTGACACCACAGGTTCCTTAACTTCTTTATTGCAGGGGGGAGAATGGTGCAGGAGCACCTTAAGGTCTTTTGGAGAGATCTTTGTAATTTTGGCTTGTAGGTGGTTCTAGCCAACCACCAAGGGAATAAGGACTATGATGTAAAGTCCCAAGAGTGTTTTTGATGAGTGAATTGGAAATAGGTGATGTAAGATGGGGTTGGATGGAACACTCACTGTTCCATGCTCTAGTTCTCACCTTGGCAATCCCCTATGGTGGCACTCTCCACCACCTTCACCTATAGGTCCTATCTCAGGTATAGGTACCCCCAGTTCTACTGGCCATCCCCACTTTCATCCAAGTTCACAACTACCAAACCAAACTTGGTGCTTTGCCACTATCTCACCCTTGACCCTTAATCTTCCCTAAAGGTCAAACACTCTCAACACTCAGTTGGATCCTTGTAGGGGTGTAGAGATGCAAAATCATGCTTCTTAGCATCCTATTAGGGTTTTTGAACAACCACTAGGCTCCATTTCTCCATCGCTCCCTCCAAACCCTCACCTAGGGTTAAAAAGGCTACAAGCCTAGAGCCCTAACTTGAGAAAAGTGGATGTTTCTCAAAACTTTCCCAATGTACCCCAAAACTTCCCTGTGGTTTCTTGGTCTTGATATCAAGTTCTTCAAGATTTTCAAGGTCTTAGTCCTTGTCTTTCCGTACACAGGCTCATTCATCAATTTAGCAAATATAGGGTCTTTTTGTCAACTCTTGGCCACCCGGGTGAACTGTCATGGAGTTCTTCCATCAAATGGATTGGTGTAGCCTCTTAACTATTACCGGACCTCTATAGGGCCTCCTTCCACCTTTCTACCATGGGGTTTAGCATGGAGAGGTCTTCCCTACAAGTGAGGTGCTTCCCACCCCTTGACTTTCCTAGTCGGGCACTGTTTAGCTCACTTAGGAAAGGTCTTCTTTCATGCACACTTGACCCCTAATGACTCCTAACACTACTAAAAGTATAGGCATGGAGCCTAGCCACTATTTCCAAGAGCCCATACACTAGGTACAGGGGAAAGGTGGACTAGAACTCCATTTATTGCAGCTTGCCAGGCAAAATAACCCAAAAACAAGAACCTAGAGAACTGAAATCAGAAACTTGAATGATGAAACAACCAGTTATTGACCAACCAACACTTTGAGATCAACTAAACTACATTCCACATGTATTCCAATGCCTAGTTATGCCATTAACACACTGCCAAGATCTCAAACACAGAAAATTAAGCAATTAATCATACTGTTCTTCTTTCTCCTTCATGAAAAATTCAAAATTACAAAACTTCAAATGCCTTCCAACCTTTCACACAAGTCAAGGCAATCCTTAAAAAGGTTTAAAAAGTGGTTACCCTTCCCCTTGGTCGGACATAACCACCACATTAAGCCAAAATTGCACATATGCAACATTTTGGGCTTTATTTCCAATTACTAGAAACTACCAAACATGAGTGTCTAAACTCACAACTCTTCCACTCCTGATAGCTCCTGACCAAGACATTTTTAAGTCTCTTCCACAATTTCAATGGTCAACATGACCTTGTCACGTTTAAAACAAAACTTAACAAAGCTTTCCTATTCCTAGTGTTTCCTAGGTGTTCTTCTAGGTGCTCCTGCACCAATAGGTTTGTTAGGGGCTTGCGGTTTGGGTAAGTCTTGGACACTGTGAGCATTCTGAGCAATGTTGCCTTGGCTATTTGTCCTAAAAGTTGGAAAATGGCATTAATGATTCTCTAAGCCCGACCCAAGGGTCCTAGCACATGGGAGAAAGGTATATAAGGTCAGAAAAACCCTAATACCTAGGTTGGAGGATTGTTTTCATGAATTGAGACTTGGAGAGTACATTTTTGTGATTGGAAGAGTGCAAATTTCATTGAATTTCTGTTTTTGTGCCTTCATCCAGTCAAGAAAGGATTGAAAGGACTTATCTGATGCTTTGATTCTTCCATTTGTGTCACTTAATTACCTTGTGTAACATTAGATTATTCATCTAGATCGACTGGTTATCTTTTTGCAAGTTTTTGGTGTTCTTGGTCTCATTGTTGGTTCAGGCCAATTTTTTGAATAATGAGTCCTACTTGACTTCCCATGGATTTCATCTCATGGCCACTTGGAATCAAGTTGGGGACTATGTAAATATTGTACATATAGGTTTTGGGGTCTTGTTTTGCAGGGAAGGTGATGAAATCATCAAGCACTAAGCGAGTGCAAGTGCATTCTGGCTAGTAGCTTGGAGAGGACAGAAGTAAGGAGAGTTTCTAAATGGATTGGTTTGTGCCAATCAAGAGTATGGGAGTGTAGGCACATGTATCTCAGTCATGTGTGTGCCAGGAGGAGAGTTGATGAGGTCGTTGAAGCCGTCAAAGAAGGAAAAAGAGCCAAAAACCCTAGGAACCCTTGAAAATAGGGGGTTTGAGGACAATCATATGTATGAACACTTGTAGGACCTAAGTCCTGGTAAATCTTGGAGCCTTGATGGTCAAAAGAAAGAATCTACAAAAACATTTGGGGGTTGTTAAGACTGTTTGTGAGAAAAGTCAAGAAAACGGGTTCTAGGAGGCCAAATTGGGGCAGAAGGCTACAAGGCCTAAAATTGAGCTTTTCAAGAAAGCGATGGGTAAAAAGTGAAAGAATCCTATGAGATGGATCAGTGAGGAGTCAAATCAACAAGGGGATGGTGAGAATACCCTTTCCTAGCCCCTAGAGTGGTTAGGACACTTTGGGTCAGTGTGGAGCCCAAGGAAGCTTAGTGGTGGATTGGGAGTGATGGAGAAGAATTTGAAATTGGTGGAGACTCTTACATGGTGAGAGGGGTTTAGGAGTGATCCCTTAGTAGGGTAGAGAGGAATACCCTAGGAAGACTAGATAATAGGTCTTGGGAAGAGCAAGAGTGCTCTTGAGGGATAAATGGTTTGTTTGGAAACAAGGATGGGTTCTCTCTTCATCGACATATACATTATTCCTCGATGTGTTCACACCAGTGTTACAAGACTAGGACTCGCCTCGGACTTGACAAGCCATTTTTTGACTTGGACTCGGGCTCGGAGCCCAGACTTGACAAGTAGAAAAACCTAAGAAATTCAAAGATTTGTAAGGATTTAAAACTTTTTTTATGCACCCTTTAATAAATAAACCTTAAAGACACAATAGCATCATCAAATAGAAATTACTATGATCCCATACACAAACATACATCAATCATATAAGTATAAGCATAAATTTTAGCTAACGGAAATAACACATTTAGATATATAAATATTGTGATATTGCTATCAAGATTCAATCATGTAGTTTTACAAGTCAAACTCATTGACCCATGATTCATCAGTAGTGGTTCACAAGAACCCATCTCTCATGATAATGAATGGTTCATAAGGAGGAAGATAAATCTTCATACATTTATTCTATCACAAATGAGATAAGTTCTTGGTTTCATGAAGGTCATGAGACAATCATTAATGGGGAGTGGATACATGAAGAATTGATGGAGAATGATAATGGCTTCAGACCTACTATAAAGGAATTTTTTTTTTTGTTTCAATGATGCAAGAGGTTTTTGGTTTCACTACCAAAATGAGCCTACGAAGAATGCATGTGAAACTCCTTTTGACCTTGAGGGTGTACTTACTCCATCTCAAGGATCATGCATTCAGGATGACATAGATCAATGCTAGGGCTAACCAATTAATAATTATACACGTGAATAAGTCAAACATGTACATGTCAATAAGGGAACTACAAGTACTCATAAACACGTAAGCCTCAAAAAGTATACACTCGAATACATAGTATACACAAATTAAAACAAAGTATATGCACAAATACAAGGTATATGCATGAAAACATGTAAGCCACAAAGTATACACTCGAATGCACGTAAGTCACAAAGTATGCACGTAAGTTGTAAAGTATACACTTGAATATACGTAACTTATATCTATTGAACCATCAATTTAGAATGCAAATATGGACAGGCATCGAAAAAATATATTTGTATTAACCAAATAGCCATGTAGGCATATATAAATATATGTCGATATAAGTATGAAATATATGTACAAAATAGCCATGTAGGCTTACGAGAATGCCATCTAGGCATACAATGTCAAATATGTACAAAACTACCATGCAGGCATACAATAAAGGACTCTGGAATCAAAAGTCATTGCTCTCCATGCCCAGGAAATAAAATATTTCCGTTTCCTTTTCACTCGGATGGCGATAGGTCTGTCACTCATTTTTGCTGCGCTCGTGGAGTGCTCCTACTGCTCCTCCTAGGGTTTAGTTCATGGTGAAGTTTTAACTGTTACAATAAGAAGTAAAGACATGAATATATAGAAATTACATTATAAAAAATGATATATTTGACAATATAATCACTTACAGCCATCTCACGATCTTTTTCCATGAGGGAAATATCCTCATGCCCATGCTCAGGCGTGCTCAAGCCCTGTGTAAACCATGCAAATAGACAAAAACTACGTGAATCAATAATGGTTTGATTTCTCACTAACTAACATCTATAACAACAAATGTATATTAAAATTTACTAATTTGCCTCATACCTCTTCTGTCAGAGCCATCAAGGATTGTATAGCAGATGTCACACCAATATCCATTGCCCTCGTCACATTCGGAGGTGTATCGTCTTGCAACAACTGAAAATAAAATAACAAATTATTAAACGTAATCAACAATGTGCATGCATAAACTACACAAATCTATTAAGTACTTGATTCATTAGTTAAACTCTTTATTCTATTACCTGCATGAAGGTTTGAGTAAATCCACCACCACTAGGAAGTGTTCCATCAAAACCTCCAATATTAGTCTGTTCAACATCCAAAATTGCATATTAAATTACCATTCGTAAAACAATGCCATTAATATGCAATAAACTTATAATTGTTTACTAGTTACATACCCTAGCGATAGGTGTACTACAAAAATAGGTTGGTGGGGGGCCGGTGTATCCAGTCTCAACACTATGACCCTGCAATTTTATTAAAATCATAAAACATTTTTAGTTAATCTTGCATTTCAAAATCGAAATTTAATAAACTAAATTCAATGAACACATGCAATAAATTTCACGGACTGACAAGAGGAGGAATGGAGGAACCGGAGGAATGGAGGATGGATGGACAGGATGGATGGAAATGGATGGATGGATGGAATGGATGGATGGAGCGGAGGAATGGATGGACGGATTAACGGATGGATGGATGGATGGAATGGATGGAATAATGGAATGGCCGGACAATGGAATGGACGGATGGAATGGACAGGAGGAATGGATGGATGGATGAAAGGATGGATGGAAGGACGGAGGGAATGGAATGGAGGATGGATGGAAAGGAATGGACGAAGGATGGATGGACGGAAGAAAGGATGGAGGATGGAATGGACGGATGGATGGAATGAGGAATGGATGGATGGAGGATGAAAAGGACAGGAGACGGAGGATGGAATGGATGGATGGACGGAGTGGATGGAAGGATGGATGGATGGATGGACGGATGGAGCCGGATGGATGGATGGAAGGAATGGAATGGAAGGAAGGATGGAATGGAGGACGAATGGAGGAAAGGATGGAAGGACGGAGGGACCGGATGGAATGGATGGACGGATGGATGGAAGGAGGAAGGACGGAGGATGGATGGAAGATGGAGGAAGGATGGAAGGATGGAGAAATGGAATGGATGGATGGATGGATGGACGGAATGGATGGAAGGAATGGACTGGAAGGGATGGATGGACGGATGGATGGAAGGAAGGGATGGAATGGAATGGATGGATGGATGGAATGGAATGGATGGATGGATGGAAATGGAAATGGATATGATATTCGATTCCTAGTAATTACACTCCATAATAAGCTCGACCTTATCCATTTTATGTTTTCTAGTTGCGCCCCTTTATTTTCTCTGTCTTTACTCTTTAATCTATATTTTCTTCCTCATTTTGGCATCACTTCATGGTTCATTACCCTTTCTTTGCACTTTTCCCCTTTCTATTAAGCCACTTTTCTCTAGCGTGGCTGTGTAGTCCTCTCTCATTCATATATTCTTTTAACATTTATAAAATTGCTTTATAACCATTTTCACCCTCCTTTGTATTTCCCCTACTACATGCCCCTTTTATTCTCATCTGTGTGGCCATAATATTACTAAGTTCTCTAATTTATTGTGACTTTACTAGCCCCATGACTTCTCTCCCAAGCCACCACTACTCCCTCCCTCTTTCCGATGTTGAAATCACCTCAACAAGGTGCTAACCCCTCTAGTTTTCCTAGGAAGCCCCATGGATCTCCCCCATGATGCATACCTAGTATTCTTTTAGTTTTTATTCATGGAATTTCCCTCTTTGGTTGTGCCCCCTCACATTCTTCCACCTTGTTGGCCTCTTCTCATTTCATTGGCTGCATGGTTTATTTTTATGTATATATATATTCCTTCTTACATTTTGTATTTATTTCATTTTTAATTTTAAATGGTCTTTTATCTTCTACCCACATGATCCTTCGTGCAACTTTTTCTTTACTTTGAGATGTATGACCAATCAACATGCGGTCCATGAAATAGCATGTGGTTCCAATGGTACCTTTTGGTGATCAAGAAATAAGTATAACAATGCAAGATGGAGTCTCTCACTTCAATTCGAAAGGAGCCAAAATCATATGCAAAGAACTCACCAAAATCTTGTTGCCTAGGAAATGAATACATGGAACAAAATTAAATTTTGATGTAACTTCTTACCGGGAGCGTAGATTCTTCCAAAAAATTGTAGAGATGTGAATATAAAAATTATATAGCTTCCTACCTATCCATTATACCTCAAACCTCATGAATTTTTAAATTTTAAAACTTTTACAAATTACTAGTCAAAGTCGAAAAATGATTAATTTTCTTCATAACCATTGATTGTATGACCAAAAAATTCGTCATCCAATCCAAGATGGAGTAAAAAATTTGACTGAAAGAAGGTTTTCCAAGAAAGCTCAGTGATCTCTTGAAATAATTGTTTTTGTGTGATGTTGATGGCACAAACACCCGAGTGCTCCTATATCAATAGGTACAACATGGGGAACTGACTGCACTTGTTTAAACTACCACATGACCCATCTCCAATAGTAAGACACAATAATATGGTCATGGAAACACATTAGGAATCAGTCACACTACATACGTCGTAGTTGTGTCCTATTAGTGAGCCATAGTTCCATCCCCTGATAGGGCTTCCATATGACATTGCCTACCCATAGCCAGTCCATGATTTGTCTCTAGAATAAAAAATCACTGAATCTCCACTACTACACTAGTGGGTATGCATGTGCTTGGAGTAGGTCACCTGTAATCCTACATTATATGCTTGAATGTCCACACTTGAAGGAGCATGTAGGATGTTAATCTATGATACTCATAGTGCATGTATCACTTGAAGTCATGGTATAGATGGGCCAACATGCTTTGAACCCAAGTGAATACGATACTCCTCTCCTTCACCTCTGATGTATTGAAAAAGGCTCGCATGCAAGTGGGAGCCTTGTCCATCTATGGAAACTTTGAGTGCCACTATCACAATCATGATATAATGTACCAGGGGAAATGCCACTTTTCCTTGTACATGGTGTTGACATCCCACCTCTGAATCAATGCCATCAACATCGTTAGGTGAAAATTCATCACTGACATATCATAAACCCACCAGAGACCAACTTGGTGATGTAGGCTCTAGTCATGTGTTGTGACATATCCTATGTGGCTATGTAAGAATGATAAGATGAGGCCACTGGTATACTCTCGAACCTTTGGTAAACTCTACAAAAATGCAACTCTATCATGCAAAATCCTACATCTTTTCAATCTCTCTCTACTCTAAACATGTCAAACTTTGAATTATTAATATAATTTCCATTTCTGACCCTAAGGATTCCAGTGCACCCTCTTGGATGACAACATGTCCCTAAGACATTTGCATGTCCCTAAGATGCCAATGTGCCAGGAGGACACTAACATGAAACCATCCCTTGGAAAAACACGTGGGGCCTTAGATGACAACATGGGTCTTGGGGCCTTAGGTGACAACATGGGTCTTGGATGCTGGCACACATTGACAATGCCTACACTGCTCTAAATCTTCCTACTAAAATTAATTGCATAAAATAAAGGAAAAATTTAAATTTTTTTCCTACCTCATCTAGGGGTTCATCACTTTCCATGGCGGTGTGAAGCTCCTCTACATGCAATGGCCTAAACTCTTTTTAGTGAAGAATTTTCACTAAAGCTTTATAGAAATCTAAGCAAAAATCCTTGTTGTGAATAGTGAAAATGATCCTTTTGGGGCCCACCTTGTAAGTATATAATCAAATTTTCACCCATTTTTGAATTTTTTGTGGTGGTTTTGCTTCAACCACCTTCTTATTTTTACCCTCTTGGTTGGGGGAAAAACATGAGGGGGCATATATTCACACCTTTATTAGATTTTTCTTCAAAATCATTAACATCTTCTTAAGTGTGGGTTAAATGATTTGTCTTCTTAGATTTTTGATTATTATGACTCTAATTTGCCTAGACTTGAAGACAAATAAGTAACAAATAGTTGGGTAAGTTATTGATTAACTTCCCTCTAAATTTTGATTAAGGTACAACTCCCTTTTATGATACTTTTTTAATTTTTTGAAATTTAAAAGTGGGGTTTACTTTTAACTAGACAGTAGTAAAGGAAAACTAACATCTGCCCATAACTATGATATAAATGTGAATGGAAATTCAGAATAATGGAACAAATTTTTAGAATATCAACTTTAACATGTAGGTTATAAAACTAAAGAATTTTAGAAACAAATACCATCAACATTCCAACACAAAGATTGAAAATACCAATGATAGATAGATAGCTATTCAAGATTAAATTCCACTACACCCCAAAAGGAAATGAATGTTACACAATTGAATATCACATTTAAAAACTAAAGCAATATTCAAGTATTTACCCAAGCTCACATACTTAGAAATAAACACTAAGCATCACATTCAATTTCAAATGCTCATAGACAAAATAATTTCCTTATGGAACAAGAAATGTTTCATTGATCCTTCTTTGATCGAGTCTCACTCTTACACTACAATATAATGGGGATCAAAATTTCAAACCCCAAAAATGTATATTTAAAGTCTTTCAAAGTGTAACTATCCCAAAGTCTTGAAAACTGATTCTTTAAAAGAACTATAAAAATAAAGTTTAATACATTATAACATTATATTTAACTAAACTTCCAAATAAAAGAAAGGAAAGTATTGAGGTGGCTAATTCGGTGGGCCCACATTTTCTCCATTTGTTGGGATTTTCTAATTGGATACTGTACATGCCTTGTAGTCCTTAAGAGCTTGCATGACAACTGGAATCTCATTGTGTTGAGGGATATTGAAATTTTTGGTCCTGAGTTTCTAGAGAGCCTTGTTGCTATGAAGCGTGTCGATCTTCGTAGCAAGGGTAGTTCAAAAGTTCTCATAACAAGATAAAGAAAAAATAATCCTAGCCAGCTTCTTCAAATTGTCCTTTTGAAATCTTGCTCACCAAAAAATTTATCGACCAACTTTTGAAAACCTTCCTTTATTTCATTAGTTGTAGCTATGCCATCATTGTCATTGTTTTTAAGTTGGAAACCAAATTCTAAAAACTCTTTGATAACATTTGTACTGATGTGATTATATTCTTTTCACAACTTATTTTATTTTAGGACATTCTATTATAGGAAGGAGATTTTCCACTCAATACTCTTTCTCCATGTTATGCACCTTGGGTTGTTTGCAGAAGGGATGATTTTCTTTTTCACAACTTTATCCAAAACCATGTCTAAAATCTCCTTAAGATCCTGATCAACTTGCAACCAGAGAGATTCTTCCTATTTGTAATTCACTAATTTAGTTTTGATAATGTTCTTTATCAGAGTCAATTCATCATGAACCTTCTTTAATTTCTCAATCAAAGGGGCCCCTTTATCTTTCAAATCTATTACCCATTCTTGAGTAACTCTACCATAATAATCATCCCTTTGCACTTTATTTACCATTTCTTTTCCAGTTGCAAAATTGGTATCAAAAGAGGAACTTGCCTAATTAATATGTTAGGGAGAAGGGTTCATAAATGACTTTAGGAAACTTGAGAGTAGCTCTACTACCTTTTTCAATTCATTTTTATCTTTCTTATGATTCTTAGTTCACTCCACTAACCTGGTGGTAGTTAATTGGAAGTTATGAACATCACCGTCCCTACTTGGTGGTCCCAATTCTACCTTTGTCATGTTATAGTTAGCTATAGTAGCCTGACTAGGTTCTTTCTGTGCGAATGAATGCACAATCTCTATAATTTTTTTTCTAGAGCTACTATCTTTCATCAAACTTGAAGTAGTCTTTAGCTTCTTAGACTTAGAATATATTTTCAATAGTTTCCCTACAATGTTATCATCTTGTAGGCTAATAGGCACTATTTTTCTCTTCTTGGATAATGTATTATCTAACCATGAGGGAGAAGAATGGTACCAATGGCTTATGAAGAATTAGGTGTTGAAAATTGAAGAGCTCTCCTTAAAGGATGGGTCTTTGCTACATTCTGCAAATTGAAAGGAAGTAGGGCACTTACCCTTTTGTGTGATCTTATTAGTAATATCTCGAGAAAGGTTAGGTTGTTCTTTAGAAGTATCAACATCTACAACTTCAATTTTTTGTTCTTGTTCATTTCCTTTCTCTATTCCTTTCTCCTTAAATGCTTGATCTTCCACTACACTATCCTTTGGAGGAACTTCACCACATGTCCTTTTGGGGATTTTTCTCTTCTCGGGAGGTTCCTCTCCATCTCCACTTCCACCTGGTGTCACTATGTGTTGTGCGATAGGTGACACTATAGTTGATGAAGAATTTCCTACCTGGAAAGGATTGAATTGTTCTCCTACTCTTTTCCTTCCATTGGTTTGAGGCTTAGAAACTTCACCCTTCTTCTTAGCAAGACATATCTGTGTCCTTTTTAGGACCACAATAGTTCTAGTCTCTAGGTCCTTGGTTTCTTTGAGACTCCAATAAATCAACACCATTGGCTATGTCTATATGCAACTAATGTAGATTGGGTCCACCAAGTATGATTCATCATCTTCAAGACCATTAATGTACCAACCCAATCTAAAATTAATAATTTTTCTCATGGTCATTCTCATCCAACTCCTTTTATTAACCTCATAGTCATTAGAGCAATCGGCCCAATAATCCTCCATATGTGGGATGTGATAAAATCTAGGACAAGATGTAAATTTACTTTCACAAAATTCTTTCTATCTAAAGGAAATATCATGTCATAAGTATAAATGTTGAAATTCACAACATCCCTCTCAATTTTGAGGGCATTTGATTGAGATTTGCATATGTAATACCTGAGACCGATGGGAAATGGGACACCAACCTTCTTCCTCTTAGCACATATCTTGTTTACCTCCATAATTTTTCTACAAATTTTTATTAGGATGAATTTATTCTTTGCATATTTAGGCAATTTGTGGGGTAATCCATCATATCCTCCAACCCTAATTTAAGTGAACCTCTAAAACTGAATGAAGTGGCTATCGTATTTGTTTATAAGTTGGATGGATTTAGGAGAAATACTTTACCCTAAACCACCTTGCAATTCCCTAACTAACCTCATGGTGAATACATCATTCACCCTTCTGAATTTATGATAACTCCTCTCCAATTGTAGATTAGGGTACAATAGTTGTAAATTTGGATTTTTTCATCAAATTCTTCCATAAGGTAAAGTCCTAGCCAAGGCCTAGTGCATGCCAAGGCATAAAAGAGATGCAAAAATATATAAATATTTATTAACAGAAAAAATAGCTATCATATAGTGTAATCTATCATTGATGAGGGTTTCCCAATTGTTGGCCAACACAGATAATTTGTACGAAGAGAAACATCCACTCTTCAAACTCATGGGAATTCACATTACCCTTCAATCTGTGCAACAAAATGATGATATTAGAAATCTCACCCTTGAAGTGTGACCTATGAAAATTCTTAGGTAATTGGGACATCCCTTTCTTTAGAACTACAAACCACTCCCTAGCAATGATGTTTTCATAATATCCTTTCTTCTCACTAAAACAACCTTGTGACAATGTGAAGTTGATGTTTGCAAATAATTCTCTTTCAGGTAGCTTGAAACAATAATTGATGGTGGCTCTATCAAGGGTTATTAACAAATTATCATCATCTGTTTTAATTTCCCTAGCCTCGAGATCATAATGATTTATGCATTCAAGAATGAGATCTGTACATTGCATAACTATAGGGAAGGAAATCACTTCCACTAGACCACTCTCAACCAACCTTTGAGTAATGGGAGATCTGTCTTGTTTATTCACCCTCTCCCAAAATTCTTCGAGATTTATATGCCCTAGTTGGGTATCACCAATCTCAAGGAACATAATAGTTAAAACAAATATATGCTCATATCCCAGATACTTATATTTCATTTTTCTTGAATTCTAAATCATAATTTCAATTCTTCAATCCTAGAATTTTTTTGCAAGAGTATTGTCTAGAAATTCTAAATTTTACCCTTAGGGATTCTAGAATTTTGTTCAACATGATTAATGGAGGTAGCTACTATGATTTTAGGAGTGCACTTACTAGCTTAAATATTCCTTGATAATTTCTGTATGAAGAAATTTTTCTTCTATCTCAGCTAAGCCATCCATTGAAATTTTGCCTCTCCATGTTCTTGAAAAACCCTTCATTCTTTATTTGTAAATGTGTAGAATGACTATAGTTAATAGCCTTTTTCTCCTCATATATGTCAACATTAATTTCATCTCATTTGGCTTTGAAATCAATAAATGTAGGGTAGGTGGATTCCTTGGTGACAACTTCTAAATCTTCTTCAAAGGAAAATTAGAGCTTTGATTAGTTCTCAAAACCATGTCAAAGTCTAAAAAAGGTTTCAAAACCTCAGTTGGTATTGGCTTGAGATATTCCTTCTTTTAATTATTTTCTTGGCATTCAGATGGTTGAAATTTATGAGTTATGGATCAAGAACTGACAAGTTTGTGGGAACTCCTTTGGTGTCTAACATAATAGTCGCAACTTACAAAAGTGCCTTTAAACTTGGAAAAGTTATCTTTTGTACCTTTTTTGGCCCAAAAAAGTTGAATTATTGGTTCAATGTCAAGGCCCACCAAGGTTGTTAGAACCTCTTCGGCCCTCAACACTAGTTTCAAAACCAAGTTTTGGAGCTGCTTTTTATATCTTTCTTTTGATTACTTTATCTTTGAAGATGGACTTTTTTAGAATATCAAAAGGTTTTGAAAACCTCAGTGGTATTTGAAGGAGTTTCAAAAACCAACTTAAAGGCCACCACCTAGAGGAAAAAATTAGCTTTATTGGGACTAGGGTTGGTTGTGAGAACCCCATCGAGGTCTAATGATAGTTTCAAAACAAACTCAAGGGTTTGATTTAGGAAAAATGACTAAGTATTGAAGGATTTGGAGCACTCAAATGGTATAACGATTGATATAGGAGATCTTGAAGGATCTTTGGACTCAAAATTAGACAATGAATGAGAAATTATGGGATTTTTCAAGATGGGGAGGGTAAATGAACCAAAACTAAGACAAAAATTGACTTTGACTAGGGACCAAGATTGTCAAGGATGTAGAAGGGACCTAGAATCTTTGGTTCTGACTCAAATGGGCTATAGAGTGAAAATACATGGCTTGAAAGATGCTTCAAAATGATTAAATATATACCAAAACTAAGATACAAAAAAACTAAACAACCAATATATAAGAACATGGAATACCTGTTTTAAATTTGGTATAACTTCAAGTCTTTCCCATTGTACGAAAGTGGCAAGACTACACCATCTAGATATGCCAACCTGAATGCATTGTTTCCATATATCTGATTGATCTTGAAAAGACCTTTCCGAAAGGAATCAAACTTGTTGTGAGCACCCTTAGGTTCCCTTCTCTTATCCCAAAGTAACACCATGTCTCCCTCCATGAAATTCCTAGGTTTGGATCTTCTATCAAAGGTATTCTTTACTCTAGCTTGGTGAAGTGTAATTGTATCCACCATATATTCTCTTTGTTCTTATATTTATTGAGGTACATGATTATTTTATCCAAGGAATATTGAAATTACTAGTCCTCTAAAATAGTCCACAACTTCATGGCTGATAGTTCTAATGGAAAAGGTAAGGCTGAGTCGATGTCGTACACCAATTCGAAAGGAGACATCCCAATTTCCCTCTTAGGTGTGGTTTTGTTTGCCCATAGAGCTTTATATAAATTCTTATGCCAATTATTTTGATTCTCATCTAGAATTTTTTCATAATTGACATTAATTTCTTGTTGCTAGACTCAACTTGGCCATTACCTTGAGGCTAATAATCAGATGAATGAGCCAAAGAAATCACATGTTTATAATAGAAAATATAAACCTCTGAAGATGAAAAGTTGGATACACTGTCTATCATTAAATTTTGTGGGACTCCAAAATGTACCAAAATATTCTCCTTATAAAATTACAAAAACCTCTAAAGTAGTATGTTTCATAGGTATGGAGTCAACCCACTTAGTGAAATAATTTGTGGCTATTAGGATATGAGTGTGACCAAAAATTGAAGCTAGGTTAATTGGCCCCACAAATTTTAATCCCCAATGTTGGAAAGGTTTCTCAATCACTATTGGTTTCAAAGGAAGAGCTTCCAACTGGGATTTACCAACAAATTATTTACACTTTTCACACCAAACTACCCAGTGATAGGCATCCTTAAACATACCCAACCAATAGTAACATTTCCTAATAATTTTGAAAGAAATTACATTAGATGACAAGTGACCACCACATGCCTCATTTTGAAAGGTTTCCAAGAGTTTTTGTTGCTGATCTTTATCTACAAATCTTAGGAAAGTCCCATTCAATACTCTTTTGTATAGAGCATCATTCCAAATTATATACTATGATGCCTTCACTTTGATATTTCTTCATTCTCTTAGAGATAAGTGTGGGGGGAATTCTCCATAAGTAAGATAATATGTGACATAAAAAAACCATGGATCTTGGAAACTTACAAACAATTTTTTTGGATTTTTCTTTAACTTCAGGCTCATTCTCAATAATGAGTTTGCAAGGGCCCCTATCCTAAACTAACTTAGTAGGCTTGATCTCAAAATCATACTCTTGTACTTTTGCCACCTAGGCTCCCCTTTTATTGCAACCAATCTCCTTCTGGGTAAGGATACTCTTGACTATAGGATCATGTACATATACCACAAAGTGAGAATTTAGAATGTAAAATCTGAATTATTTAACAAATTTAACTACAAAAAATGCATTTTTCTCAATTAGTGAGAATTCAATTCATTATTTTTGAGTGGAACAATCATAAAAGTGATAGGAGCTTCAATTATTTGTTCATTCTCTTGTAGCAAGATAACATACATAGTGTGTAATGAAGCATAGCAATAAATGATGAAATATTTGTTGAAGTTAGGGTGAACTAGCATATGGGCATGGGAAATGGCTTCCTTTAGGTCTTTAAACACATGTTTTCTAGACTCATTCCATTTGAACGCTACTCTCTCCATCATTCCTCAATGTGCTTAGTAATTTCTAAGAAATCTGGAATAAATTTTGTCAAAAATTTTACCTATCCAAAGAATGATTAACCCCTATTTTATTTGAAGGGAGGCTTAATTGTTGGATGGATTTTACTCTTTCTAGATCAGTCTTAATTCCTTCTTTGGAGAGAATATGTCCTAAGATATTTCCTTTAGTAACATAGAAAATAAATTTCTTTGGATTAAGGGAGATGTCATGATTTTTATATATTTGTAAACTTGTTTCTAGGTCTTTCAAATGATTATATCTCTTTTTAGAGAATATAGTTAGACCATCTAGGTATATCACTCTAATTTTATTCCTTAAATTACTAAAAAAAAATTCCAAGGCTCTTTGAAACATAGCTCCAACATTTTTCAGACCAAAAGACATGTGATTATATGTAAATGTTCCCAAGGAATTATGAAGGCTATCTTGTGTTGGTCTTCTTTATCCACACTAATCTAATTGTAACCTAAATAGACATCAAGCAGGGAAATCATCTCTGCTCCTGCTAGTGTTTGCAACACATGATCCATCATTGGAAAGGGATAATTTTTTTTTAAAGAAGACTAGTTTAGACTTATGAAGTCAACATATATCCTAATCTCTCCATTCTTCTTGTGAATAGGAACTATATTCACCACTTGAGTGGAGTGATGGATAAGGTAGATAATAATTTCATTCAACATCTTATCAATCTCATGAAATATTGCATCATTTATCTTGGGATTATAATTCCTATATTTTTTTCTAAAGGGAGAAGTACCAAGTTTGACAGGTATATGATGTTGTAGCTAACAACTCATGAAATTTTTTAAATCATCCTAACACTAAGAAAAAATATCTTTATACTTTACTAGTAATTTGATTAGTTTGTTCCTCTCACTTGGCATACAAAATTTGCTAATGCAGACTAATTTTGGATTGTCTACATTTCCAATATTGGAATTCTCATATTCACCCAAATTGTTGACTGATTCACCCATCTTCTTCTTGACATATCTATCATTTTGATCAAATATCTTCTTAAGAAAAACTAGAACTTTAGAATTTTTATTACCTTTAATCTATACTATGTCTTCTTCCAGTTTGTTTTCTTTATTAGGGGATAATTCCTTACATTCAACTATACTTCGATTAAAGAAATTTTCCATGAACATCTCTGTATTCTCCAAGAAAGCTTGGATTTTCCTGTGATTCTCAAATACTTGTTGAGATTCAAAATTATTAGGGACACTAGTTCAATATATCATTTCAATATTATAAGAATCATCTTTAAATCAAGATGTGGAAGAAGCAAAGATGTAGAGACTACCAATGAATCCACTCTAGTATTTTGAACTCTTGGTACCACATCAATTGAGAAGGCATCAAAATGCTCTATCTCATCCCAAAATCTATTTCTGTAGAAACCTAAAAATTTCCTAAGTATATCACACATCCTGATTTTGCTTACTAGCACCATTTTCTCTCATATTCATCCTAATTTCATCCATTAAATTAAATAATATTCAATTATTTAGTTAAATTCACTTTATTATCCTATTAATCGATTAATTAACTTTATTTGATTAATTCATCATTTTCATCCTAATTTATTCCTTTTGATTAAATAACTCCAAATTATTTAATTAAAATTCCAATTTCCCCCTTTGATTAAGTAATTCTCAATTATTTAATTAAAGGTCTTAATTCCTCCCACTTGCAAAACTAAATGATTTCCATAATTATTTAATTGGCTAATTTTCCTCCAATCCTCCAACTTGCACAAAGAATATTCTCAAAGAAAATTCCCTTTTCAAATTCAAATTCTTCCTCCATACTCAAAATATCCCAAACATATTTCCATAAATAAGGGATATTGTTGAACTCTCATGGATTATGAACTATTGATTTAATCCTTGATCCACACTTGATGGATTATGAACCATTGATTAATCCTTGATCCACACTCACCTCTTTGATCTTCTCTCATCCCTTGATTAACATTTTCAATCTCGACCATTGATCATAATTCCAAAAATCTATAAAAGCAAACCTTTTCAACATGATTTGATATTCACAAGCCATAACATCCTTACTCTCTCAAATTCTTGAGCCAACCTCAAGCAATTTGAAAACACTTTGTGAATTACACCTCAATCAACCAAGCTTTTGTAAATGGACTCAGTAAATTTGAGCAATATACATCACTACAAGTTTGCATCAATCCACAATGGGATTGGAGGTTTTCTTTCCATTTAATTCAATTGTTTAGAATTAGTTTTCTTTGAGTTTAATTGAATCTTTATGACAATGCTAGCTTAATTTTGTTGAGTATGGCTCGTATTTGATCATTATCTTGTAGATTATTTATGTTTTAGGATCTAATTGCATTAATTCAGTTGTAAATTGATCATGTAAGCTAGCCATATGACATTTTGGCACTCTCAGTGGGACCCACATCCCCGTTTTAACATTTTTTGTGAAGTTTTGTTGGTCTTGTAGGTTAAAAAGTTAGTGAGATGCTTTTGTTTCGATAGTGTAGTGCCTTTGTATAAAGATCAATGAATCTATAAGTGAAACATCAATTCCTTTGCTTAAAGATTGACACATTTGACTTTTAATTCTTTAGTTGTTTGCATGAAGTAGTTCAATTCCTTTGCATTAATATCAATGCCTTTATATAAGTTTAGCGAATTTGTCTAATGACAGTTTGATGCCTTTGTCCTAAACCAATGCTTTGTTCTAATTTTGTTCTTGTTTTTGATAAGATATTTTGACGCTTCTGCTTAATGGTTGACACCTTTGTGGAGAAACAGTGTGATGCCTTTGCACAATGACATGACACCTTTGCACAATAGTGCGACACCTTTTTTAAGTAAAACATTGACTTGATTTATTGTGGTTTATAATCTAATTTTTATTCAAATTTTAACTACGGGTGATCCCACAATAGTGGTTTACAATTTTTGGCCAAACTGGACACTGCAATTATTATTTTTAACTAAATCTTCATATTCGGGAACCTATAGCGGCTAAACCATGAGGAATTTGAAGATGATGCAAACTAGAGTCTCATCACATTTTGTCTGTAGATTCTAAAAATAGTTTTTTCAAAATTTTTGAAACCCATGAAAACTGGTTTTTTTCAGAAAACAACATTTTTAAAAAGTGACACTCACTGTATACAACATAACTTTTTTTGTATGAAGGATAAAATTCTATTTTTTTTGAATTTATATTAGTAACTATGATATCTAGCACTTTCATTTGGTCTCATATATTTTTATGAATATTTTTTCCTTAATCAAGTTTCGAAGTCAAACCAATTGCAATTCAGACATAGGCAGACTGTATACAACATAACTTTTTTTGTATGTATCGAAATTCAATTTTATTTTATTTAATGGATCAAAGACTTCAATACCCAGCATGAACATATTTTTTTAAATTTTTATTTTGATAATTTTCTATTTTTCCACATGTGCAAAACAAAGAGCTTGATTTTTAGTGAAAAAACTATGTTTAATAAAATTAAAAAAACACATACATAATAAAACCAAAACATATTAAAATTATATTCATTGGATAGCTCGTTCTGAGGACTACCATAATAATTTAAAATAAATTTTAAATGAATTAATTTGATCCCCCAAAAGGTAAATCAAAAGTGATTTTCTGTCAATATTTTGATAGCTGTAAAGGAGACTCATTTATAGGTATGGTTTAAAACTAGCAAGGTTCTATCCAAGGGGGTTTGATCTAAGGTGGTTTGATCAAACCCTCTTCAATTGGAATCCTTAAAATGGAACTTTTTAAGGCTTAAATCATTATATTTTCTAAAAATATGTGATTTCAGCAAAAATCAGCTCCTCTCAGAAATTGTAAACCAGCTTTGTGGGATCACCCCTAGCCAAGTAAAAGTTTTTAATTTTTTGATTTTACATAACAAGTTTACAGCATGTCGAATTTGAGGAAAAGGATGGAGATACAAATATACTAATTTTTATTTTATAGGTTTTCAATATATCTAGGATTCATTTTCCCTTGGTACATCTAAAATTAATTCACATTTCATTTTGGTGCAAGTAAAATGAACTTACAACTCTCACATTTCAATTGGTGCAAATAAAATGAATCCCACAACTATCACTTTCTTTTGGTTCTTAAAATGAACCAAAAATTTACACATTTCAATTTGGGATTAAAATTTACCAACGAATTTCATTTTCCCTTTGTTTTTAAAAATTGAACCAAACGTTTGAATCAATGGTGTACTTAAAATGAATTATTTGGCATGTTTGGTCAGAGAATATGTGTGTATACTCTTTCCTTACACCTAGTGCAATCTTGGAAATCAAAAACACCATTCATTTACATATTTCAATTTGGGATTAAAATTTACCAACGAATTTCATTTTCCCTTGGTTTTAAAAAATTGAAACAAACATTTGAATCCTTGGTGCACTTAAAATTAATTGTTTGGCCGGTTTGGTAAGTGAATGTGTGCATATGCTCTTTCCTTAAACCTAGTGTGATCTTAGAAATAAAAAAATACCATTCATTTGCAATTTTTGTACACCTTGAGGTATAGTGTTGTGTATGCTCTCCCCTTGCGACTCCTAAGAATGATCTTGGGGATCAAAAGAAACACTATTTTCATTTATTTAAATGTAGGAGACTTGCTTGGGGGCCTCATAACTCCAAGTTATGATCTCAAGCATGTTTCTCGGTGGGATATATAAAGGGAGGAGAAAAATTCTTTTACTCCAAAGAGTAGCTAGCATCCTTCAAGCCAAGCCTCATGACCCTCTGTCCATCAAGACATGTATAGGTGATGAGAAGAGAGGAGACCCCTCTAAACTTGGGCATATCAGATGAACTCTATGTTCATGGGAGACCCCTACTACAAACTTGTAAAATCTAGAAGCCTAAGATCCATTTGTAAATCGTCAACTTAAAGTGGTGCAATGTACAAGGATCAAGGTGAAGTTACTTGCTATGTACCAACCTTTTTTGAGGTGAGAATAATCCATTGTTAGGAACTTTTCCTTCCAAGATAAGAGGTTTCAAGGTGGTGCATGACCTTGGCATACTCTATTCACCCATTCATTGGACGATATTCTATGAGCAAACCTACTCTAAGCCGATAATATTGATCTACCAATAAATTAGGGTGTGTATCTATGGTGTGTCTTTATTGTAAATCTACCTATGATACTAGTTAGCATGGTCTTATTTAAGAAGACATGCAAAAATATTCCAAACATCCAATTGAGTTAGTCAACTCTACAAAAAAAATCAACCTTTGAGCAAAAATGACGCCTTTGTCTTGATAATGCGACACCTTTGTGCAAGCCAACACTTTTTTTTTGTCAAAACAACACCTTTGTTTGCATCTCGGTGCCTTTGCACACATCAAAACCTTTACTTTAGGGTAAAACTATAAATCTATATTGCAACACCTTTGATTCAATAGTGTGATGCTTCTGTTGAAAATTGACGCCTTTGTAGATACTTTAACGCCTTTATAGAAAATAGTTTGACACCTTTAATTGTAAAAAAATTAGAGAACCTTAAAAATTTCCAAAATTTGAATATTGACAAGTAGACACTAAAGCACCTAATAATCATGCAAAATAGACCCATATTCACTTTTATCAGTCAAAACATCAGAAAAAAAACCTTTTTCATCAACATCTTGGGCTTGTCAAAATACCTTTTAGGTTATCATTGGACCAAATCAACTCCACTCACCAAAAATAGAAAACAATCAACATCATTAGCAAAACAATCCATTCAAAACAACAACCTAACATTTGACATAGATCATTTGGATTTGGATCTTCATCCCATCACCTAGTTGGTATTCTTTCTTGAAAACAATTTCTTTTCAAGTATTTAATTGAGTTAGTGTTAAATCATTGTGAGCTAACATAGTTTGGAGTCATTAGTCTACTCCCGAGGTTTGTGACCTCATCATCATCTCCCTTAGCTTAGGACTCTTTTATCTACCATAAGCGAGGCTTATCCTCAAAACCTACCTTAATAAAATATCTAGTCTAAACTTTGTAAATTGAAGGTTCAACATCCTCAATTTATCCAAACAATCATTCAATATTGGTCCAAAACCGATTAAGGTGTCACTACTAGCTTAATTTGAAGAAACAAAATCATTTCAAAAAGTCATTTGCATCCAACGTCACAAGTCACATCTGCTAGGGTTGATACAAGTTTTATGGTAACAACAAGGTCTTAATACAAGAAAAAAATGGAAACAAATCCTAGTGAAACAAATCTAGGGATGCCAAGTTATGATCCTACAGGCTTTAATACTCCAAAGAAAAATCAAACAAAAACTCAGACATCTCAAGTGGAAATGGTTTACATCAAAGACATTACCAACAAGCCTTAAGAATTCACTCACAAATAGTTCTTAGAGATGTCATAAGACCCATCTCTTCATTAGAGTACTTGATGTTATGTTAAAAGAGGATCTAAATCAATACATGTTAAAAAATTCACATGGTGGTGCTAAACTTCCAACAAATTTTGATGTCAACACACTAAAATAAAAATCCTTTACACACATCACATCAATGAATCATCCACTTGAAAGTGAACCCTTGATTCATCATGTCATACGAAAACACTTGAACCTCCATCAAATGTACCAATTCAACCTACCATCACTATGGTAGGAATGGATTCAACAACATCAGACTCAACAACACCAACAACATCAGACTCAACAACACTAACAACATAAAACTCAATAACATCAACATCAACATCAACCCCAAACACAACAAAAAATAATTCCACCATAACATCAACATCAACCCCAAATTCAACAAAACAACATTCCACATCAATCTCAATGTAACACCATTCCACAACATCAATACATTCTACAACATCCCCATCAAGAATATATTTCCCCACAACAACAATAAAATATTTCTCACCAAAAAAATGCAAGAACAACAACAAATGCAAGCCCAACAACAAATGAAAGCACAAAAAAAATCGCAGGCCTAGGAACAGTTACAAGCCCAAAAAAAGTTATATGTACAACAATAATTGCTTGCACAACAACAAAAACAACAACAACAAAAACAAACCATCTTGCAACACAATCCCTAACACCAGAAATGTACACAATATCAACTACAAAAAAATACTCAATCAAACACAACCCCCCAACACCAATATGGACCATACAATACACCTCATCTACCAAAAATCAACCCACAATATCAAATAAACCCACAATACACTGCATACAATACATACAACAAAAACACACCTCCATATCATAATCTGACATATAATTTAGACACCATCCCACAATACAACAGTTATGCTCCACCACCAAACAATCCTCCTATGGACATATCTTCCCAAATCCAAACATTGACACAAAAATTTAGGACATAAAAATGGGGAAGAACAAGAAATCATATGCAATCCAAGACCTATGTCTATACCCATCTGACATAAGCATCACAATGATACCTTTCCCCCAAACTTTGAAATGCTAAATTTTGATAAATATAAAGGATGTGGTAACCTTGAAGAGCACATAAGATAATTCTATGTTGCTTGCATTGAAGTATCATATAATGATTCATACCTATTGTGCCTCTTTCCACACATTTTAGGTGAGAAAGCTATAGAGTGGTCCTCTTATCTACCACAAGGAATTAAAAACTTTCAAGAGATCATAGATCAATTTCTATCTCATTTCTCCTACAATATTCATGCTAAAATCACCTTGGAAAAACTATACACTCTAAAACAAAACAAAGGAAAAGCCTTTGCCTCTTTCCTACAAATATGGAGACACAAGGCAAGTAAGTGTAAATGGTTGATGCCCAAAAAGTAACAAGTCAAAATCATTACAAGAAATCTAAACACAGATCTCACCTTCCAATTATGAATGCAAAGTGTAACAACCTTTAAAGAACTCATCTATAAAGGGATTAACATTGAGAGAGCACTCATTGCTAAGGGAGAAAATAAACTCTATAAGGACAATCACCAACCATCTAGTTCAAGGGGTAAACCTCGTATATGGGCCAAAAATAAGAATGTAACTAATGATGGTCTGGTAGAAACAAAATTTATGATAAATACACCATCTAAAGCAAACACACAACAAAATAATAATAAAAATGTTCACAACACTAATCCCCCATGAGGACCACCACCAAGGAAAAATAATTATCCACCAAGATACAAATATACTCCCTTTGGGAACTAGTCGAGACGGTTTTGAACAAACTGATCCAAATGAACTTGATAACACTTCTAGACTTCAGACAATATGAGGAACCAAAAATCTAAGCCGCAAGGTACAAAGATGAAGACTATTGTGAATATCATTTCACAAAAGGGCACAAGACATCTAACTACATGAGACTTAAAAATGTCATCCAAGACCTCATAGATCATGGTGAGGTAAATATTAATCAATGCCTTGGAAAAAATGATACACATATACAATAATTTGATGCCCAATCATGATAGAGGTAATGATGCTAGAATGTCAAAGGTTTATAACCAAGTCAATCACATCTATGCAGATGTTGTAGGAATTGTACAATATGGTGATCATCATGTCTCTGTCATCACTATACAAGGAGCAAATCCTGAGTGTGGAGTCACCACATGAAGAGGGAAAGTTATCACCCAAGGAGCCCATTTGCAACCAAGAGTTCCCTCAAAATAAAATCCTATGGATTATAGTCTACTAGACCAAATCAAGAAAACGTCAGCACAAATGTTTATCTTAGAACTCTTGAGAATTTCTCTTGCACATAAGGAATTTCATCCTCATTTTTCCCTACTAAAATTGATATAGAACAATTCTAGGCCATGGTCAGATATATTGCATCCACCCATCAAATCATATTCATAGAAAATAAATTCCCATCTTAATCATTTCATAATCATGCACATCTTGAGGTCTACATCCATAAAAACAAGGTGAAAAGAGTTTTGATAGATGGAGGTATGAGCTTGAACATTTGTACTCTTGAATTGGTAAAAAACTTGGGTTATTGTGAGGAGGTAATTGAAGGGACAAAAGGAATCACTATTTGAGCACATGATGATAATGAGAAAAATTCAAAAGGAACCATCAAGTTACCCATATAGGTTGGTATAGCAATTGTAGAAACTACGTGTCAAGTCTTGGACCTTGAATTTCTATAAAACATCCTTCTCGGTTGCCCATGGATCCATGCCATGTGGGTCATAGCATCCACCTATCATCAGTGCATAAAATTTTAATATAATGACAATGAAATTACAATCCATGGTGATCTTGAACTTGTTGGATGTGGGGTTGGGGCCCTAGCTCAGTTGGCTAAATATTTCCTGTTGTAGGAGGTTGGTCACGAGGTCTAGTCTCCTCCACCCCCATGGTACCGGAGGGCGTGTCGCGCCAACACCACCGGTCATGTTAAAAAGTTTACTAGGCGCACTGTAGTTTGTAGGGGGTTGTGCTACCTGATTCCTGTAGTCTAATAAAAAATAAAAAAAAAACTTGTTGGATGTTGTGGTTGTGTTGCTAATATGTGGTTGTCATTGATGTCAACACTATTAGCATTGATGATTCTGAAGGCTGTATATGTCGAGGATATTGAGAAAATCATAATAAATATGTTATAGGCAGTCTATGAAGCTACGAAGATTAGAATGGTGGAAAGCTGTGTACATTGATAATAAGAGGTCACACATTAAAGGGTTTGTTGTTGAGCCTATCTAGTATGTTGTCCAAAATTTTCAGAGGTGTGCATCAAGATTGAAGAAAGTTATGAATTTCTGAGTTCCTATAGTTATTCTATTACTGTAGCAAGTGTTCCTCAAAGATCAGATTGCAATTTTGATGAATTGAGTTGCTACGTACATTCCTAAGATGTTCAGTGATGTTTCTAGATCATTCTCTATCATTTTGGTACATCCACGTTGATCGGTGTGCTCATGATCGAAGATTATCCTTTGAGTGTTCAAGGTTTTCATGTTCTTGGTCGACATGATGATGGTAGCATGTTGTGAAACCTTATGGATTACTATTTTATTGTTTGGCATGTTCAAGGATGTTGATTTAGGTATTATTTATGTTGTGACCAACTTAGGTTGGTGCACATTGAGATTTGTTCATGTATTGGGCTGACAGTTTGTAATTCATTTATTCCTCATTTGTGGCCGATAGAGTTGTTGATGTAAATTCATGTGGCATATATATAAGAGTGATTGTTTCCTCATTTTGATCTAAGATCCATGAATGTATGTGAAGTGTATGCAAGATATGTGTGAATAAAGATCATATCATTCGAGTGTAGAGTAGAGTGTGAAGAAGATTGAGCGAAGAGTGAAGAAGTATTTCTGTGCCTAACCAAAACTGTTATTAGGCTTTTGAAGAAGCTAATTTCTCAATTCAACCTCATCAGATGGATTTCGTTTGATTATTTTATGTAAGGTAGTGAGCCTTCTCTTCTAAGTAGTGAGCTCTAGGTAGTGTTCCTAAATGCATGTGCATTCCTAACTCATTTTTCATTATACTTTTAACAGGGTATAATCTTGTGGACTAACATCCATCGTGGTTTTTCCCCTAATAGGGTTTCCACATGTAAAATCTTGGTGTTCATGTGTTTTTAATGTGTTGTTGATTTATGATTGCACTATTAATTATTAGATATGAGATTAAAAGTTGATTAAGGTTGAATAAGTTTAATTTATGAAACAACTGATTCACCCCCCCTCTTAGTTGTCTATCCTTGTTTTTCCAACAATTGGTATCAGAGCTGGTTCCTCTGAAGAAGTTTAATAGCTTGAGGTGATCCGAGATGACATCATACAAGAAGGATAGTCCCAGATTCGATGGTACAAATTACTCTCCATGGAAGATTAGAATGGAGTGTCATTTGAAGTGCATTGGTGAACCCTTTTGGAAGATTACAAAGAACATATATAATATTCCTCAGAATGGTCCTACTACTCCTAATGAGATCAAAGAAGCTAAAATCAACGTTAGGGCTATTGAAGCATTATTGAGTACTTTGAAAGATTCAGAGATGACAAATGTGATAGGTCTGAAGA
Organism: Sequoiadendron giganteum; assembly: GCA_007115665.2. Taxonomy (NCBI): domain Eukaryota; kingdom Viridiplantae; phylum Streptophyta; class Pinopsida; order Cupressales; family Cupressaceae; genus Sequoiadendron; species Sequoiadendron giganteum. The sequence goes on along the minus strand of CM021105.1, from coordinate 1,836,176 downwards.
CATCACATGATATCTGGAAGAAATTGGAAACATTGTATGAAGGAGATAAAAAAGTGAAGATTGCTAAGCTAACAAGTATAAAAGGAAAGTGGGAGAGCTTGAAGATGAGTGAAGATGAAAACATTTTTTCTTTCATGTAGAAAGTAAATGAACTAGTGATGGGTATTATATGTACCGGTGGAATTATGGAAAAAGATGAAATCATGGCTAAAATGCTCAGATCTATGCCTGCTTCTTACAAAACAAAAGCCCATGCTATTGAAGATCTCAGGTAAATAACTAATGTGACAAGTGACATGCTGATTGGAAACCTTGCTGCCTTTGATTTGAGTGAATTTGGTGAGTCTGCACCTAAGATAGAATTTTCATTTAAAGATACTGTATCCGGAAAATACCAACAAAGATATGATTCAGGAGAGAGTTCCAAAAAAAACCTTCAAATATGAAGAGAAGCCAGAGGACATGGTAAGTACAAAGGAAAGCTACCTATTAAATGTTTCTCTTATAGTAAGATAGGTCATTTTGCATCAAGGTGTCGTGAAAGAGTTTCTAAGTAATAACCTGAAAAGTCTAGGTTTCAAAAGAAATGTTATTACGCTTAAGAAGGTGTTACTAATGATGAATTTGATAAAGAAAATGGAATTGAAGATGGATGGGTATTCATTGCTATCAAGGAAAATGGTCCGGTGTCCATTGAATCTGCTAATAATCAGAACATTGAGAAATCTCTTGCAACTAGAGTTGATGAAAAGGATGAGTGGGTGATTGACAACGAATGCTCACATCATATGACTAGTGACAAAAGAAAGTTCATAAGCTTGGAAAAATATGACGGTGGTGATGTAAGATTTGTAGATAATAATTTAGGTGTGATTTGTGGTAGAGGCACTATTTATCTTGTTGGTAAATACAATATTGATGATGTCCTATATGTTGAAGGATTGAAGCATAATTTGTTGAGTGTTGGAAAGATGGTAGACATGGGATACAATATTCAGTTCAAAGATGGAAAGTGGGGATATTGGGAAGCCCAGGAAATGTAATTGCTTTAGGCACAAAGACAAGATGTAATATTTTTCACTTGAGTGCTTCTAGTGAAAGTTGTTTAATTGCTCAAGTTTATGTAAGATGGTTATGACATAGGAGATTATGTCATGTGAATTTTGATAACATTGTCAAAGTAAGCTCCACACAAGCAGTTAGAGATCTACCTAAGTTAGTAAAACCTACTAACACCATATGCAAGGAATGTCAGATGGGAAAGTAGACAAGAATTTCATTTCAGAGAAAACATCATCATTCCAATGGGGTACTAGATTTGGTACATACTGATCTATGTGGTCCATCCAAAATCAAAAGTCTACAAGGAGAAAGGTACTTTATGTTGCTTATTGATGATTATTCTAGGATGATATGGGTTGCTTTCTTGAGAGAAAACATGAAGCTCTAGAAAATTTCAAATGTTTCAAGGCTATGGCATAAAATGAAATAGGTTTGAAGGTAAAATTATTAAGATCAAACAAAGGCCGTGAATTCACTTCTCGAGAGTTCAATTCATTTTGTGAAGAGCATGGAATCAAAAGATAGTTATCTACTCCCTAGAATCCCCAACAAAACAAAGTTGTTGAGAGAAAGAACATAACAATTCTAGATGCTGCTAGAACTATTATGTTGGAAGTTAATGTTCCTCCTATCTACTGGAGAGAAGTTGTAAGCAATACTGTATACACTATCATCCAGGTAAATGTTAATGGTAATTCTGGTAAGAATCCTTTTGAGCTATGGTTTGGTTATAAGCCTACTGTGAAATATTTCAAAATATTTGGAGTAGATGTTATATCAAGAGAGATGAAGATATTGGCAAGTTTGATGCTAGAAGTGATGAAGGAATCTTTCTGGGTTACTCTACTAAGATCAAGGCATACCGGTGCTACAATAGAAGATTGAAGAAAATGGTTGAAAGTGCAAATGTCAGAGTTGATGAAGACACTGCCAGATCATCCAGATATTGTGGATATGATTCACATGACCAACAAGATAGTACTAAGAATGGAAAGAATGCGTAGACACATAATAAAGTTCAAATTGTTTCAGTGAATCAAGAGAATCATGAAGGAGAAGCTAGTGAAAGTGCAGAACATAGAATAGAAGAACCAAAAGTTAGAGAGAATCCAAAAGTTCCAAGGTATGTAAAGCTAAATCACTCTGAGAATTAGATTATAGGAGACAAGAACAAAGGTGTGTAGACTAGAAGAAAAATTACAGAAGAGTATTGCCTAATTTCCAAAATTGAGCCTAGCAATGTCAATCAAGCATGTGTGGATGAATATTGGATGGAAACAATGAAGGAAGAACTGATGCAAATAGAAAAAAATGATACATGGACTCTTGTTCCCATACCTAAGGATAAAAATGTGTTGGGAACCAAATGGGTCTTTTAGAATAAGCTGAATGAACAAGGTGAAGTGGTCAAAAATAAATCAAGACTGGTATGTAAAGGATACTCACAGATGGAAGGTATTGAATTTGAAGAAACCTTTTCCCCTGTTGCTAGAATTGAAGCTATAAGGTTATTTATTGCTTATGCTACTTTCAAGAATTACAAAGTCTATCAAATGGATGTGAAGTCAACATTACTGAATGGTGAGTTAGAAGAAGAATTTTATGTTTAGCAACTAGAAGGATTTCAACTGAATGATGAAAAGGACATGGTGTGTCGGTTGAAGAAAACACTATATGGACTCAAACAATCCTCTAGAGCTTGATATGTAAGACTGGATAAATACTTGTTGAAGCTTGGATTCAATAAAGGTACTGCTGACAACAATCTATATTTCAAGATGGATTAGGATGAAGAGGTGATTATTGAAGTCTTTGTTGATGACATTATTTTTGAAGGTGATGATGACTTATGCATAAGGTTTGCTGATGAAATGAAAAGTGAATTTGAGATGTCAATGATAGGAAAGCTGAAATTATTTTTAGGATTGCAAATAACTCAGTTAGATGATGAAATTTTTCATATCTCAGTCCAAATATGTAAGAGAGTTATTGAGAAATTTTGGCATGGAAGACTCAAAGCTAGTTGGTACACCCATGGTAATCAAATGTAAGCTAACACAAAATTATGATTATCCTAAGGCTAATCAAACAAGGTACATGTCAATGATTGGTGGATTGCTATATTTGACTCAAACTAGACCAACCATTATGAATGTTGTGTGGATGGTTGCTAGATATCAAGTTGATCCAAAGGAATCACATGTGACTGCAATAAAGAGGATTTTCAGATACTTAAAAGGAACAGTTGATTTTGGTCTTTGTTATCCTAAGGATGATGATCTTACTCTGAATGCCTTTACAGATTTAGATTGGGCAGGTGATGTTGATGATAGGAAAAGTACAAGTGGTGGTGCATTCTTCTTAGGGAAGAAGCTAGTGTCTTGGCTAAGTAAAAGGTAGAATTCCATTTCCCTATCTATTGCTGAGGCATAATATATTGCTGCTGCAAACAATTGTACTCAAGTGTTGTGGATGAAGCAAATGCCCAAAGATATCAAAGTTGAGTATGATGAGCCTATTGCTATATTTTGAACAACTCAAGTTCCATAAAAATTTCAAAGAATCTGGTGTTACATTCAAAGAGAAAAAATATATCTATCAAGTATCACTTTTTGAGAGACAAAGTGAATGATATAGAAATCAGATTGGAATATGTGCCCAGTAAGGAACAAATTGCAGATATCTTCACTAAAAAATTGCCTAAAGATACTTTTGAATATCTTAGAGGAAAGTTAGGGGTGATTTCCCCTCCTAATCTGAACTAAGATGCAAGTCTTTGCATCAATCCGTGTACTTAATGTGAGATCTTGTTTCAGATTGATGTTATGGTGGTTGCTACTCAGGGGGAGTAGTTAGATAATTCAGATGATATGTGGTTCAAAGCTTGTGTACCTTTTCCATTGATGTCAAAGGGGGAGAAGTGTAATGTGAAAAACCTTGTTAAATCTAAGGGGGAGAAGTGTAGAACAAAGGGAGAGAAGAGTATTGTGTGAAGAGTTAGTTGTGTTGATGGTATTTTTCACATCACATGTTGCCATCAATGCCAAAGGGGGAGATTGTTGGATGTTGTGGTTGTGTTTCTGATATGTGGTTGCCATTGATGTCAACACTATTAGCATTGATGATTCTGAAGGCTATATATGTTGAGGATATTGAGAAAATTATAATAAATATGTTATAGGAAGTTTTTGAAGCTGTGAAGATCATAATGGCTGAAAGTTGTTTATGTTGATAATCATAGGTTGTGCATTAAAAGGTTTGTTGCTGAGCCTATCTAGTATGTTGTTCAGAAGTTTTAGAGGTGCACATCAAGATTGAAGAAAGTTATGAATTTCTGAGTTCCTATAGTTATTCTGTTACTGTAGCAAATATTTCTCGAAGATGAGATTGCAATTTTGATGAATTGAGTTGCTGCGTACATTCTTGAGATGTTCAGTGATGTTTCTAGATTGTGATATATCATTGTGGTATATCCACGTTGATCAGTGTGCTTGTGATCAAAGATTTTCATTTGAGTGTTCAAGGTTTTCACGTTCTTGGCTGACATGATGGTGGTAGTGTGTTGTGGATCCTTATGGATTAATTTTTTATTGTTTTGCATGTTCGAGGATGTTGATTTAGGTATTCTTTATGCTATGATTAAATTAGGTTGGTGCACATTGATATTTGTTCATGTATTGGGTCGACAATTTGTAATTCATTTATTCCTTATTTGTGGCTGATAGCGTTGTTGATGTAAATTCATGTGGCAGATATATAAGAGTGATGTTTTCCTCATTTTGATGTAAGCTCGATGAATGTATGTGAAGTGTATGCAAGATATGTGTGAATAAAGATCATACCATTCGAGTGCAGAGTAGAGTGTGAAGAAGATTGAGCGAAGAGTGAAGAAGTATTTTTGGGCCTAACCGAAACTATTATCAAGCTTTTGAAGAATCTAATTTCTTAGTTTAACCTCATTAGATGGATTTAGTCTGATTATTTTAGGTAAGGTAGTGAGCCTTCCCTTCTGAGTAGTGAGCTCTAGGCAGTGTGCCTGAATGTATGTGCATTCTCTAAATTCATTTTCATTATACTTCTAACAGGTTATAATCTTGTGGACTAACATCCACCGTGGTTTTTCCCTTAATAGGGTCTCCACATATAAAATCTTGGTGTTCATGTGTTTCTGATGTGTTATTGATTTATGCTTACACTATTAATTATCAGATCTGAGATTAAAGGATGATTAAGGTTGAATAAGTTTAATTTTTGAAACAACTGATTCACCCCCCCTCTTAGTTGTGAAGGGAAAACGAGCATGGATCTAATGACCCAACAATGCGAAATACATTCCCTTAACACTAATACAACAGAGGAGAAGAGCATAAATAGGTTCAAAAAGCTTTATAAAACTACTTGAGATGAATACATTCAGTAAAATAGATAACAGAATTAAGCATTCAAAATTGACACAAGATATACGTGGGAAAAGCTTTACAAGTAAAAAACCCACCACACAAAGTCAAGACAATTGTATTACAGTAACAAAAATAGTTACATACAATATACAGTCTTCTTTGATCAGCTCACAACACTTTTAGAACTCTCTCAGTGTTACAATGTTATCTCTAACATACAGTTCAAACAAAAACTCTATTCATGCAATATTGTACTCGACTTACTTGAGTCATACATTGCATTCAATTCTGTCAACCAAGCACTGACCATCAGGTTCATGACTCTCATCCAATCATGCAACCGATCTTCCCATGTTGATCTCCTTGCATCGAGCCACCCAGGCATTAACTTCTTTACCCAAATTGGGTCCTGTTCGCCACCTTGAGTCGACTTGCAATAACTGCTATTATGAATTTGTCCTTTAGCCAATTATTGCACTGACACTGAGCCACGTGTCCTTCCTTCATTCACCATCGCTCATGACTTTCTGGTCCAGCCGGTCAAGCTTGGTTGATCGAGCTCTGAGCTCGTTCGAGCTCTTATCGTGCTACCACAGCCCTGCCGAGTTCGACTCGTGGTATGGCAGTGAGCTTGACCAAGCTCACCCCAAGTCATCACCGAGCTTTTCCCTCCACCCTACCATGCTACCACAACACTAACAAGGTCTAAGCACGGTATGGTGGTAGCCGTCTTGGCTGACCGCTGGCGGTCTTACTGCGGCCACCATGGTTAGTCACTTGACTGTCCACGGTGTGGCAGTAACTGCCAGCCAGGCCGTTGGCGGTCTTACCGTGTCCACCGTGGTCGGTCACTTGACTATCCATGGTGTGGCGGTAACTGCCAGCTAGGCCACTGGCGGTCTTACCATGGCCACCACGGTCAGTCACTTGATTGTCTGCGGTGTGGTGGTAACCACCAGATCCAACCGCAGTGGTCTCACCACACTACTATAGTGAGTGGACCCACCGCCTGTGGTATGGCAGTAACTGCTAGGATAGTCACCATGGTACTGCCAAAGCCAGACTTAGCCACCATGATAAAGTGGTAAAGGAAGAAATGAAACAATTTAACACCAAGTCATGAAAGTTGGGGCTTCGAGATGGAAGTTGAGACACATTTTCTCAACAAGCTCCCACTTGGCGAACACTTCCAGCTTCCCCCATGGCTTCGAAAAGTTATTGTCTGTCATAGGCCCCAAGGCCCCAAGGCCCATTGATTCTGTGCACCATCTGAACTTGTCTGTGCTAACTGGCTTCATTAAAGCATCTGCAACATTCTTCAAAGTGTCAACCTTTTCTAGATTTACCTTGCCATCTACAACCATATCCCTCACGAAGTGATTTTGCACATCAATGTGCTTGGTCCTGGCATGAAAGGTTAGATTCTTTGCCAAACAAATGGCACTCTGACTGTCACATCAGATTGAAATCTTCCCAGCATTAAATCCAATGTCTGAACAAAAACAGTTTAACCAAATAGCCTCTTTACAGGCATGAGTTGCAGCCATGTACTTTGCCTCTGTCGTGGATAAAGCAACTACAACCTATTGCTTACTCATCCAATTGATTGCTCCACCATTAAGCATGAAAGTGTATCAACTGGTGGATCGCCTGCTATCAATGTCCCCTGCCCAATCTGAATCAACATACCCATGAATACTGAGAGTCCTATGTGATGCAACCAAATTTCCATGGTAACATAGTGCATAATATGAAGTCCCCTTCAAATACCTAAATACTCTCTTCACAGCATCCTAATGTGATCTCGGATTTGCCATAAATCGTCTTAGAACTCCCACTGCTTGGGCAATGTTTGGTCTTGTACAGACCATAGCATACATCAAACTGCCAACACCACTTGCATAAGGCACACTGGTCATGTCCTCCATCTCAATAGCAAATTTTGGACATTCTTCAATAGACATCTTAGTTCCATGCATGATTGGAACAACAAGCTGCTTGCAATCATCCATGCTAAACCTCTCAAGAACTGTTTTCACATACTTACTCTAACTGACCCAAAGCTTTCTGCTTGTTCTGTCCTTGGTAATCTCCATTCCAAGAATGTACCTTGCTGCACTAAGATCTTTCATTTCAAACTTTGCAGATAACTGAGATTTAAGATCAGAAATCATAGTCTTGCTATTTCCAATGAATAACATATCATCCACATACAGGGTAATAACAAGCACATGATCATTCTCAGATTTATAATAAATGCAATGATCATATTTTGATCTCACAAATCCAATTGACAATAGAAACATGTCAAATTTCTGGTACCACATTCTAGGAGATTGTTTTAAACTATAGAGAGATTTATTCAACTTACAGACCAGATTTTGTGTACCTCTTTCAACAAAATGCTTAGGATGGGACATGTAGATTTCTTCTTCCATCTCACCATGGAGAAACGATGCCTTCACATCCATCTGTTCAATTTCAAAATCATACACAACTGCCAATGATAACATAAATATGATGGATGTCAGCTTTGCTACAGGGGAAAAAATCTTTCCATAATCAATTCCCTCAATTTGAGAAAAACCCTTTGCAACCAACCTTGCCTTATACTTCTCAACACTACCATCAAGGCCTGTTTTCTTTTTGAATATCCACTTACAGCCAATAGGCTTTCGCCCTTTAGGCAGTGGTACCAAATTCCAGGTTTCATTCCTTTTCAAAGAATCCATCTCTTCATTCATGGCTTGTAGCCAAGAATTTGAATCAGCCATGCTGATTGCTTCTTTAACAGTCCTAGGTTCATCAGTGCTGGTAATTAAAGCATAGGCACAACTTGAATCTAACATTGAAAAACCATACCTTTCAGGTTGCCTTCTTTCTCATGTAGATCTCCTTACATGCTGAGGTTGTTCTTCATCATCAGAACTTCCAGAGCTTTTTGAGCTCTCCTCAGTCTCAGGTACACCATGCAACTCTTCCTTTTTTGGAGTTTGGGGAATCTCAACTGCATCCTTCTTCTTGTCACTCTAATCTATCTCAAGCTATTGATCACTTACAAAAGGTTTTAGCTCACAAAATATCATGCTCCTACTGTACAAAACCTTCTCAGTAACAAGGTTCCAAAGCTCGTATCCTTTCACAACAACTCCATAGCCGATGAGAATACATTTGACAGCCTTGCTATCCAATTTAGATCTCTTTTCATTTGGCACATAAACATATGCCTCACAGCCAAACACACGGACATGCCTCAGAGAGGGCTTCTTACGAGACCATGTTTCTAAAAGATTCTTGTCAATAAGAGTAGAGCAAGGAGATCTATTTATTAGATAACATGCTATAGCCATAGCCTCAGCCCAGAACTTCTGCTCCAGACTAGCCCCGCTCAACATACTCCTTGCCTTTTCCATCAGCGTCCTATTCAACCTTTCAACAACTCCATTTTGGTGTGGAGTGTAAGGCATTGTATTATGCCTTTTAATTTTCCTTCCAGTCTAGTTCTCTACCAAAGATTTAAATTCTTTAAACCAACTGAACACTTCTGATTTACTTTTAAGAAAGTATACAAATTCCCTTCTTGAACATTCATCAATAAAAGAAACATAATATCTAGACTTCGATAACGAAGGAACATTAACTGGACCAAACAAATCTGAATGAACATAATCCAGTATACCAAAATATTTATGAGGACTAGAATAAAATGAAACATGGTGTTGTTTTCCATAGATACAATGTTTGCAAAAGTCAAACTCAAGGTTACAATCATCAAGCCCTTCTAGAAGATTTTTATTCTTCAAGGTTTTTAAACCTTTCTCACCAATGTGACCAAGTCTATGATGCCATAGCATAGTCTTCTCAGCTGGGAGTTTTACCTCCAAAGCATTTGCAGCCAGCGAAGTGTCTTCATCTTTCTCTACAAGTGCAACATTGCTTGACTTTATAGAGGCACTGTTGCAAAGAACAGGTCATGCATCCAGCTTGTACAGAGTGCCAGTATGAACACCCTTACCCAACACCATTGTACCTCTAGCTATTTTACATCCCCTACTTGAGAAAGAAAATTCTACACCATCATCATTTAACTTACTAACAAAAAGAAGATTTTGATCCAGACCTGGTATGTGAAGTACACGACCTATACCTTTGACTCTCCCATCAAGAAACTGAATTTTGACTCTTCCTCTGCCAACTATCTCCAACATTGAATCACTTGCCAAGTATACCTTTCCACCATCATACTTCTTGTATTTAGAGACCAATTCTCTATTGGACGTCATGTGAAAAGATGCACCTGAGTCAACTAGCTAGACATCATGAGATGCCTGAGTTGTCAAGGCTGCTGCAATGAAGACATCTGCATCACTTTGAGAAGATTCATTATCAGAGACATTCTTCTTCTTATTCTCCTTGCACCCCTTCCAGATATGACCAGGTTGCCCACAGTTCTAGCATCTCACCTTGGAACTTTTTACTAGGAGACTTTGATCTCCCTATAGATTTGTATTTCGACTTTTTGTCTTTCTTCTTTCCTTTCTCCTTTGGTCTACTTTGAACAACAAGAGCTTCTTTGGCCATCTCATAAGACTTCCTTCGCATTTCTTCAGACAAGAGCAAAGCAACCACGTCATCCATCTTGAATGTAGTGGTTGTGCTTCCAATAGCCATCCCAAGATGATCCCAACTATTAGGTAATGAACACAATAGGAGCATGCAACGATCCTCCTCCTCTATCTTTACACCTACATATGCCAGTTGAGTAACACTCATATTAAATGAGTTCAGATGGTCTGCAACAGATGCACCTCCTTCCATCTTCAAGGAGTACAACTTCCTCCTCAGGAATAACTTATTTACTAGAGACTTTCCCTGATAAATATCACCAAGCTTCTTCCATAATGAATTTGCAGACTACTCCTCATGGACATTCAGGAGTACAGAATCGGCTAGACTCAGTCTTATCAAACCTCTTGCTTTTCTATCAGCAAGATCCCAAGCTTCTTGCATAGTACTTTGTGGCTTAGTTCCAGACACTGCAATCCAGAGGTCTTTATCCACCAACAAGTCTTCTATCTTGAGTTTCCATAACTCCAAGTTATTGCCATTAAACTTCTCAATCTCTACTCTACCAGATGTACTCACCATCTCAAACAGAAACAAGTTTCCACAATGCAAGACTCCCACTGAAATAGTATTAGCACAAAAAACTTATCTTTCCTACAAGGATAACACAACGGGCCAGGCTCTGATTCCACTTGAAGGGAAAATTGGCATGGATCTAATGACCCAACAGTGCGGAATACATTCCCTTAACACTAATACAATAGAGGAGAAGAGCATAAATAGGTTCAAAAAGCTTTATAAAACTACTTGAGATGAATACAATCACTAAAATCGATAACAAAACTGAGCATTCACAGTTGACACAAGATATACGTGGGAAAAGATTTATAGGTAAAATAACCACCACACAAAGTTAAGACAATTGTATTATAGTAATAAAAAAAGTTACATACAATATACAGTCTTCTCTGAGCAACTCACAACAACACTTTGAAAACTCTCTCACTGTTACAATGTTATCTCTAACATACAGTTCAAATAAAAACTCTCTTCATGCAATATTGTACTTGACTTAAGTCATACATTTCATTCAATTTTGTCAACCAAGTGCCGACCATCAGGTTCATGATCTGTCATCCAATCATGCAACTGATCTGCCAATGTCGATCTCCTTGCATCGAGCCACCCAGGCATTAACTTCTTTACCCAAATCCGGTCCTATTCGCCACCCTGAGTCGACCTGCAATAAATGCTATTATGACTTTGGCCTTTAACCAATTATCCCACTGACACTGAGCCACATGTCCTTCCTTCATTCGTCATCGCTCATGAATTTTTGGTCTAACCGATCAAGCTCGGCTGACCGAGCTCCGATCTCGTTCGAGCTCTTACTGCGCTACCGCAACCCTGCCGAGTTCGACTCGTGGTATGGTGGTGAGCTCGATCGAGCTCACCCCAAGTCATCACCGAGCTCTGCCCTCCACCCTACCACGCTACCGTAGCACTGACAAGGTGTAACCGTAGTATGGCGGTAGCCGTCTTGGCTAACCGTTGGTGGTCTTACCGCGACCACCACGGTCAGTCACTTGACTATCCATGATGTGGCGGTAACCACAAGCCAGGTCGCTGGCGGTCTTACCGCGACCACCACGGTTAGTCACTTGACTATCTGTGGTGTGGCGGTAACCACTAGCTAGGCCACTGGCGGTCTTACCGTGGCCACTGCGATCAATCACTTGACTGTCCGCGGTGCAATAGTAACTGCCAGACCCAACCATAGGCGGCCTCACTACACTATTGCGGTGAGTGGACCCACTGCCTATGGTATGGCAATAACTACCAGGACAGTCACCGTGGTACCGCCAAAGCTAGACTTAGCCACCACGGTAAAACGGTAAAGGCAGAAATGAAACAATTTAATGCTAAACTTCATGAAAGTTGGGGCTTCGAGCTGGAAGTTGAGACACATTTTCTCAACAAGTTGTGTATCCTTGTTTTTCTAACATAACCCTCCTACAACTAAAGGAGTATGGAAGAGAAATACTATAAAGTGCTCCAAGTACCCAAGAATGACAAAGTTCCATTATCCTCTTCATATGTTGATCCATCAATACTAGCATCTACATTAACATCTTAACAGACAATCTTGAAAATCAAAGTGAAAATCAAAGATAATGGTTGTGGTGATTACAACCTCAAAGAATCCTTCTTTGTGGGAAAACTTCTACTTTCTCCTAGAACATATGGAAAATCCTACCATATTGATAAAGTAACTAAAACAATAAAAATTGAACCAACTACCTTTACAAGATGGGGATACCTCAATGCATAAGTCATAGATGAAGGTGGTATTTCCAAATGGGTATATCAAGAAGAATAAGAAGAACCTCCTCTTCTTGTGGATCAAAATAGTAAAAGGTATCAACTGATCAAAAATATGGGTGACATAGGTATAGGTGGCCTTGGATTGAATCAACAAACCATGTGTGAACCCATTATTATGGAAAATTGAATTAAAAATAGAGGTCTTGGTTGCACATTGAACAAAAATGTGATCCCTCTTGTCGAGGATACCTTAATTGAGGAAGTTGAAGCTTCTTCTTGGTTAAAACATCCAAATACATGAACATTGAGGACTTACCCTTGTGTATCACTGAATTATTTGAACATGCCTCAATATACATGATTACCATGACATCCTTTACATTTTCCACCCAAGATAATGAACTTAAACTGATATATCCCTAGCTCATCGACTAGAACCAACAACAAGCATTGGTTCTTGATTCATTTGAAAATGATGAGGCTATCTCAAAATTCATGGGGCTCCAAGAACACATATCTTATGGATATTACAAAGCAAGATTTGATATTGAACTAGATACACAAGCATACTATGGGGACACAATTGAATCCTTTAGTAATAAAATAACAAATTTAAAAATTAAAACAGGATACCCAAGTGAAAACCACATAGTGGTTCTTTCAGATCATAAAATAGTAAAAGTAACTTGGAAATATCCAAAGGTAAAAACCTCTATAAGGTGCATAAGCATGAAAGATTAAATTCACCTATTATCAGGATGGATCAAGAGAAATCAACAATTCTTGTGGAAGCAACACAACTAGTAAATATCAGATCAACCAAAAAACCACATGTCACATTCTATGTTACATCCTTGGATGATGAAAAACAAAATAACCCTAGAGAAAAGTTTTTCTTAGAGAAAGGAAAATCAACTTTGCTTGGTCATACAATGACATTCCAGGACTTAACACTTCATTGGTTACATACATCATTTGACAATGCATCCTCATGCGAAACCAGTAAAACAAAATCTAAGGAAAATGCATCCTCAAATTACACTATTGGTCAATGTGGAATTGTAGAATCTACTTGATGTGGGATTCATAAGACCGATTGACTACCTAGACTCGATTTCAAACCTGGTGCTAGTATCAAAACCCATTGGGGGCATCCAGATATGCATAAATTTTATGGATTTGAACAAGGCATGTCCTAAAGATGAATTTCCACTACCTAACATAGATATCATTTTGGATCTTACAACTGGACATGAGATGTTGTCTCTCATGGCTAGGTTCTCAGGATATAATCAAATAATGATAGCAAAATAAGACCAACAAAAATAGTGTTCACTTGTTCATGGGGTACCAACTACTAGAACGCTATTCCATTTGGTCTAAAAAATGTACATGACTACCTATCAAAGAGCAATAATAGTTATCTTCCATGACATGTTTCAAAAAATCATGGAGGACTATGTGGATGAAATATTAGCAGAATTAGTTAAAAGCAAAGGACATCTTGAAGTCTTGGCTAAAACTTTTGATAGGCTAGAAAAATATTAGGTGAGATTGAACCCAAAGAAATGTGTCTTTAGAGTCACTTTTGATAAAATTTTGGGGTACATTGTATCATGAAGATAAATCGAAGTGGACCCTGCCAAAGTCAAAGCTATAATGGATATGCAACCACCTAAAAAACTCAAACAACTTCATATTCTACAAGGAAAGCTTTAGTCTATTAGGAGGTTCATTACACAATTGGAAAAAAAGTGTCACCCATTCACACACCTACTTCATAGGGGTGTGGAATTCACATGGAACCATCATTGCGAACAAGTATTCCAACATCTAAAAGACTATCTAGTATCACCACCAAACTTGATGCCACCAATTGAAGATAAACCATTGATATTATATATGTTAGTGACTTCAATAGCTCTAGGAACTCTCCTCATGCAACATGATGAAATACGTAAAGAGAGAGCTATCTACTATATCAATAGGAAATTGGTTGGATACAAACTTAACTACACATCTATTGAAAGAGCTTGTCTAGAAGTGGTTTTTTCTTCACAAAATATATGGCATTGTATGCTTTCTCATCAAATCAAGCTTATCTCCAAGGTCGATCCATTAAAGTATCTATTGTCAAAGGCTACTCTCATAGATCACATGAAAAAATGGGTAATGATCCTAAGCGAGTTTGACATAGAATATGTTGATAGAAAGGCTATCAAAGGATAGGTTATCATAGTTAGTTAGTAGAACCTCTAATCCATGCAAAAACCCCCTTGGTCTCCAAATTTCCAGATGAAGCAGTATTCACCCTTACATTGACAAATCAGTGGAAGCTATACTTTGATGGTTCACATACATGACACAGATTGGGAGCAAGTATGCTATTTATCACTCCACAAGGTGATTGCATACCAAAGTCCTATAGGTTAGCATTTCCATGTAAAGATAACATAGCTGAGTATAAATCCCTCATCACAAGATTAAGGATCACTATCCAATGGAAAAAAACATGAGCTCTAGGTCTAGGTGATTCCCAACTAATAATAAGATAGGTCAATAATGATTATCAAACCAAGGACGACATTCTAATTCCATACAAGAAAGTGGTAGATACATCTCAAGAGTACTTCATCAACAACACTTTTGAACAAATTATAAGGATTAGCAATAGGGTAGTTGACACAATGACGACCATTGGAGATCTTTATTAGACATGCCACAAAATAGCTTGAAATGTGAATTTAGCATCAAGCAGCTTCATATAGGATTTTGAAATTATTGAATGAGAATTCATGTGTGAAATTGTTGGCCTTGGTTCCCCATGGTATCATGACATTTTTACCTATTTTCATAATAGTATCTTTCCATTTGACCTTACCCATAAACTGCACAAAACATTTATCGAAAGATCCTCCTGATTTATCATTATGGGTGATACCCTTTATCAAAGGAGTCTTGATGGAATTTTATTAAGATGTATTAACTAAAAAGAAGATTCAACTTCCTTGAAAGAGGTACATGAAGGTATTTGTGGGTCAAATTCGAGTGGTGTAACCTTGGGTAAAAATTTACTGAGAACGGGATACTATTGGCCTACCATGGAACATGAGGCTAATCAGTTCATGAAGAAGTGTTTATAGTACCAAAAGCATGGGGACATCATCCATTCTCCAACTCAAGAGCTTATACCTATCACTATACCATGTCCTTTCTCATAGTGGGGGCTCAGTTTCATTGGAAAAATAACACCTACTTCCATAAATGGACATAAATTTGTAGTCACCACCATTGAGTATTTCATGAAGTGGATTGAGGCTATACCCATGAATTATATAACCAGAAAAAAAATATCCAACTTCATCCTGAACTATCTAATTTTCTACTATGGTGTCCCTCAGGCTATTATTAGAGATAATGAAATACCTTTCAAAAATTAGGATGTTCGAGAACTTTGCAATCAATTCCATATCCATCATCATTTCTCTACCCCATACTACCCCCAAGGAAATGGTCAAGCTGAAGCATCTAAAAAGACCATCTTCAAAATCTTGAGAAAGATAGTTAATGATGTTGGCAAAGATTGGCACTTGCAGTTAAACCCCGCCCTATGGGCATACCAAACTAGTATCAGAACACCCACTAGTGCTACTCCCTATTCCTTGGTATATGAAAATGAAGCTATCCTACCCATTAAGTTCAATCTCCCATAATTGAGAATCTCATTGCTACACCTAGTCAATGTGAAATAATACATGACATCTAGGTTGAATGAACTTGAGGTTCTAGATGAGAATCTCCTAGAGGCATTGAATCACCTACAAGCATATCAGAATCGACTCCATCAAAGCTACAACAAGAAAATAAAAGGTCGATGCTTTCAAGTAGGAGATCTCATTCTAAAGGAGAATTGGAAGAATCAGTTAGATCAAGATAGTATTTAGGAAAGTTTGAATCAAATTGGTTGGTACCTTTCATCATCACTGTAAGCTATGGTTCAGGAGAATATCAATTAACCATACCTAAAGGGAAATACTTGTAGGAGCCCATCAAAAACACTCATCTTAAGAGGTTCTATGCCTAATCCATGAGGGGTATATTATTCCAAAAATAAATAAAAAATAAAAAAAAGGAAAAAATCCAAAAAAAAAGGAAAAAGGATAAAAAAATATTAAAGAGAAAAATCATCCTCTAGTGAAAAGCACTTCGATGGTGCTTTGGGAAAGTACCTTGGTGAAAACCCGACAAAAAGATACCTTGTGTAAATAAGCACCATCTACCATCTATGAAATGATCTTTCACTTGTCATCCATTCATAATAAATTACCATCCATTCACACATTCACCTTCCATCCATTCATTTTTTATCCCTCCATCTGTGACCTTATCATGTCTTGGTTTTTGACGAGTATCTATCCCTATTATCACTACTTGGAATTATCCCAAGGTCAGCTTGTCTTTCCTATACCAAGGTAGTCTAACACATCAGACTGGGGGCATATTCGTATGCTTATATTGCTGGATCAAGTTCTTGTATATTCACCTAAAGTTATTAGAAACTCTAAAACATCCAAAACATGTTAAAATCCAAAAAGCATTCAAAACATTTTAAAATCCAAAAAAATCCAAAACATGTTAAAATCCCAAAAACATTCAAAACATTTCAAAATAAAAAAACATCCAAAACATGTCAAAACCCCAAAAAAATCCAACACATGTCAAAATTCAAAAGCATTCAAAATAGCTCAAAAATCCAAAAACATTCAGATATTTGGAAAAAAAAAAAATCTATTAAACATAAAAAATTCTAAACATTATCATTATCCATCCATGTATACACTAATTCAAGTCCAAATAATTGAACTACAAAGTCTGTTGCAAGTATGAATAAGTATGGTGGTGTTGTCATTAATTTTGTCATTGATGTCAACATAGTACAGGTTGTTGCAGTGAAAGGAAACAAGTGATTGTAGGTGGTGCATGTATAGTTGAGATGATGTAGAGATGTGACTACATAGAGCTATCTTTATGGTGTTGTAGGTGTGCTGATATAATGAGGTACCAAGTTCTTATGAGAAAACTAATAAATAGTGAAGATGAAATTATGCATGTGTTTAGAATGCGCTCTGGTATGTGCTCTTCATTTTTTTGGTGTTGATCCTATGCTTGTGCGGTTTTGTAGTATTGTTTAAAGGCATCCTTGGGTGATATATGGGTATGTGCAGGATCATCATGGAAAAATCAGGCCCTTAAGTGGCAATAAAAAGATAGAAAATTAGAGTTAGAAAACTTGATGTAAAAATTTGAATAAATTATCTATATTATTTCCAAAAAATGTAAAAATAGAGTGTAGAAAATTGAATGTAGTTTCTAAACTACTAGACCTTTATTTATTTTTTTAAAATCTATTTGGTGAAAATTTGAAATTTCAATGCAGTAGTATTTAAATTTCAGGGTAAAAATAAGAAGTAGGTGTCTGTCTGACCACCCTAACCACAATAAAATGATAATATTTTTTTAAAAGCTTTTAGATATAAGTATAGGACTCATGTCCCAATGTGATGCATATTTTTTTATAATTTGTTTCCAA
Source organism: Sequoiadendron giganteum (assembly GCA_007115665.2). Classification (NCBI taxonomy): domain Eukaryota; kingdom Viridiplantae; phylum Streptophyta; class Pinopsida; order Cupressales; family Cupressaceae; genus Sequoiadendron; species Sequoiadendron giganteum. Next base: position 1,818,233 of record CM021105.1, on the reverse strand, counting down.
GTAAATAATTAATTATGAATTTTTTATTACAACTTAAAAAAATATAAAATCTCGTATGTCTAACCACCTTAACTTGGTCAAAAATTCATGAAATTCAATTTTTTTTTTTAATCCTATAGTATGTGAAGCATAGAATGTGACACATATTTTGGATTCAAAAAATGTGATACCGTTTGAAAGTTATAGATGTTTTTCAATCAGCCTATCAATCGAGACTTTATTCGTAATTCTAATAGAAAATGAATAATAATTATTTATTAAATTCAAAGTAAAGCATAATTTATATTGGTGGAAAGATGAGAATCTCCTCTAAAAACCCTTTTCGTTTCATCAATTTTGGGTAAAAAAAAGGTCGTCAGCCACATGGGCCATCATATGGCTTAAATATCACCACTTTTTGGCCCATCATGATCCTGCACATACCCATATCCTAGATTATAGCTTCTGGTTTGATGAAGACTGAAAGTTGAGTTCACTAGTTTGTTAAATGGTCTAGCAGATTTGTTCATCTATGGACTGGGAGGAATGTATCTGCTCCGTATTCCTCTGCCAATTTTTGTCAAGTCTTTCAGATCTAGAAGAAGGCTTGTAATGGTGTTATCTATGTTATATCAAAGGTGTTCATGGTTTGGTGCTCTGGAAGACTAGTTTCAGAGTTACTATGTGTGTCTATATAGCCTGGGTGGACTGATGGAAAGTGTTCTTTGTATGAAGGTTGTTGCAGTAACTATAGATGAATCTCTAAGATATGTTCTAGTGTATGGTGAAGCATGTTATGTGGTTTGCACATTATCTTCTTGTTGCAGATGCATGTACTTTTGTTAGAAGTTTAATCTTTACTTGGTAAAGGTTATTCTTTAAATGTTATTTTTTATTAACTTGTAGGAATGTTCCAAAGGAATCCCTACAAGTCTTTTGTCTTTTTTGTCATCTCACACATGTGTGAGGATGACTTATTTTTTAATTCCTTAACCGCCCTCAAAAGTCCCGCTCTTTTTTTGTGCACTCACTTTTTAAAAGATTGATTTCTTTCTTTTTCCCTTTAAAGACATGAAATAAAAAAAAACTTCTTTTAGTATAAAGTTTCTTTTTTTAATTCTCTCTTATCCTTGTTTTGAGAAAGTATATTTTTATTCTTAAAAAAAAAGAGAATCCTTATATTTATAAAAAGATTTTTTAAATAATTTATTTTATGAGCTATTTTTAAATACTCCATTTAAAGTAAAGGTATTAAATTTTTAAGTTTTTTATTTTATTTAAAAAAATTTCTCAATTTAATTTTTAAAGTTTTTAATTAATTATTAATAAGGATTTTTTAAGTTTTAAGAATTATATCAAAGGAATTTTAAAATTTTTTTTCTCTAAAGAGGCTTATTTTGTTCTAAATTTAGGTAATTCTTTTTTTAAAAAAGGTTATTTTTTAAGATTTGATTCGATCAAGAGGGATTTTTTTTAAGCAAATATTTACAATAGTTATTATTTTTCTCATAAAGTTGTGATTTTTTTTATTGCAATCATGTCAACTTTAATTCCTGAAATTAAATTAAATTATTCTATCATTCTTGGAAGACTCATATTATTTCATTTTTCATTTCAAACATCTTTTAGATGTTGCTACAGATCCTAAATCTAAACCAGGTTTGTTTGCATCCAAAGATGAAATTGAAAAATAGAATCTTAAAAATGGGGAAGCCCTTGGCCTCATAGGTATCTCCATGTCATCCGAAATTTATGTTCACATTGGGACATGTACAACTGCCTATGAAGCATGGGACAAACTCAAAACCATTTATGATAGTACAAATGAATCAAGAAAAAATCAAATTCAAGGTCAACTTGAAGATTTGGGTATTCTAATTTTAAATCTATGGATGCATTTTTATTGAAATTTGATGCTTTAAATAGTCAATTGCATGGTTTAGGAATAAAATTAGATAATCTTAGATTAATTCATCTTATTCTTAAAAAGTGTCTTCCTAGGCAATTTCAACAATTCATTACTAATATTCATGCTCAATTAGCTATTCCTTCTTTAGCTACTCAATTGACTTATGATATTTTTTGTGATTTATTAAGACAAGAAGAAGCTAAGTTAATTCCGTTTGGCACTCTTAAGTCTAATGAACATGCTTTTTTGTCTAATCATAAACAAAATTTTAAATGTCATTCTAAACAACAACATTACAATTCCAAACCTCATTATAATAATGACAATGATCATAGAGAGTTTAACTCGTTTAAGAGACCACATTACATTTATTGTAATAAGGATGGTCATTGGAAAAATACTTGTTTTAAAAAGAAAAATGACAAAAAGCCTATGAATCAAAATAATCAATAGTTTCATAACAATGGCAATCAATCTAGACGTGCTTTTACATGCAGTTTTAATGTTTCTAAACCTTCTAAATGGGTTATTAATTCAGGTGCATCTCAACATGTTACTTCACATAAAAAGTTTATTTTTTAAATAACTTCACAAGTACTTTATTATTGGAATTGATCAACCCAATAATAGTGTACTTGTTTTACTCAATTATATTTGGAATATGTAAAGGGGATATTCATGTAGTCATGAATTCATGAATATCATCTTAATGACTTATTTATTTAATAATCCTTCATGTCATAGTATGCAATTCCCATTTTTTCATCACAATTATTTTAATATTAATTTTTATAACTTAAAGTGGCTTGATTTGTGGCTTTTGATCTATCCCTAGTGTTTCCTTCTCAACTAAAATTATGTTGTTTTGATAAAGGGAATTTGATATTTTATTGTGTCTCATCAATCTGATATTGTGCCTTATTGGTCAATTTGTCTTTTTGATGGATTTATTTCATCTATATATTTTTGAAAATTAAAAACTCATAGGAGTATTTGCCTTCTTAATGGAGTTATTCCATCTATTTTATTTTTTTGCAAATTAATCACTTTATCAAGTCTCAATGGACCCTTTATATATATATTTTATGTGCTAGACACATTTTCAGTAATGTTGCACAGAGAGCCCTATCTATAATGAATCATATTTTTCTATCAAGTCTCATTGGAGTTTTTTTTGGGACCCATGGAAAATATTTTCATCCACTTTGATGGTATGCACTTACTTATTTATGATGAACTTATATCTATTTTCTTAATTGATGGGGATCAAGTTCTTGAAACTTTTATGTTTCATTATTTTATTGAAGGCATTATGGTTTTTTTTAAAAACCATCTTTAGGACCAATTTTTCAAAGTCCTTTATTATTAATATTGATACAATTTCCCTTTACAATACAATTATGTAGTGAGAGGAAACCTAGATCTATTATTTCTATGTCTATATATTGACATTTTATAATTTGGGCTATGCTTTCTTTCTATCTCATGGTTTCATTAGAAGTAAAAATGATACAAGCATAGTGAAAAAGATATTGCGATTATTATTTTTTATATGTTGATGATTTAATTATCACTTCTAGTTCAATTTTTTTGATTAGTGATGTTAAGCATAGTGAAAATGATAATGTGATTATTATTTTATCAAGTCTCATTGTTCTATAGAAGCTGAATATAAAGGTAGTACTAATGCATCCAAAGAAGCACTATGGTTAAGAAGATTACTTGAAGACTTGGGTCTACCTCAAATGGATCCTACTCCTCTATATTGTGATAATCAAAGTGATATTACTTTAGCAAAGAATCCAATTTTTCATGCAAGGACCAAGTACATTACTCTTCAACATCACTTCATTAGAGAGCAAATTGAAGACAAGAAAACTTCTCTTATGTATTTTAAAGGTGAAGATAAAGTGGCAGATATTCTCACTAAAGCTATTTGTAAAGATTAATTTCTCATTCATTGTAAAAAGCTTGAATTACAACCCATTGAATGGTTTGATGTAACCTCCCCAAGTAAAGCTTAAGGGGGGATGTTAGAAGATTAAACTTTACTTGGTAAAGGTTATTCTTTAAATGTAATTTTTTATTAACTTGTAGGAATATTCCAAAGGAATCCCTACAAGTCTTTTGTATTTTTTGTCATCTCACACATGTGTGAGGATGACTTATTTTTTAATTCCTTTATTAAGGAATATTTGTAACCACCTCCTTAAGAGGTGACACTTTGCACACACATAGATGAATGGTGGCATCCATTGAGTTGGGAGTTAAATTCTAACTCCTTCTCACCTCTACTTATTGAGGTGCCTCTCCTCTCATTATTTAAGACTCAAGAAAGCAAGTCTACTCTCTCTCTCTCTCTCTCTCTCTCTCTCTCTCTCTCTCTCTCTCTCTCTCTCTCTCTCTTTGTATTATTCTTTAGGCATTTTTCCTCCATTCATAATATTGGGGTTTTCTCTTATTTTTTCCCCTTAACAAATTCTTGTGTCTCTCTTGCTTTGGTGGTGCTTGGTTTGTCTACTTAAATTTATTTGGTAATCTCTTTCCTTAAAACAATTGCTCATTCATTAGTACTTTCCATTGCTCTTTTATATTTTCTTCCAACTTCAGAGTTTATTTATATTTTCATTAGGTTTTTCCGACCTAGTGTTTACACATCATGCGAAGGATAAGTATCAATTAAGGAAGTGTGTGATTGACCCAAGATGTTGTTTTGGGTCTTGGTTAAGTATTAGTTTGGTCTACTCTAATTCTCATCCACCATGGGAATGTTGAGTTTCTAGCCTAATTTGAATTTGTAAAATGAAGAGTGTGTAGCCGACCTTGGAGAAAGTTTCTAAGATTGAAGATGGTATAAATACAAGGAAATATGTTAAGTTTTGTAAGCCACAAGTGAGAAGAAATATAGATGTGATAGATTGTGCGAAAGTGAATTGAGGCAGCGAGGACTTCAATTTGTTAGACTCCTAAAAGTAGTGAGTTGATGGTGTCTGCAATTCTTTGATCAAGGCTACGGATGTGTAAAAATTGTTGTGGTGGATATTTTGTTACATTGAGATAATTTTCTCTGTGTAACATTATTGTTTCTATTTTTCTATATTTGTAGGCAATGAGCCTCCCATATAGACAGTGAGTCCTATCTTGGGTAGTGAGCCTCTTGTAACTGGTTTTGCAATTACTAGATTATATTGTGAGTTAACCCTCACCATGGTTTTTACCTCATTGGGTTTTCCATGTAAATCTGGTGTTTCTTGTGTTTGCTTTCTGTTATCTGCATTTCATGCTTATACTTAATAATAGATTAAAGTGAATGCGGAATTGTTTAAGATCTGTGGTGAATGTGATTATATACAATTGATTCACCCCCCCTCTCAGTTGTATTATGAATTTCAACAAATTATTTGTGCATCACATAAGCAAGACTATCATCAATGAGCCCTTGAGGAATAGGTTTGGTCCTTAGGTCTCCCAGTCTAAATATTCAAAAACTCAAAACATTGGAAAACATACAAAAACCTAAAATCTAGCCTCAAATATTTGTAAAATGCATAACATTCAAATATACCAAAAACAAAATTGGAAAACATCAAAAGGATAAAAAATAGCCTCAAAATATCCTCAAAAGTTCAAAAACATTCAAATTTAAAAAAAAAGAATAGACATACCATTTCACTCCCATCCGTAATAAAATGTCATCCATAATAAACCTATCATCATCCTCACCTTTGGTAAAACAAATAGAAAAAAGTGAAAAAATAATCAAAACAAAAACTTTAATGCAAGATTATGTCTTGATCATTGCCAAACATGCCAATTAACTTTCATATCAATAACCTATCGAACATTTAAAACCAATCAACATCCAATGCATGTCTTACCGATTTATTTCCTACAATAGACATGATTTTAGATAAACACCCAAAACAACTCTCTGGCAAGAGATATGATGACATTGACATTTTTATCATTTTGATCTTTTCTTTGATTTATCTTATTGTCCTATTATGATGATCTCTCAAGGATGTCTAAAAATGATTTAGAGAGAAATGAATAGGGAATTTTTCATTTCTTTTGTTTGTTGTGCTTGTCAGATGTTCTTGCAATACGACCTTAGCGAATAATTTCCTTGCATGTGTAGAGATAGTCTCAAGTAATACAATGTCTAGTGCATATTAGGTTCTTCATACCTTTTATGTATTGTTCCCCTTAATTCAATGGCTTCATTCTCTCACATGATCAAGCAAGGTTTCTGTATGTCAGGTATAAACAAGAATACTCCTATCTATTAGCAAAGTCAAAGTCCATGCATTAGATACCATGCCACCCTAGTTCTTGAGACCTTGGTGTATCATGTCTACTTTCTATATCAAAATAAGGATTGGTACAATGAAGAAGCAATATCACCTATCTTATCTCATCACATATCCGCTAAAATATCAAAATAATCATGGATTTTTTGGTATCATGATCAATATCATTATCATGCTAATCTATTCTAATCATCTCATTCTTCTACTTTAATCATACTAACATCTCCATTCAAAGTATCATGGAATACAATAAAAACTATATATGTGTGTCACAAAAAAATATATCCTTGGATTTTATGCTCATTTTTCCTAGATTTAATGTTGTAATGTGGTCAACACATTCATATTAGGTCTTGGATCCTTGTAAATCAATAAGAATTCCATGATGTATTATGAAAGTGTTTTGAAGTGTTGTAACCCACTTTCACACTTTTCTAGGACCTTTCTAATATATTTCACTTAAATAACCTCTTTTTATCACTTACCAATCCTTATTTCAAAGTGTTGTAAGGATTTGTAACAAACTTTCACACTTTCCTAGGCTTGTCATTAATAATTACACCTTTATTATGCTTTAAATGACCCCATTATGCACTTACAGGAATTACTTAAGTGTGTTTGAGAGAATAATTCCATTAAGCATCATTAAATACAATTTAATTCCTGACACCACTTAAAATTCCTAAGTGGGACCAAGTCGCCACTTGGGGTGACTTAGTCCCATTTGGCTTAAAAATCAAAATTATTTAATCATTTTGACAAGATATTATTCTCTAGACCTTGAGGTCAGCCTATGATGAGGTATTTTCTGGAATTAGGGCATGATTGTGTATAAATATATGGTTTTCCACTCATTTTGGGACCTTATTCTCTCTCTTGATTCATTCATTCAATCAATCTTCTCAATCATTCATTCATCATTCTTCTCAAGCAAGCTAGGGTTTTGGCATTCTAAGTCATCAAGAAGCATTCAAGAAAAGATTCTTCTCCTATTGCTGCATAAATTCAAAATCCATCATCATGACAAGTTTTTAATTCCTTCATTTCATTTCAATTCTTACTTTTATTTCTTCATTTTGGTTTAATTACCTAAAAGGGGTTTGACCAATGCAAACCCCCATACCCTAACATCCAACATTTCTCTCTCTTTCCTTGTGTGTTTGTAGATTTAGTTATCTTGAAGGCTTGGAAATTATTGAAGAATAGGTTGCAAAGTTGTTTAAGCCATATCCTTGTTTGCAAAGCCAAAATACCAACAAAAACTTAGTTACAGTACCAAAAATCAGATTTTCAGATCTAGATACCTGGAGGAGCAGAAAGTGCAGACCAAGAGATTTTGTTTCCACTTTTGGGTTTTTAGAAAAGCCAAAGTGGACTAAGTCACCATCAATGGTGACTTAGTCCCACTGCACATGTTTTTCATAGTTTTTTGTAGATTTGGATACCCATTTGGCTAAAACTAGCTCTGGTGCAGTTTTCTAGATTTGGGACTAGGTCGCCTAGAATGGCGTAAGTGTCCCAATAAGCTAAAATTATAGAATCAATAGAATTATAAGTCTCCATTTTAGTCTAAAAAACATTTCTAGGTGCACTCCTTCTATTTCACAGCTTTCTGTTTAGTTTGGTTTGCATTTCTAGGTAATTTAGTATATGTTTGCATATCCCAATGTGTTTTCAAACAAAATACATTCTCTAGGTTTTGCATTACTATTTAGTTTCTTTTATCAGTTATTTCAATCATATTTTCCTTAGTCTTGAATGAACCCTCTAAGTTTTTGTGGGAAATCTCTCCTTTTAGGTGCAAAAATTTGGTGAGCCTACTTTTCAAACACTTTCTTATCTGATTTAGTGTTCTTTATCTTCCTAGGTTTGCATTACATTAATATTTCATAGCGTTTTGCATTAGTTAAGTTGCATTCTAGGGTTTCAAAATTTGCATTAGTGAAAGTGCATATAGGTTGCATTTTTGCATCTCAAATCATAAAAAATTTCTAAAATTATGCATTTTCATCTTAGGTATGTATCATATAGCACATAAACCATAACATTCAATAAAAAAAATCTAAAAATTTTGAAAAAAAAATCACCACTGGGACTCATTCACCACCTTGGGCGACTTACTCCCTTTATGCCCCTAAAACAACCTTTTACAGAGTTGAAAACCCTATTTTTAAGCCTTTGTTTTTCACCCTTACCTATGTGTATCAGTTGGTTGAGTTTCTATAACATGAATTTCATCAGATCTAGCTTAAATTATCTCATTTCATGCATGGGTTAAATTTCAAATTTGCATTCTCACATTGTTACATAGCATAATTAGTCAATTGCCATCCTTACAATCTGAAAAATTGCATTTCCCTTTTTCATGTTTGCTTTAAGTTTGTAGAATAATTATTACATCATGTTTTCATTACAAAAATATATAGTTATCATATTCCATGTTCTATTTTTAGATCTTATTGCGTGTTGTAAGAAATTTTTGTTAAGTGCATATGAATCTAAGGTCCTTTCCCCTTTCTTTTTGTTCATCATCAATCCCTCTCCTAGTATCCATTTTGTGAGAGAGGTTACTCTAGTGAAAGAAACCTTGGATAATCATAACAATCACATTTTTTCTTCTCCTATTATCTCTCCCACTTGTGAAGAAGATATTATGGTACTAGAAGAACCACTTGGTGAGAGTTTTGAAAACCAGAGTTATTTCTCCCCTCTTACCTCTCCTATTAGACAAAAAATTACTAAAACAAAGCACATAATGATAAGTAATCATGATGATCACACAACACAACAAGAGCCCATTGAAACCTAACTATTTTCATCTACTAACATCTTCTCCTCTTGTGATAGTGATGAGGATATGTTAGTGTTACAAGATATACCTCTTAAGAGTCATGAGAATCTTGACACTCCCTTCCCTAATGCTCCTACCATTTGGGACAATCTCTTTGAAAATCATAGTGGTCCTTCTCATGATGCCTCCCCTACTTGTGATACAACTTCTTTACAACATTTTGAACATATTACAAGCTCTCCTACTAGGGAAAATACTAGATGGCACAAGCGAATGAGACCTTAGAACACAAGAACAATCACATAGATCCTTCTCCTAATATCCCCACTATTGCTAAATAAGCCAATCCAACCATTAATCATTCCCATACTTGTGATGAAGTCATTTTAGAAGAACCAACCTTTGATTGTCAAGAACATTTTTTTTGTAGTTCTCCTAACAAATCTCCTCCTAGGGAGGATATCATGGTGCAAGAAAAGGATAACCATAAAAATAATGATATAGTGTCCTTTCCAGAAGATGATGAGGCAACACTAGAGCCAAATTCACTAAGGGACGTTAATATTATTCAACCTCAACTCATCCTATACCCCCCCCACACAAACAACAAACTCAAAACCAACCCGAACTCATCCTTTATCCACCTTCAAACAAACCTTCAACTCAAAATAAACTTGAACTTGTCCTTTATCCACCTAAGAACAATGTTTCACAGCATCTGAGTTATAATACCATTGATCACACACATTACACAAGAAATAATCTACACCCACCACAACCAACATTGACACCATTACCTTTTCCCAATCTCACCTTGCCTCGTGATCCTCGATTAAATTCATACATCATGGAGTATGACCTTGTAGAACAACTTAAGAATACTCCTACAAACTTGGGATTTAATTTAGAATTCACCTAGCTATCACACTATGCTTCAAAAAACTTTACAACAAGCTCCTATCCCTTCTAATGTGAAACCAAATGACATAGAAACCATGATTCAAGGAATAAATGCTAATTCAAGGATAGGTTTGGCATTGATCGATAAAACATTCAACCTAATTCTCTATCTATTAAGGGATTTGACAATGTCAAAAAGAAACCACTTGGTGTGGTTACTTTACCTCTTACAGTTGGGAAGGACACATTGTAAACACTGATCCATGTTATGCCTCTTGAAATTTCATATAATCTTCTCTTAAGGATTTTAGAGGATGGAGATATTGCAGGCTACATGCATAAGGTGGATGAGATTGTCAATTCCATCAATAGTCTTGGTGGAAAATTGGAGGAAAATTAGATTGTGAAAAAGGTATTGAGACCCCTTCCTAAATCCTACAGTTCTAAAGTTTCTCCTATTGAGGAAGCTCATAATCTAGATCAATATTCTAGAGATCAATTGTTTGATTTTCTAACCACTTTTGAATTAAGAGAGTTTGACAAATATGCTTCAAGGAAAGAAACTACTTTTAAATTCAACAAGAAACAGAGGAATGATGAAACTAAGGGTATGTGTAGGATCATCATGGAAAAAACATGCCCTTAAGTGGCAATGAAAATTTAGAAAATCAGAGTTAGGAAACCTGACGTAAAAATTTGAATAAGTTATCTATATTATTTCAAAAATATGTAAGAATAAAATCTGTAGAAAATTGAATGTAGTTTCCAAAATACTAGGTTTATTTAAAAAATTAAAAAATATATTTGGTGAAAATTTGAAATTTCAATGCAGTAGTACTTAAATTTCAAGGAAAAAATAAGAAGCGGGTGTTTGTCTAACAACCCTAACCACAATAAAATGATAATATTTTTTTATAAGATTTTAGATATAAGTAGAGGACTCGTGTCTCAATGTGATTAATATTTTTTTGTAATTTTTTTCCAAGTAAATAATTAATTATGATTTTTTATTACAACTTTACAAAAATATAAAAACGCATATGTCTGACCATCTTAACTTGGTCAAAACTTCATGAAATTCAATTTTTCTTTTTTTAATCCTATAGTATGTGAAGCATAGAATGTGACACATGTTTAGGATTTAAAAAATGTGATACCGTTTGAAAGTTATAGATGTTTTTTAATCAACCTATCAATCAGGACTTTAGTCGTAGTTCAAATAGAAAATGAATAATAATTATTTATTAAATTCAAAGTAAAACATAATTTATATTGGTGGAAAGTTGAGAATATCTTTTAAAAACCCTTTTTATTTCATCAAATTTGGGTTAAAAAAAGGTCGTCAGCCACATGGGCCATCATATCACTTACATATCGCCACTTTTTAGATCCTGGACATGCCCCTAATTTGGATGATTTTGATGAAGTGGAAGTGAATTTTATAAGAAGATTGGAAAAGGGCTTTGGCAGATACAAAGGTAAGTTACCTTTCACGTGTTTCAGTTGTGGAAAGATAGGCCAGTATGCTTCAAAATGTCCAGGTAAAGTTTCAAATGACAAACATAAAGATGATAAGGTAAATCTTTCAAGAAGAGTTATTATGTTAAAGAAGATAGTGGTACATTTGATGACAAGGAATTGGATTATCTGTATGTAGTGTAGTAAAATGCATACCCTTGCATTTTCACACTTGTTTGGGCCCACCTTGCTTTATTTATCCTTCTTTATGGCTTAGTTGGTCCTATTTTATATCCACAAGCCCTATGAATGGCATATTTTCTGATTAATCCCAATATTCTCCAATGCATAAATGATCTCCTAATGCTTCTAATTGGTATGTCCTTGAGTTTTGGTCAGGACTAAAACACCACTTAGGGAATCTTTGTCCCCCCTGAGGTTTTGGGACCCTGATTTTGAGGTATCTTAATTGGGCCCCTTTTTGGTGTTTGTGCCCCAAGTTTCATCACTTGTGACTAAGATTCCACCTAGGGTGTCTTAGTCCTCGTTGAGTCATTTTTTGGGATTTAATTTCAAATTTTGGAAAGATTTAACCTCCTTCATTTAATGAATTCATACGCCGGCTTGGTGTGATACAATTTTAGGATATTAAGCATAGATAAGTATAAATACAAGGTTCATTCATTCATTTTCATCCTAGCAACTTGAATAATGATTCCTAAGGATTTTTTTTGAAATCAAGAGCATTCAAGAGAAAATCATCAAGAATTTGGAGTCATCATCAAGATTCAAACATCATGGCAAAGGATATTCTTGGATCATGTGTGTTGTTGTGCTAACATTTGTCATGTAGGTTTTTGATTCAAGAAAGCAATTCAAGATCCATATCCATTGTAGCCATTTCACACAAGTTTGTAGTATTTACAAGGGTTTGGTGAGTTGTAGCATTGCATGTTGTTCATTCACCATTTCCTTCATTATTTATATCTCATTTCAAGGTTTATTTATTGTGAAGCAAAATTTTTCCTTTGTCTATCTTTGTTTTTGGCTTTATTTTGGTCTTCAAGGTGATCCACGTGCAAGGAGCTTGTATTTTTGACAGACGTGTAATGCGCAATGTGGTGGATGCGCGTGTAATCATAATCAATTTCTCCTCAGTCAGAAGTTGGACCATGTGTCGGTCTGGTGGACGTTTTATTGCATTCGCTTTTCGTAGATCTAAGATTATCTACCCTACTACCACGTCATCCCTTCGTGCTATAAAGCTATATCTTGAGAATGTTAGCTCGAAGCTCATCGAAATGTGCTTTAACTTTTCCAATGAAGGGAGGTGAGTCAATGCCACCAAAGCCACTTGGGTTATCGACAAGACTATTGTGAGACTCTCTTTCTAGGATCAAAGCAATTACAAGGGCTAATCTTATTGAAATATCTAAACGACATAAATGTGGTAGCTGAAAGTTGATGAGCAGGATTCCAACGACCTAATAAAAATCTAGAGTCAAATTTCCAAGCTATCAAGTTTGGATGTCTGGTAGTTATTAACTTTGGACGAGGTCAACATTTTCTCTTTTGGGAAGCTATATATTGAAAACAACAACATAGAGCAAGGGTTCCCAAATTTTTCCTGTTGGAAAAGTTTTCTTTAGTTTTCTTAGTTGATAGAAATATTTTCTTAAAATTTCATAGAACACTACTTCACTTTGGCATGTTATGTCTATTTTATGATCAAACTATTATTGTATTCAAATCCGATCTCTTTTTTAAAGTTCATTTGAATCTGAAATACGAGTTATTCTGAAGAAATGCCTGAAACTATGCATGATATGGTCTTTGTCAGTTTTTCTCTCTTTATATCTTCATCCAGAATAGGACACTGTGTCTTGCTTAATCTGAATAGTTTGGTTATCAGATTTCCATGTTGTTTGTGTATATGACTAAATTATAATCTTTAGAGATTGGACTATGTCATTGGAATTCTCTATTTTCTTCATAAGTTATCATTTCTTCATAATATGTTATATTAAGGGGAAGGCTTTATATTGCTTTTGAATGTTTTCTGTTAATTCTGAAACATCTACATTTAATTTGGATCTTAACACACACTTCCTGTGGGTCGATTGAATGACTGCATCTATGCTTGTATCAAGCCTCTGTTGTTCATTCTCCTCCCAAAAAAGAAGGGAAGTGGTGTTCTGTGTCTCTCATATCACTTGTAGACGGAGGCTTGTGGTTTTGAAATGTTGTAAGAGAATTGGCATATCGCCATCTTTCATGTTTTTTTGTTTGCATTTCCTCTTCCCTTTTCCTAAACTTAGAGAAGAGCCAACTTTCTATAAAAATCCCAGAGGTATTCAATGAGGCACATATTTTCCCCCACTCACTAAATTTCCCATAAGACTATCGAAGAGGTGCAAGCTTTTATGATCAACAATTATTTTTCTGGCACACCCAGTGGGACTTATTCCAAAGGCTTGATTATAAGTCAAAAATATTTCTAGATCAGACCAGAGGAAGGAAACTCGAGGTTTCATGTCCAGGATTCAAAAAAGAGCATCATGGATTCAAAAAAGAGCATCATCAAAGGATAAATTTTAGTTCTCTCAGTTACCAACCTCGGTACCTAGGAGAAGAAGAGTCGCATGTTCTGTATTGTTTATGATATTTTTGGCACAACAACAACTCAGACAGAATATAGTATTCTATCTCTCTTGAAAGGTCAATCTCTATGGGAAAAGAGATAACCCCAAGGTCTCTAATGTCAGGTCTTGACAATGCAACAAAAAAACTAAGTGATAAATGTGAAAATATAGGTAATCACAAAGGGACCTTATGAAACAAATGTTGGAACTTCTAAACTTATTAGATTTGCAATATGTTTGATACTTGAAACTCTTAAATCTAACCCAAGTTTAAAGAAATAAAAAAAAATAAGGGTTTCAAAAATCCTAAGATTAAGACTACTCCTAAAATCAATAGTACTAATGATAAAATACTTGGAACAGACCAATCCCTCAAAACTAATTTCTGCTTAACCCAAGCTATACCTGCAATCTCACAGAAACAGTGCAATCTTCTAAGGAATTAAAGATTTTTATATTATGGACATTCATTCAATTGAACTGGATAAATTCCCACAATTGAACTAAGCACACAAATATCAGGTACAGGTTGACCTTGCACAACAATCCCAAAATCAAGAAGTTGCCCAAAGTATGAACTAGGGATTGCTACAACACTCCAATTATCAAACCACAAATACCATGAAATCTCCTAATTCTAAATTTAAAATGCATTTAGATATTTCCAAGCAATTTCAAAGATAGAATAAGAACCATGCAAGACAAATCAATCCAAAAGAAGCCACCAATCATAGCATAATTTCTTCACTTGCATTGAATCACCATTAATAGCAACAATTCTGATATTCTAGGTTACAACACTTACTTGAAGATGAAACTAACTCCTAATTCTAACTTTCTGCTCTAAAAATATAATCCTCTATAGCTTGTCTAACTCTAGTATAGCTCTCTAACTCTTTTTAGAAGAGATGAAATTCCATACTTATAGAGATTACATCATGTGCAAGCCCAAGCTAGGGTTACAAAGCAAGGTCGACCACCAACTAGGTCGACCTCTGACAGTTCGCAATAAATTGCCACCCTGTATTGAATGCATGAGGCTCCCCTTCAGATCAACCTAGAATCTCTACAAATCTCGATTCAGACTTAATACACCCTGCGGGTCACTTTTTTCGTTAAT
Source organism: Sequoiadendron giganteum (assembly GCA_007115665.2). Lineage (NCBI taxonomy): Eukaryota > Viridiplantae > Streptophyta > Pinopsida > Cupressales > Cupressaceae > Sequoiadendron > Sequoiadendron giganteum. The sequence continues at coordinate 1,803,124 of CM021105.1, read as the reverse complement.
GTCTCACCCATGCGAAGCAGAAGAATTGCAACGGGTGCACAATGTGAGTTTGAATATAGACCGCCAATCAATAGCTGAGCTGGGCATCACAAAAAAATCTGATCGAGTCAAACTTATTTGAATTTTCCATGTCACATCCAACTAAGATGAATGGCCATTGAGCATTCATTGAATTAAGCCTCCCCGTGTACGAGTGGGTTTCACTTGCCTGCATTCGCAAAGTGTACTTGGCTACATCCCATAGATCTCGCAACATCTTTAAAGTACTCATTCTCTTTCGCGAGCTGGCAGGGAACGGTAGTGATGAAACCCTATGAACTTGGACTCGCTTAACCTTTGATATCCGTCTTGATCTACGATCATCTTCAAATTTTGTAGGAGGAGTTCCGTATCATTTTTATCTTGCCCCAACACATTCCTCCGCACTAAGGTCCACTTGCTTGTCCTTGGCCTTGCCAACAACTATCTTGATTGATCCAGCCTACAATCAAAAGGCCATAATAAGTATCCATTAAAGCATCAAAATCCAAGTTAGTCCATCATAAACAACATCCTAATCATCAAATAAATCCAAATAATCAATCAGAATCCCTTAAAATATCATTAAGGCACCCTTCTTCAAAGTTCAGGGTTTTCATCCCTTCATGAAATTCATACCAGAAGGGAATTTCGAGGAATTTCGAGCCAGGTGGATTTTAGCGAGGGAAGCCCAACAAGCACACAAAATTACTCAATCATTACCCAAAACTGAAGAAATGTGTGCACATATCATTCAATTATCCAAATCAATCATGCAATGCAAGATCACCAACAATTAACTCATGCATTCTTTCATTTCTTCATTCCTAGCAGTTCCTTAGAGAATTCTGTCGGGGATGGAAATCTGTGAGACTCAGCACATCCTGGCACATTTTGGGAAAATGAAGGGAAGACGAAAATCTGATGAAATCCCAGGACAAAGAATTCCGCGAAGTCAACCAAATTTTCAATATTTTGCGCATACTTCGGGGAAACGATGGAGTAAAAAAAGTTCAAGGATTTCCCAGAGCAATGGATTTTTGCGAAGTCAGCCTGACTCTGAACTTTTCAAGAAGACAACCCAGCGATGGAAATCCCCGAAATGATCAAAAACCCAAAATCTTGGATTTCATTAGGATTTCGCCCAAATTGATTCAACGATCACAAATTTGGGACATCAAGCATGGATTCAACTCAATTCAGGTTGTTCATTGATAAATTTAACTTGCTAACTCATCTAGGGTGATCTAACAACATTGGTAATCAACTCAAAATCAAACCCTAGGTTTTCATGATGAACACATGGTAACAAACTCAACCACTCATAGGCTTCATTAAAACTCGACAAATATCTCAAAATTTCAAAGGAAAGGAAACTATGCACGAGACCAGGTGGAAGCGGAAACAAAACCAGATGGAGCCGAGGCCAAAACTAGACAGAAGCGGAACCAAAACTAGATGGAAGTGAAAACAAAACCAGAAACAAAAAAAGACAAAGGCGGAAGTGGAAACAAAATGAGATGAAAGCAAAACCAAAACCAGATGGAACCAAAAATAAAACAAGACAGAGGTGAAAACAAAACCAGACGGAGCCGGGGCCAAAACTAGACGGAAGCGTTTTGCAAAGTTTCGAGTTCAGTTTCCACCGTAGTTATGTCTCTGGTGAAAGGAAAGGAGACGAAAGAAAAGAGGGAAACCAAAGAAGACACAAGGGAGGAAACCAACCCAAAGGCTGAACACAAGCAAATCAAAAAAGAAAATAAGGAGACAAGAAGCAAAGACGGAACTAGAACAAAAACTGAACCAAGAATTTTGTGAGGGTTCAAAGTTTAGTTTCATCCCGTGCCCCGCCTCCGAAGATGAAAGAAAAAAGGAAAACCAAAGAAGACCCAAGGGAGGAAACCAACCCAAAGGCTGAACAGAAGCAAAACAACAAAGAAAACAAGGAGACAAGAAGTGGAGCTGGAGCTGGAACTGGAATGGAACCCAAACCAAGAACTTTGTGAAGATTCAGAGTTTAGTTTCATCCCATTCTCAAACTCGCAAAGCAAAGGAAACAAGGTCTTACGAGGAAAATAACAAATCCTAAGACCTAGACAAAACACCAAGGACAAACAACATGCAAAGGGAACCCACTTCTAGAGAGGACATCCATAAGAATCCTTGACCACTTGGAACTCAAAATAGGGGCAATTTACAAACAAGACAAGCATTTAGGAATAGTGCAAAGTAACCAGATCCCATGACCAAAGGAACAAAACATCAAAGACAAAAATCTCATGATTTTCAAAGACAAGCTCAAAGGGCATGGCCACAGAAAAGAGCCAAAAGACCAAGAAAAAAAGGGTCCCTACTTTCAATGGGGCTTGTGTGCAAAAAATGCACCACAAATGGTGACTCCGCTAGGGAAATTCCCCAGAGCATTTCAATGAAAAATTGGAATGAAGAACCCAAAATCTTTTCTTTCAGTCCTTACATCAGGTCACCCTATGAACAAGGTTTCATAAATCACAAATAATAAATCCTTTCCTATACCAGGGTCAAAGTGTGTGTGCATGCATTCATTTCCTTTTCCTTAGTTGCAAAAGGGACCAAACTTAGTCTGACCAGGCTACATAAAGATTCCAACCCCAAAAGCAACTTGGATAGAGCCTTGCTGCCAGTCAGGCGACCATAGCCCCGACGAGGTTATCATTCTGACCCTCCCTAGTGTAGCTCTACTACTAGCCAGGAATCCATAGCTCCGAGAGAGATACTAGGATACCCCTAATAAGGTGAACATTTCTTTTGATTTTAAACATTTTATTTTTCCTCTTTTTTTTATATTCTGTTTGAGATCGTTTAAAATTTCCCTTTCACCCTACAAGCAATGAAGCTCACACTCAGGGATGAGAACCACAGTGGCGCTGGAGCAAAATATAAGGTTTTTCACCCAGTCAAACTTCATAAGGACCATATGCAACCTCATAATCTATAAGATTTGTGTGAAATTATGAGACCCAAGTACGTTCCAAAATTTGACTTACTCAAGTGACTCCAATTCTAAGCATATGCAACATCAGATAAAGGAATTCCCTTAGTTTAATTGACTCTAAAAAGATGATTAGAGTTTGTAAAAGAAATCCCCAGAATAGCCCCAGGAAAGAAACTAGCTATACAAATGCAATAGGCCCAAAATAAAGCAAGAAAACCTAAATAAAGAATAGAGAAGAAAGAAAAATCAACCAAAACAAACCTACTCTAACCAAAATAAGAAAATGAGCAAAACAAAAAAAAGAAACCCTAATCTAATGAAAGAACAAACAAAAAAATTGAAAGGAAACCTAATCTACCTATGTACAAGGAAAGAGCTATAAACAGCTCAGGACTGGAAATAATGCTTCAAATACTGCCCATTCATAGGCAGTGGGATATTTTCTCCAGTGAGAGTTTTCAAATGAAAAGAATTGTGTCCTAGAATCTCTGCAACTTGATAAGGGCCAAGCCAAAGTTTTTCAAATTTTCCATGCTCCCCTTTTCAGTGATGGGCTTTGTCCTAGTGGAGAATCAAGTCAGAGATTCTAAAGGCTTTCACCTTGGCTCTCCTATCAAACCATATTTTCACTACACCCTGATGTTTGGAAAAGTTTTCTAGGGCTTCATCTCTTCTCTCTTCAAGGTGTAACAGTTCAGCCAGTTGGGCTTCATGCTTATCCTCGCCATCATAATATTCATTAATGAATTGTAGGGTAGGGATCTTCAGTTGGATGGGAAATATAGGTTCCAAACCATACACTAGGTGATAAGGAGAGGTTCCTAGGGATGTCTTCTATCTAGTGCGGTCTGCCCAAAGAGGAAATCTAAGCTAGGTGTGCCAATCCTTGGGATTCTTCTCTAGTAGCTTACAAATGACTATTAAAAGATTCTTATTGGAAGACTCAACCAAACCATTACCCTGTGGGTAGTAATTGGATGCAAAATTTAAGAAAATTCCATGATCATATGCCTAGTTAAAAAATTTCAATGACGCAAAAGAAAGACCATTATCACAAACCAAAGCCAATGGACACCCAAAAGGGTTAATAATACCTAACTCAATGAAATTGATTACCACTTCAAAAGTGCATTGTTTGCATGCTAGAGCCTCAGTCCATCTAGTAAAGTAATCAGTTACAGTAAGAATATACATGTGGCCCATAGAGGAAGGTGGATTGATTGGACCTATAAAGTCCATTCCCCACTGTGCAAATGGTTTTACCTCTATGACTACCTGAAGTGGAAGGGCTACACATTTCTCCTTACTTGCTATAGTCTGACATACATGACAAGTACTCACATCGTTATGTGTGCCTTTGAACAAGGTAGGCCACTAATAACATTCTCTCAGGATATGATATGTAGTGGAAGGTGATGAGCCATGACCTATGCCATATCTATCATGAAATTCATCCATCACTCTCGCAACTTTCGCCTTCCCTAGGCACCTTAAGTAGACACCTTCATGATTTTTTTTATATGAGACAACTCCCTTCATCATAAAACTGTCACTCTTCAAACATAAATCTCTCCTCTTTATTGCATTGAGGTGTTCAGGACATTGTTGGTTCAACAGATAGTAGATGATTTCATCATACTAGTCCCCCAGAGACACTTCTTGGAGGTGATAATGCTGAGCTGTGAGGTTAGGACCCATTTCAGCCATTCTGTTTGTTAGTCCTTGCCCCCTCACAAATTTCATGGGCTGGACTTCAATATATCATATTCTTGCAACATACTTACCCACTTGGCTCTACGTTCTCCCAATTCATTCTACATCAACAACTTAACTGTAGGATTAGGTACTATGGCGAAGAATTTATTTCTCAATATATAGTGTCTGAATTTCTTCACAACCCGGACTAGGGCATAGGCTTGCTTTTCCACATTACGGTATCTCAGTTCAACATCCTTTAAAGGGGAACTCATAAAGGCTATGGGATGTTCATTGCTTTGATCAAACTTTTGAGTTAACATTCCAGCACATGAATGATTAAAGAAAATGAATATATGTAAAAAGTCTTGACATAATTTGGACTTACCAATACTAGAGCCTCAACAATAGCTCTCTTGATTTCTACAAATTCCTCCTTAGCTTTTGCGCTTCATTCAACTTTTGCTTCTTGTTTCAACATAACATTCAAGGGCTTCACTATCTCTACAAATCCAGTGATAAACTTTTTGACAAAGTTAATTTTCCCAAAGAATGACTTCATCTCTTTTTTTTTTGCAGGGGGATGAATCTTTATTATAGCCTCTATTCATTCTAGGTCAATTTAGCAATACCTTGCTATGAAATAACATGTCCTAACAATTTTCCCTCAGTGACTCCAAAGATGCATTTCTTCGGATTAAGTGAGATGCCAAACTCTCTACATCTTTGGAATACTTTTCATAAATATGCTATGTGATCACATCGCTTCTTTACAAAAACTGTCAAATCATCCATATAAATAATTATGCACTTACCAATAATGTCCTTGAAAGAAATATCCATTGCTCTCTGGAATGTAGGTCCGACATTGATTAATCCAAAGGGAATTCTCCTATAAGTAAAAGTTCCCTATTTTGTAGTAAAGGCAGTCTTGTGCCTATCCTCATATTGTACCATAACCTGGTTGTATCTAGAGTACCCATCTAGAAAATACACCATTTGAGATCCATTGACAATTTGAATCTCTTCATCCAGGGAAGGAAATGGATAGTTGTCTTTTTCTAATGCCCTGTTAAGGTTCCTAAAATCAACACACAGTCTAATTTCTCCATTTTTCTTCCTTACTAGAACCAAGTTTGCAACCCATGTTGAGTGTCTCACTGGAAATATGATTCATGCTGAAAGTAGCTTCTACACCTCCCTCTGAATGATGGGTTCCAACAAAACATTAATTGGCCTTTGCCTTTGCCTGAATGGTCTGACATTTGACTTCAAGGGAATAGTGTGTGATATGATTGAAGTATCATATGTATTTAAGTCCTCATAACTCCAGGCTAACACATCTTGATATGTGTGTAATGCATCAATAATTCCTCTCCTTTCCTTTGGAGTGCACACTTTACCAATAAAGACATTTTTCAGACCACCCTGGGTCCCCATGTTGTATGTTTCACATTGACTGCTGAGAGACTCCCTTTTCACTTGCGGTTCTTGATGTTTTATCTTATCCAAATCAAAGATTATCTCCAACTGCACCATACCTCTTGGGATAGTATTAGTTTTCAAGTTAATGACCCCTTCTAGGACCATTTCAGCCTCTTGAGGTTCCACCTCATCAATCATCTCAGAAGCAAACACATCACAGCTAGTGATGCAATCAAGAATATGTTTGTCATCCTCAAACACCTAGAAATTGGTTACGTTGTCAAGCACTGAGGGTACTAGAGAGAGATACTAGGATACTCCTTCAAACTTGAAAGTGATAAGGGCTGCAATGTACTAGCTGCTTGTGCCAAAGAATCTACAGTTTGATTCTTACTTCAAGGGATCAACTGGATTTCAAAGGCATCAAATCCTTCAATAATATCCCATACTCTATGCCTATAATTGGTCATCCTTCTATCATGACATGAGTATTGTTTCCTTACTTGCTTGAACACTAACTCAGAATCTCCAAACACTTGCAAGATATTAACTTTCTTCCTTAATGCCATTAATAATCCATGGACCAAAGCCTCATACTCAGCTACATTATTAGTGCACTAGAACAAGAGCCTATGAGCAGCAAAATAGGTTTTACCTTTAGGGTTGATCAACTCAAATCCCGCTCCAGCACCCTGCTTTGATTTGGATCCATCAAATCTCAATGTCCCACAACCATCAACTCCTGATTTCCTCAAACTACCCTTGTCCTTGCTGCTTCCCGAAGACTCTTTAGGAGGCATTGGGCTCTTTCCTTTTGGATCATTTTGAATGCTATGTATATCCAGCCTGACAACTGGGGCTGGATTAATGCACCTTTGTATCTGTTCCATTGCACTTTGGCACAAACAACACTCCAGCTCAGAGTGAGGATCATTATGGACTTGACACCAATTAGGGAGCAAAAATTCTTTAAAATTCATATTCCTACCCAGCTAGATTTGATCCTCCACACACTTTTGGATAAACTCTTGGAAATTATCTAGCAAGCTGAGTTTTCTATCTTCTTGGTTATCAAGTTCCTCTGTTTGTTCAAGTAGTGCTTCAAAACTACTATCTTTTGATGTAGACTCATCTTGTAACATAAATATCTCCTCAAAATAGCCAGATTCTGATGTGGATTCATCAGAGGAGCTTTTCAACACAAAGACCTCTTCTGCATCTAAAACAGGGGCAACTAGTACATAGTTTCCCATGCTGACTTCTAACACCAATATCTCATTTGAAGTATTCTGATACTTAGTAATTACATACTTCATTCTAGGTTCTCTCTCAATTCTGATTTGATTTGAGAGTCCTTTCCAGGGGAGCCACATGTGAGAATGGTCTGTGGATGTGTATCCATTTAGTGCCTTGGTGAAATCTTGAACCAAGATCAAACCATAAGTGTTAGGAATATCTACCACCTGAATATTAAGTACTTGTTGCACTCTAGGATCTGAAGCAACTTGCATAGGAATAATGTTCAGTTCTCCTACCACATTCACCTCTGTCTTGTCTAATTGGGTGACCTTCTTCTAGGAGGCTACAGGAGTAATAAATAGAGCTCTACAAACAAAAAAAGGCATAACATTTGTGGATGCTCCTGAATCCAGAAGATAATTGTGCAGATTCTTCCCAAAGATATGAATAGAAATCAGGAAGGGAGGGATTTCCATTTTTCCTTGGAACAAGCTTAACTGAGTGTCAACTTGTGAAACTTGATTCTTATCCTTTTCTTTCCCTCTGTCTCCAGGTTGTGCTTGTCCTAGACCTTTGGGTGCTTGTGAACTAGGAGGCCTACCAACTGCGTCATTGAATGCTACTCCTTGTTGTGGTTTACTTGAATTAAAAGACCCTAGGAATATATTTCTAATTTTAGGAACCCTTAACAACTCAAAAGAAGAAAGACTCACCTTTAATTTCCTGAGTTCTCCAATCACATATTTGCCTAATTGTTCCACATTCATGTTGACATGGGTCTCTTTGGAGCCACTAGTCTACTTATCAACATTACTTCCTTTTGATGCCTCAGGTTGTCCTCCTTTTGCAAAGTACTATGTTGGCACATGAGGGTAAGATGGATTATTACTGGCATGTGGGTCCGGTGGAGTGGTAAAATTGTTTGAAGGAATAGATGTAGTAAATGGGCCTCCAGCTTGTGGATTCCTATTAGGCCTATTCCTCAAATCATACTTTCTTGTAGGTTGCTGAAACATCCATACTTCTTCAACACCAGCTTCCTCCTCATCCAAGGGACCATTATCATTCTCAGTTCCTTCATTGAATAACTGAGAAATTTCATCCTCATTCAACACTTGTTCAACCATCCCACTCTAGCTACTTGACTCCTCTTTTGGTTCATTATCTTCATCCCTCAGAAAAGGAGCATGATTCAAAACCAAAACTGGGGAATCATAAGGATTGGAAGGTACCATTTCCCAACTAGTGGAGTTTTTTTCAACTTCATACTGAAATATGGAAGCAACAGTTTGAAATTCAAGACAATCAAGCTCATAGTGTTGACCTGTTTTATGGAGCCTGCACCATCCTGACAAAGTTGCTTCAGCTAGATATACACCACTCGAATGTTTCTCTTGATTAGGAGGCCGATCTAGTGGAGTAGGGATACCTCCATTATTAGGCCTTGTGTTCCATGGCCTATTCTACCTAGGTGGTTGTCTCCTTTCAAATATTTGTCCACCTTGTTGTCCTCTATCAAAGTTCTGACTAGAACCTTATCCTCTTTTAAAATTCTGATTTCTATTAGAATGCTACCCTCTGTTGAAGTTTTTCCCTCATGCAACATCTTAGTTCTCCCTATTTAATTTTGATTGCATGTTTGTTTGAGTAGCTTGGAGTTGGTTGTTCTAGTTGCTCAAGTAGGTTACCTCCATATTCAGTTTTTTCACTTGCTCAGTTAGCTCATCTAACCTTTCTTTATCAGGACTACTATAAGGCATTGGATTCACATTATTAGGAGGGTATCTTGACACTCCCCCAGAACCAATAGACTGATTCAAAACTTCTGATTTATGCAAATATGTAGGAAAACCAGCCTGTTGCTATGGATGAATGGGTTGATTGGCACTTTGGTGTGGGTAACTGGGTACCAGGTGAGCCTAACTTATTGGATGACCTAGGCGAGGAAACAAAGGCAACTATGGAATGGGATTCATAATGGAAGTGTGATTAGTCATAGCCTGGTTGAGAGCTTGGACTTGATGCTTCGGTGAGTAGAAGGTCCCAGAGATGGCAAGGGTCCTCACAAGTGTTGTCCTAGATCTATATTGACCTTAACAACCTCTATATATGTAGTGAGAAAGGTAGTTGGGGGATTAGTTCTCCACTTACAAAAGGTGGATGTAAGACTATCAAGGGCCTCAAAATATACCTCTAAGGAAGTGGTGCTTCTGGTTATCAATCTCCATCAACTGGACTTGGAACAACATCGACTGTCTCTATAATCCCCCCCACCCGGAATGGTAGCTATGACAGGAAAAGGAATAGGTTCTGGATCCAGAAATGGAACTACACAAAGGAATGCCCTTACCTATCGTTTTGAGGGAAACACTTCAACTATTGGATTTCGATCTTACAAGGATGTTAACTGGGATGTTGAATTGAATACTGCTGCTTCAACGAATGCTTCGTCAACTATAGGCTGGTGGTGCCCTTGCTTCCTATGATGGTAGCAAAGATACTGCTGGGTAAGATGATAGGTATCAGAATAGGGATCCGGGGCGTGATGCTACAAAGTCCACTTGATAAAATACAACTATTGGGGGTCCCACCTTTACTTTAGCTACTGATGATTGGACTGCATCCGAGACCGAGATAGGGCCACATAGCTGCTGTGTGACACTCCTATTAGGTAGAACTTGAGCTTATAGGGAGCTTCACTACAGAAAATCCACCAGTCAAACCAGAGCTTAACTCCGCCCTATTGTTTTATATTGCTACATGCGCTTGAATGAGCTAAACAATTCTATAAAAGAAGGGGTCATTTGGGGTACCCTATTATTGAATGCAGACCGCCGCCCACTTTGGATAGTAGGGGCCGATGAATCGGGAAAATAATTGCTCAACTCTGCTAAAGCTACACGTAGAGGGAAAGGGGTTACCCCTGGAATAGAAGCGCGGTGTCTTCATGAGTGTGTTGGGTTCAATATTAGAAAAGAGGGGCCCAAATCCCTCATGACAACGTGACAGAGTGCTCTTGACCTAACACCTATGCTCCTTAACTACTGACTCTCCTCGGGCTAACCTCAATATCGAGCAAAGTAGGGAGGAAGGAAACAAGTAACAAAGCTCATTGGATGGCCAACAACTAATTTGGATGGCTAGCAACTAACTATACTTCACCGAGCGTGAATGAAGGCCCTAACAATTAATCGAGGGGGTCGGTCGTCTCTCATAGTAAAGTACCTCTAAGAACCCACCTTCTCTACTCCCATCCTCTTCACCCTGCACAACATAAGGTGCTTGCAATCTAGTGTATGCATGGTGGAACCTATTATTTAATTATCCTATAGGCTCATTAACTTCCCTCTTAACTTCGGTGAACTGCATGTAGAGCTCATTGGCACTAATAGGGATTTTAAACTTCTACATAAATGTAGCCTCAAGTTTAGTCCAATTATGAATGGATGCAACAAGTAAATTATTGTACAAATAAAAGGCTTCTTCTCCCAAAGAATAAGGGAAAATTATGCATGGAACATCCTCATGATTAATCCCTCTATCTCTCAGACAAGTCTAAAAAATCCTAATATGCTCCTCTACTGTCCAATTAGGGTCATTTGTGTGAAACTTAGAGAAAAAATGCTCAGGGTTCTTGGGCATAATATTGTAGTTGTTGAAGGATAGAGGGGATGGGTTATTTTCCAAGAAAGCCATTGGTGGAGGTGGAGGTGGTAAAGGCTGATTGACGACGGGTGGCTATTGAATGGAACCCATCTCAGAATTAGAATCGGATGAGGTGGATGAGGGTGAGGATGGTGGAAATGATGGATTGGATGATGAATCCTCCCTTCTTCTACTCTGTCTTGACCTAGTTGGAGGCGGAAGTTCTTGAAAATATTCTTCTCCTGGTGTGGATTTGGTTCTCCTTCTGAGTCTCTTAGGAGAAATGGCGTTCAAAAAATACTCTAGCCTACTTATTCAGGCCTTCCTTCTAGCGCCAATCTATTGATGATGTTTTCTACACAGCAACAACTCATACAAAATATAGTATTCTATCTCTCTTGAAAGGTCAATCTCTATGGGAAAAGAGATAACCCCAAGGTCTCTAATGTCAAGTCTTGACAATTCAACAAAACAAATCAGTGATAAATGTGAAAATGCTGGTAATCACAAAGGGACCTTACGAAACAAATGCTAGAACTTCTAAACTTATCAGATTTGCAATATATTTGATACTTGAAACTCTTAAATCTAACCCAAGTTCAAAGAAATAATAGACAAGGGTTTCAAAAATCCTAAGATTAAGATTACTCCTAAAATCAATAGTACTAATGATAAAATACTTGGAATAGACTAATCCCTCAAAACTAATTTCTGCATAACCCAAGCTATACCTGCAATCTCACAGAAACAATGCAATCTTCTAATGAATTAAATATTTTTAGATCATGGACATTCATTCAATTGTACTGGATAAATTCCCACAATTGAACTAAGCACACAAATATCAGGTATAGGTTGACCTTGCACAACAATCCCAAAATCAAGAAGCTACCCAAAGTATGAACCAGGGATCACTACAACACTCCAAATATCAAACCACAAATACCATTAAATATCCTAATTCTAAATCAAAAATGCATTTAGATATTTCCAAGCAATTTCAAAGATAGAATAAGAACCATGCAAGACAAATCAATCCAAAAGAAGCCACCAATATTAGCACAATGTCTTCACTTACATTGAATCACCAGTAATCGCAACATTTCTGATATTCTAGGTTATAATACTTGCTTGAAGATGAAACTAACTCCTAATTCTAACTTTCTGCTCTAAAAATATAATTCTCTATAGCCTATCTAACTCTAGTCTAACTCTCTAACTCTTTTTAGAAGAGGTGAAATGCCATACTTATAGAGATTATGTCATGTGCTAGCCTAAGCTAGGGTTACAAAGAAAGGTCGACCACCAACTAGGTCAGCCTTGGACAGTTCACAATAAATCACCACCTTGCATTGAATGCATGAGGTGCCCCTTTAGATCGGCCTGAGATCTCTATAAATCTCGGTTCAGACTTAATACACCCTGCAGGTCACTTCCACCATTAATGTCTCACCTGTGTGAAGTAGAAGAATTACGACGGGCGTGCAATGTCAGTTTGAATATGGGTCGCCGATCAATAGCTGAGTTGGGCATCACGAATGACTTTGATTGAGTCAAACTTATTTGAATCTACCACATTACGTCCAACTCAGATGAATAGCCATGAAGCATTCGTTGACTTGAGCCTCCCCGTGTACGAGCAGGTTTCACCTACTTGCGGCCGTAAAGTGTACTTGGATGTATCCCGTGGATCTCACAACATCTTTAAAGTATGCTCATTGTCTTTCGTGAGCTAGCGGGGAACAATAGTGATGAAACCCCATGAACTTGGAGTTGCTTAACCTTTGATATCTAGCTCGATCTACGATGATCTTCAACTTCTATAGGAGGCGGTCCATATCATTTTTATCTTGCCCCAACACATTCCTCCACACTAAGATCCACTTGCTTGTCCTTGGCCTTGCCAGCAACTATCTTGCTCAATCTAGCCTACACTCAAAAGGCCACAATAAGTATCCATTATTGCATCAAAATCTAAGTTAGTCCATCATAAACAACATGCTAATCATCAAAAAAATCCAAATAATCAATCAAAATCCCTTAAAATATCATTAAGGCACCAGTCTTCAAAGTTCAATATTTTTATCCCTTCACGGAATTCAGACAAGAAGGGAATTCTGGGGAATTCCAAGCTAGGTGGATTTTAGCGAGGGAAGCCCAACAAGCACACAAAATTACTCAATCATTACCCAAAACTAAAGAAATGCCTGCACATATCATTCAATCATCCAAATCAATCATGCAGTGCAAGATCACCAACAATTAACTCATGCATTCTTTCATTTCTTCATTCCTAGTAGTTCCTTAGAGAATTCTATCAGGGACATAAATCTGTGAGACTTAGCACATCTTGGCACATTTTGGGAAAATGAAGGGAAAACAAAAATGAAGGGAAATCCCAAGATGACAGATTTTCATGAAGTCAACCAAATTTTCAATATTTTGCACATACTTCAGGGAAACGATGGAGTAACGAAAGTTTGGGGATTTCCCAAAGCAACGGATTTTCATGAAGTCAGCCTGATTCCACCATGTTTTAGGAAAACAACCCAGTAATGGAAATCCGGGGAAATCCCAAGGCGAAGGAAATCCCTGGAATGATCAAAAACCCAAAATCTTGGATTTCATTAGGATTTCACCCAAATTTCTCAAACGATCACAAATTTTGGACCTCAAGCATGGATTCAACTCAATTTAGGTTGTTCATCGATAAATTTAACTTGCTAACTAACTCATCCAGGGTGATCTAACAACATTGGTAATCAACTTGAAATCAAACCCTAGGTTTTCATGATGAACACACGGTCACAGATTCAGCCACTCACCGGCTTCATTAAAACTGGACGAATATCTCAAAATTTCCAAGGCAAGGAAACTACATGTTAGAACCCAAAATTTCATTCAAAACCCTATGGTTTTCCTATTATTTTCCACTAAAATCCTAAGTCTTTTCCCATTTAATCCCATTATTTTTCATTATCTTTTTTATAAAAATCTTGCATACCTTCATAAAGCTAAAATACCTTATAAACATTTCCATTTTACTTACATTTCATGTGCCATCACCTTTTTACCGCTATACCATGGCCCCTTTCAGGGTGGCTCGCGGTATCATGGTTGGTGGTTAAGGGCAGTCATCATACCCCTTACCGCTATACCACAAATAGTCAAGATAGCATGTGCGGTGGCACGGTAACAATCGGTGAACAAGGGGAAAGCGATGAAAACAAAGGGTGGCAGTCAGAGAATAGTCACCACCACACCACGCGTGGTCAAAACATTGAATGTGGTACCATGGTGGCGTTTAGCAACCGACAGGGATATCAATTACTACAGAACTTCCAGTAGTTAGCATGCAAAGCGCGGTGACAGCGGTAAACTGTTAGCAGTCAGTGAGGGCGGCTACCACCACACCATGACTGGCCAAAGGAGGAACTATGGTAGAATGATGGTGGTAAGTTAAAAGTGAAGTAGTGGTTAAGACCAGTCACTGTGGTACTGCTAGCAGTCATCTTAGTGACCACGGTGATGCGGTAGATAGTTAAAGACAACAAATAACACCGTGATACCTCGGGAGGTAGAGATAGGGGCAGCGGTAGAGCGGTGGGATGAGGAAGCAGTCAAAGTCAAAGCACCGTGGCACCGCGGAACGAAAGATAAAGACAATGGTAAAGCGATAAAAGAAATAAAGAAATCCATGGGAAAATAAAATGTAAGGAGCGGATATGGTATAAGGGAAAAAAATCAAAAGCCAGACTCTGTAAAAAATATTTAATTTGCCGATAGGCAAATTAATTAAATATTTTATCTGCTATCAATGAATACAAGCAGTTGTAACCGATCTAATGAAGGGTCGTGACCCTTGGGATTTCAATGTATAAATATTTTAGAAAATCAGTTAGGAGATGGTAGATAGAGTTAGACTGTAGGAGTTAAATTTCTCAGAAAAATAAGATTGGGAATGGGAATAATGTACAAACCTTCTTGAAATATAATGCAATGGAGAAAATGTTCATAAATTGGTGAAATCTTTCTGAGTTCAGTTGTTGAGATGCTATAATTTGTATTATTTTTTATCTTGATTCTGTCCAATTCGAAGTCTTCTAATCATTTGAATTAATGTATCAAGCATAATCTCAATTCATCAAAGTGCATGTTTTCACTTTGTGTGATTTTTATTTGCTGGTGTCTGCAAATCAGAATTAAATCCCTTCAAGTAAGTCACAATGTTTGTGAGATTTCTTTTGGATAATTTAAGAGGAACCAGGTTAGAGAAAATTCCAGCATAATTTGTGCAAGACATAAATAAATAAAATTATATGCCAGTCATAAGATTTTAGTTTACAAAGTGCCTAACAACTTGAATTAAACCAGAGAAGGAAAACACATATCATTTTCTATTTTTGACTTTGTTGCCCATGTGGATAGAAGGCACTGATCTACCTCAACCCAGAGATACAAATTCATATCAAACATTTATTCAAAAACCTTTCATTTGTGCAGTAGGAGTAGGAGTAGTTGTAGTGATTTTATCTGTCCACTTCCCTTTCCAATTGTGGATAGATTGTTTCACTAGGAAGTACATTTCAATCTGCATCATTCATATAGGTTCACCCGCCTTGGTGTAGCAGAACCTAAAGAGAAGAAGGTTCAATTGCATCGATTGGCCTTGTACGTTAACCAAAAGCATTGTGAGAGCTTGACAACCTCTCATGGTTCAAACCTTCATTTTTGAGACCCAACAGTTTGGTGACTCTGCTGAGGAATTACTTAGGAATAATTTTTTTTAGCCTTTCCATTTATAGAGTCAGCAAAGTTTTACATTTTTTTTGGAGATTCCGCTGGGGAAAACCAAAGAAATCCATTTCATTTTCCTACTTTTGGAAAAGTAGGTGGCGACTCTATTTTAATTTGATAAATAATGCATGGATGCTATGGAGCAGTAACATTTTGTCAAGATGGTAGAAGCAGAAAGATGACAGCAGTCAATAAGAGAGTTGAAGGAATTGAGACAACAAAGGCTCCAATTGGACCTATAGATTCTACAAGTGAACCAACAATTGCTGCAATTGGGAGTCAAAAGTGTTCCAGATACATCACCGAATGGGTCATCATGCAGTAAGAATAAAGACACAAATGTCAAGAGATCTTGGACACCACAAGTGCCCCATGATGCAACTAAGAACTCTGGAAACAAAGGTAATGTACTCTATTCACAACAAAGTACTTTTGATGAGTATATTCAAATTGAAGAGAGAGGCAAAAATCTTGTAGATTCCTTTTTTGACATAAGGATAGATAAGGGAGAAGATGTAAACTCTCTGTACAATAGGATGATAGACATTTGTATGCAATTACCTCCTCATTTTAGGCCAACAAGACCCACATTTGTTGCACAACTTCTAAGAGCATCAGAGCCTGAATCAGTTTATTAGCCATAATCATCAAAACAGTGTGCCTTGGATGCAGTGAATAAACTTATTGATTCCATACTTGGGACAAGGTATGTGGATACCACCAATAGTGCTTTAGAAGCTGCAATAGAAAATGATATCATGATGTTCGACAATGAAGATGTGGAGAGTTTCTCTTGCATAACAGATTGTGAGTCAAATTGTGAAGATGAAATAATGGATGTTGATCTTCAATAGGATGATTTTTGTAGTTATTATGGAGATCAAGAAGTTGGAGAAATAGTAGGAGATTTGAATGAAACATGTTCACTCATCAGTGAGCAAGTTTCAGATTTATTGACTTTTGAATACCAGAGATGTGCACATGAAGATGATTCCAAAGTTTTGGCTTCAACCTACATTTGTTTTGATAGTGAAAGTAATAATTCATATGACCCCATGTGTATCTCTCACAGTGATGAGGAATTCTTTGAAGTTGATCAAAGATCCATGTCTATCCAAGAAGAGGTATGTGACTTGAATGATTTTTTCTTGCAAGCAAAAAATACAGGTTTGCATGTCATTGGTAATGAGTGTCCAACATTTGTTGATTCAAGTATGTATGAGGATGACTGTATGGATCAGAGATATGTGTCAATGCCAAGTGATGATAGAAAAGAAATGGAAAGTGATTTGATTATTTCAGAAAATATTGATGAGATATAATTTTTTGTTTTCCAAGAAAAGCATTCAGAGTTTCAAGTCCCAGTATAGCTGCTTGATCATTTAGCAACATATGAAAATGAGCATGCCTATGAATTTTTTGTTGAATGTGGATACACTTTTTATGTTGAGGGTGATAAATATTTTACATATGATAATAAAAATGATGAAATGCAGAATGGTGAAATGAGTACAATTCAAGTTGAACATAATGATTTCCTGAAGGTTTTCAATGATAGTGCATGTTGTAGGGTAGGTGGAATGGATAGCTTCAAAAGAAACCTGATGAGCTTTAATCAGAACAAATTCTATGATAGAGGAAAGTGCAATTTTTTCTTTGGGGTGGCTTGGGGCCATCCTTTATGGTTTAATTTTTGAACCATGGTAGGTACAGATGATTAAGGATTGCTAGTGCATGGACAATTCTTAGCAAAACCTCTTTAAAAAATTATTTTCCATGCATAATAATTTTAAGGAATCTTTGAAGGGTCTGGGTTTGCCAGTACATGGAAATTCCCAGAAGTTCCCTCTTTGAAAACGTTGGTTTTATTTCCATGTACAGTAGTGTAGGGTTTTTCTCCATCTACCATGCCTTTCATTTTTCATCATTTGCTTGGTCTGCTCTCCCAAAGAATTATGGATTCTTGCAGTGATTTGTACAACCACTCATCCCCAAAAAGAGCCACTGTTAGAACCCAAAATTTCATTCAAAACCCTATGGTTTTCCTATTATTTTCCATTAAAATCCTAAGTCTTTGCCCATTTAATCCCATTGTTTTTCATTATCTTTTTCATTAAAATCATGCATCACCTTCATAAAGCTAAAATACCTTATAAACATTGCCATTTTACTTACATTTCATGCGCCATCACTTTTTTACCGTTATACTATGGCCCCTTTCAGGGTGGCTCGTGGTATCATGGTTGGCAGTTAAGGGTAGTTATCATACCCCTTACCGCTATACTGTAGATAGTCAAGATAGCATGCACGGTGGCGCGGTAACAATTGGTGAACAAGGGGCAAGCAACGACAATGAAGGGTGGCGATCAAAGAACAGTCATCGCCACACTGCATGTGGTCAAAACATTGCCTCTAGTACCATGGTGGCAGTTAGCAACCGACGGGGATAATAGTTACTGCATAACTGCCAACAGTTAGCATGTAGACCGCGGTGACAGCGGTAAACCGTTAGTAGGCAGTGAAGGTGGATACTGCCACACCGTGACCGGCCAAAGGAGGAACCGTGGTAGCATGATGGCGGTAAGTTAACAGTGAAGTGGTGGTTAAGACCAGTCACAGCGGTACTGCTGGCAGTCATGTCAGTGACTGCGATGATGTGGTAGACAGTTAAAGACAACAAATAACACCGTGATACTGTGAGAGGTAGAGATAGGGGCAGCGGTAGAGTGGTGGGATGAGGAAAGCGTGGAGTAGTCAAAGTTAAAGCACCGTGGCACCACGGAACGAAAGATAAAGACAATGGTAAAGCGGTAAAAGAAATAAAGAAAGCCGTGGGAAAATAAAATGTAAGGAGCAGATACGGTATAAGGGAAAAAAATCAAAAGTGAGACTGTGTAAAAAATATTTAATTTGCCGATAGGCAATTTAATTAGATATTTTATTTGTTGTCAGCGAATACAAATAGTTGTAACCGGTCTAATGAAGGGTTGTGACCCTTGGGATTTCAATGTATAAATATTTTAGAAAATTAGTTAGGAGATGGTAGATAGAGTTAGACTATAGGAGTTAGATTTCTCAGAAAAATAAGACTGGGAATGGGAATAATGTACAGACCTTCTTGAAACAATGCAATGGAGAAAATGTTCATAAATTGGTGAAATCTTTCTGAGTTCAGTTGTTGAGATGCTATAATTTGTATTATTTTTAATCTTGGTTCTCTCTGATTCAAAGTCTTCTAATCATTTGAATTAATGTATCAAGCATAATCTCGATTCATCAAAGTGCATATTTTCACTTTGTGTGATTTTTATTTGCTAGTGTTTGCAAATTGGAATTAAATCCCTTCAAGTAAGTCATAGTGTTTGTGAGATTTCTTTTGGATAATTTAAGAGGAACCAGGTTAGAGAACATTCCAGCATAATTTGTGCAAGCCATGAATAGATTAAATTATATGCTAGTCATAAGATTTTATTTTACAAAGTGCCTAACAACTTGAATCAAACCAGAGAAGGAAAACACATATCATTTTCTATTTTTGACTCCGTTACCCATGTGGATAGAAGGCACTGATCTGCCTCAACCAAGAGATACAAATTCATATCAAACATTTATTCAAAAACATTTCATTTGTGTAGTAGGAGTAGGAGTAGTTGTAGTGATTTTATTTGTCCACTTCCCTTTGCCATTGTGGATAGATTGTTTCACCAGTAAGTACATTTCAATCTGCATCATTCATATAGGTTCACCCACCTTGGTCTAGCAGAACCTAAAGAGAAGAAGGTTCAATTGCATCGATTGGCCTTGTATGTTGGCCAAAAGCGTTGTGAGAGCTTGGAAACCTCTCGTGGTTCAAACCTACATTTTTGAGACCCAACACTACACACAAGACTAGGCGGAAGTGGAAACAAAACCAAACGGAGCCGGGGCCAAAACTAGATGGAAGTGGAACAAAAACTAGACGAAAGAGAAAACAAAACCAGATGGAACTTAAAACAAAACAAGATAGAGGGGAAAGCAGAAACAAAACCAGATGGAAGCAGAACCAAAACTAGACAGAATCGAAAATAAAACAAGACAAAGGCAGAAACAAAACTAGATGAAGCTGGGGCCAAAACCAGATGGAAGCATTTTGCAAAGTTTCGAGTTCACTTTCCACCCCGGTTCTGTCTCTGGCAAAAGGAAAGGAGACAAAAGGAAAGAGGGAAACCAAAGAAGACCCAAGGGAGGAAACCAACCCAAAGGCCGAACACAAGAAAAACAACAAAGAAAATAAGGAGACAAGAAGCAGAGCCAGAACTGCAATGGAAACCGAACCAAGAATGTTGTGAAGGTTCAAAGATTAGTTTCATGCCATGCCTTGCCTTCGAAGATGAAAGAAAAAAGGAAAACCAAAGAAGACCCAAGGGAGGAAACCAACCCAAAGGCCAAACACAAGCAAAACCACAAAGAAAACAAGGAGACAAGAAGCAGAGCCAGAACTGGAATGAAAACCGAACCAATAAATTTGTGAAGGTTCAGAGTTTAGTTTCATCTCGTGCTTAAACCCGCAAAGCAAAGGAAACAAGGTCTTAGGAGGAAAAGAACAACTCCTAAGACCTAGACAAAACACCAAGGATGGACAAAAGGGAAAGGGAACCTAGTTCCTGAGAGGACATCCGTAAGACTCCTTGACCACTTGGAACTCAAAATAGGGGCACTTTACAAACAAGACAAGGGTATGTGCAGGATCATAATGGGCTAAAAAGTGGCGATATGTAAGTGATATGATGGCCCATGTGGCTGACGACTTTTTGTAACCCAAAATTGATGAAACAAAAAGGGGTTTTAAAGGAGATTCTTAGCTTTCCACCAATATAAATTATGCTTTACTTTGAATTTAATAAATAATTATTATTCATTTTCTATTTGAATTACGACTAAAGTCCTGATTGATACGCTGATTGAAAAACATCTATAGCTTTCAAAGGGTATGACATTTTTTGAATTTGAAATATTCATCACATTCTATGCTTCACATACTATAGGATTAAAATAAATAAATTGAATTTCATGAAGTTTTGACCAAGTTAAGGTGGTCAAACGTACGAGTTTTTATATTTTTTAAAAGTAGTAATAAAAAAATCATAATTAATTATTTACTTGGAAAAAAATTACAAACAAACATGCATCACATGAGGACATGAATCTTCTACTTATATCTAAAATCTTACAAAAATATATTATCATTTTATTGTGGTTAGGGTGGTCAGACAGACACCTACTTCTTATTTTTTCCCTGAAATTCAAGTACTACTGCATTGAAATTTTAAATTTTCACCAAATAGATTGTTTTAAAATAAAAATAAACCTAGTAGTTTAGAAACTACATTCAATTTCCAAGAGATTCTATTCTTACATATTTTTGAAATAATATAGTTAAATTATTCAAATTTTTATGTCAAGTTGCCTAACTCCATTTTTTCTGAATTTTATTGTCACTTAAGGGCCTGTTTTTTCCATGATGATCCTGCACATGCCCACAAACATTTAGGAACAGTGCAAAGTAACCAAATCCAATGACCAAAGGACCAAAACATCAAAGAATAAAATATCATGATTTTCAAAGACAAGCTCAAACAACATGGCCATAGAAAAGAGCCAAAAGACTAGGCAAAAACAAGGTCCCTAATTTTAATGGCACATGTGTGCAAAAACTGCACAACAAATAGTGACTCCATTGGGGAAATGCCTCAAATAATTTCAATGAAAAACTAGAATCAAGAACCTAGAATCTTTGGTTTCAGTCTTTACATTAGGTCATCCTATGAACAAGGTTTCAAAAATTACAAATAAGCAATCTTTTCCTATACCAGGGTCAAAGTGTGTGTGCATGCATTCATTTCCTTTTTTCTCAGTTGCAAAAGGGACCAAACTTAGTCTGACCAGGCTACATAAAGATTCCAACCCTAAAAGCAACTTGGATAGAGCCTCACTACCAATCAGGCATTCATAGCCCCAACGAGGTTATCACTGTGACCCTCCCTAGCATAGCTCTACTGCTAGCCAGGTGTCCAAAGCCCCGGTAGAGATACTAGGATACCCCTGATAAGGTGAACATTTCTTTTGATTTTCAACATTTTCTTTTTCCTCTTTTTTTTTTTAATGTTCTCTTTAAGATATTTTGAAATTTCCCTTTCACCCTACAAGCAATGAAGCTCACACTCAGAGATGAGAACCACAGTGGCACTGGAGCAGAATATAAGGTTTTTCACCCAGCCAATCTTCATAAGGACCATATGCAACCTCATAATCTATAAGATTTGTGTGAAATTATGAGACCCAAGTACGTTCCATAATAAATAGGGGAATTTTATAATTAAATAAAACAAAGTATCCAATGATGTCAATTTCCTGAGGAGGACATTCATTTGGGGTTGATTGAGCAGGAGTAGGTTCAAGGTCATTAGGATCAGTGACAAAGGTGTAGCTTGACATATCCATTAAGGATTTGAGAGATGTCCAAAACTTTTTGAAAGACATGGCCATAATGAACGCAAACAAATGACAAGAAAGTGACTAAAACAACAAATCTAGAGATAGAAACATAAATGCAATAGCAGAAAGAAGAAATGCAGATAATGTGCTGAAAGTGACAGAAAAGAATATGCAAAATATGTAGAAGGACTAGGTTGCCCAGTGTGGCGACTTAGTCGTAATAGAGATTTTTTTGATAATTGTTGAAAGTTTTGAATGTTTTTTCTGATGTTTATAATTTTTCAATGCAGGTACAGAATAAAAATGCAAAGGTTTTTGTTCTTTTTCCAATACAAATAAAATGAAAAGTGCAATCTAGCATGAACTTCCACTAATGCACTTTTCTACAAACCCTGGGATACAAACAATGCATTTTTTTTAATGCAATGCAAGCTATATCCTAAGATGAATGGTAAAATCAGAAAGTTAACAAGTGGTCTATGGTCGGGTTCACCAAAACGAATCGCCAAAAATGGATATGGTAACAAGGGAAAGAGGACTCCCTTTACTAGGCCCCTAGGGCTTTTCACCTAGGAGCACTTGGTGTAAGAATGACACTCTTTCCACTTGGTGATACGGTTATTTTTGGCAGTTGCATTCAGAGGAAGGATGGGTTGATTAGGTTGTGATGTGTGTGTTAAGTGTGGATGAATGAAATTAATGCTATCTATGAAATGTAAACAAAGAAAATGTAAACTAAATGCAAGGTAAACTATATGCCCTAAATGTATGTAAATAGAAAGTAAACTAGAAAACACAAAGATGGTGCACCTAGAAATGGAGAGTTTTAGATGAGAAGCCTCAAAATTTCTAGAATTTTCTTGAAATTAGCAGAGGGACACTTACGCCAAGCTGGGCGACCTAGTCCTTCTGTTGGGAAACTTTTCTGGATTGGGTTTCGAGTAAAAGGGTACCCAAAAATACAAAAACCCTTTTTCACGCACAGTACAAGGACAAGGTCACCAATAGTGGTGACCTAGTCCTCCTGGTACTTTCCTTCTCTACAACAACCCATGTCAGAATCTCCAGAAAGTGGCTTGCAACTTGTCTTTTTGCTCCTTCTAGGGTTTGATGTCTTGATGTGACTTGAATGAAATGCTTGTACCTTTCCCAACACTTTGAATCTTGCTAAATTTGAGTACAACCTACAAAACACATGCAAAGACAAAGAGAATGTTGGTGTTAGGGAATAGGGGTTTGCCGAAGTCAAACCCCTTTGATGGTAACTTAAACCCAAATGAGAAACAATGGAAAGAAAGGAAGATTGAATGATGAACTCAATACAAGTTCTTACCAAACCTTTTATTTTTGAAGTCTAAAACATTCAAGAACCGACTCCAATGGAGGTTGCTTGTGATGCCCTTGTGCTTGATTGATTGTTTGGGAAGCTTGAGTACAAGAGTGATTGTGAAGATATGCAAAAATGAGCTAAAGGGGGAGGAATGAAAGTGAAAACCCTTAATTATATAAGATATGCTCTAATTTCTCGAAAATGTCACATGATAGGCTGACACTAGGGTTTTGGAGGAATATTCATGTTAGGAAATTGTTTTAATTTTGAATTTTAAGCCAAAAGGGACTAGGTCGCTGAAGGTGACGACGTAGTCCACTTGGGAAAATTCAAGTGGTGGTCGGGAATAAAATGACGTTAAATGATGTTTATCAGTCTTGCCTCCCAAAAAACACTTAATTCGGGCCTAAAATTACATTAAGGGGAAAAATTAACATAAGAAAAGGGTTAATTGGTTGATGATAAGCCTAGGAATATGTGAAAATTCCTTACAATACTTTACAACACCTTGACACAAGGCTTGGAAAAGGGTAAAAGGGGATTATTTAGGTGAATTGTGTTGAAAGGGTCTTAGAAAAGTGGTAAGATGTGTTACAACACTTCACAACACTATTAGATTGTTATTGATTTGCAAGAATTCAAGACTAAATCAAGGCAAAAGAAGGAAAAAATCCAAGGGAAAGGCCAAAATGAGTGAAAAAATGCCAAAGACTACACTTTTTTGTGACACAAATACATTTTGTAGTGATGATTTTACCAAGTATGCAAAGGCTTGCTTTGGAGCTTTTGGAGATAGAATGAAGCATTGGATCACATTTAATGAACCTAGGGGATTTTTGATCAACAGTTATGAACGTGGCTTGTAAGATCCAAGAAGATGTTCCATACTTCTCACCTTCTCTATAAGATATGGAACTCTTTGAAAAATCCTTACATAGTTGCTCACAGCATACTTTCATCACATGTTGCTGTAGTCAATATATACAAGCAACATTTCAAGGTCTCAAACTACTTTTTCACCATCCTATTTTTGAATAATGTTTAAGTAATATTCCCATGGGGGAGGCTACCATAATTGTCTCTCCATGCAATCCAAGTATGGATAAAAGATTCATATTTTCTATCAACTGAGCACTCAAATTTTTACACAAAACATAAGCAGTACCTCATTGCATACACCGAATTTAAAAAGTACTCAATTGCAGGAATCAAATTTAAATAATACCCAAATGCTTACACCAAATTAAAACAAACCCAATTGCTTACCATGTAGCCTTGTGCTTGGTTTCACCACACATATTTCTTCAGAATCCCATATTGAAAAAATATCACAATTGTTAGCTTAAAATAGCTACCTTTATAGCACAACTCTACTTTGAAAAAGCCTAAGTTCTTAAAGATTTCTCAAAGTTTTGAAATGCTCTGAAGGGCTAAGATATGAAACTACATATTTTGCCTCATCTAATGCATGACTCCCTATTCTATCTAACACTAGTGGACATCAAAGCACCATATTAAGTTGTAGAAAACATTTTTTTAAAGGTAGTCCATAGAAAGAAAAGCAATACTTTGGACAGTCTATGCATGCACGATATGTTCCCAATTCGAAAACTTGTCTGCAGATCTTTCTCACTACTAAAGAAAACATTATATTCCAGCAAAGATTTATTAGTAATATATTTGACACAAGCTTTAAAATTTATTAAAAAGACAAAAAAATCATCGCAGCAATCTATTCACAGTAAACAAAAAGTAGATATAAAAAATTTCAGGGTTCCGAAGCTAGTAGATTGTTGAGCTCTCAATACAAGATTTTTGCAACCTTTTAAACCGGAAATACTGTATTGAATAGACAAATTAATAGGAAAATAGAGTAGGAAAAATATACTTTCACATAAAAAATAGAGCATATTTAACTCAGAAAAAAATAGAGCATATTTTGCATTGCAGAAAATAAAACACATAATATATATATTCACTCAAACAGTAGCATACATATTTTCTTACATATGTATTGACAGGAGAATGGTATTTATTGACCTCTAGGAGATATCTAGAAGATAACTGATTCAACAAGAAGTTGGAGGTCGGTGCTGGAAATGTCTAGAAGCAGGAAGGTTTGAGAGAAGATAGAAGTTTCTGGAGTAGCCCGAAAGATGGAGTGCTAAAGAAGAAGTCTAGAAAGTTTTTAATTAATGTTGCACCTACCGTGGCAAATAAAAATTACTTCCAACACCCCCCCATAATGTTTATTTGGAGAGAATAGCAAATTCCTTGAGATGTAACAAGTTTCTTAGTTTGACAAATCTTACAATAGGCAATTCTTTTGTAAAGATGTCTACAATTTGATCTTTTGTTCCACAAAATTGTAGCTCCAAGTGTACTTGAATTTCAATTAGATCTCAAACAAAATGATGATGCACTTCTATATGCTTAGACCTGGCATGGTATATAGGATTTTTTGCTAGTTTAATAGTGCTTTGATTATCACAAAATATTATAGTAGGAGATTCTTGTGGATGGCATGTATCTTCAAGTAGTCTTCTAAGCCACAATGCTTCTTGAGATGCCTTTGATGAACCAATATACTTAGCCTCTATTGATGATAGTGACACCGTGGATTTATTTTTGCTGATCCAAGAAATTGGTCCTGATCCAAGATGAAAGATGTATCTTGAGGTTGATTTTCTATCATCAATATCACCTGCATAATCATAATCTATACATATCCAACTAAAGTAGGCTCTCCTCCATATTGTATTCAATGCCAAGTTGATAAGTACCCTTAATGTATTTTAGTATTCTTTTAGCTGCTTTCCAATGTTCAATGTGTGAATCTGCCATGTACCTGGATACAATACCAACTGCATATGCAATATCTGGTCTAGTTATAGTAAGATACAAAAGACTCCCAACTAATTGTCTATACAATTTTCCATCCACCTTCTTTTGAGTAGAGTTAGCACTCAATTTTAATCCTACTTCACATGGTGTATTAGATGGTTTACAATCACTCATATCAAATCTTTTCAATACATCAAGATCATATTTAGTTTGAAAAAACATGATCCTTCCTTCTTCTTGCCATACTTGCATGCCCAAAAAGTAGTGCATCAACCCTAGATCAATTATTTCAAAAGCTTGTTTGAGTTGATCCTTGGTTATTTCAATACTGTGTGTGTGATCTTCTGTAATAATCAAGTCATCCACATATAATACAATAACAACAACTTTATCATCACTATGCTTTACATACACATCCGAATCAACTTTACTTCTTTTAAATCTTGCATTAATAAAGTATTCATTTATTTTGGAGTACCATGCACTTGGGGCTTGTGTAAGACCATATAATGATTTTTTTAATTTGCACACTAGATGTTCTTCACCACTTTTAACAAATCATGGTGGTTGTTGCATGCAAATTTCTTCTTTTAAATCACCATATAGAAATGCACTTTTTACATCCATTTGAAAGATTTTCCAACCAAATTTTGCAGCTAGAGAAACTATTGTACGAATTGAACTCATTTTAGCAACTGGAGCAAAAGTTTTAGTATAATCAATACCTTTTGTTTGTGAGAAGCCTCTAGCCACTAGCCTTGCCTTATGTTTTTCAATTGCTCCATTTGAAGCGAACTTTGTTCTGTAGGTCCACTTGCAACTAACCACACTTTTACCTTTTGGAAGAGATGTCAATTCCCAAGTTCCATTTTTCATCAACCAATTGTATTCATCTTGCATTGCTACCCCCCATTCTTCTTTTCCTTTTGCTTCCTCATATGTACTTGGAGTGTCAACCTGCATCACCCTAGTCATAAGAGAATAGTTAGCAAACATATTTCTAGATCTTTCTTGGTAGATTTCATGGATTCTTCTAGTCTTACGTGTTTCATCATCACTTTCGCTTGATGCTTCAATTGTGCTCCTTCTCCTCCTGTAGAAGATTGCACATCTTGATTTGGATCATTAGTAGACTTATCTTCATCAATCAAAATTGGAAAGTAAGATGATATAGGAGAATGTTCACTCTCAATATCTTCATCAAACCATACATTCCTTTTGATATGAATTTCATTTGTTTTAGGATTATATAACCTATATCCTTTTGACTCCTCACTATACCCAACCATTATGCACTTCTCACTTTTCTTTTCAAGCTTATTCCTCTTTTCATCGGGAATGTGGGCAAATGCATTACAACCAAAGACTCTAAAATGAGATATTGTAGGCTTTCTACCACTCCATGCCTCTTCTGGTGTTATATTTAAAACTGCCTTAGTAGGTGTTCTATTCAAAATATAAACTGCAGTACTAATTGCTTCAACCCAAAATTTAGCTTATGTATTTCTAGAATGAAGCATGCATCTAGCCATTTCTATTATAGTTCTATTTTTCTTTCTGCAACTCCATTTTGTTGGGGTGAGTAGGAGATAGTTGATTCCTTCTTTATACCATGTTGTTTACAAAAATCTAAGAAATCTTTGTTCATATATTCGATACCTCTATCTGTTCTTATTATCTTTAAAGACCTTCCACTTTGATTCTCACTTAATGCCTTAAACTCTTTAAATTTATTAAACACTTCATCCTTACTTTTTAGAAAATACACCCAAATTCTTCTAGTGTAATCATCAATAAAGGTGAGGGCATTCCTTGATCCTGCAAGTGATGGTGTTCTAAAAGGACCCATTACATCACTATGAACCAAATGTAAAGGAGTTCTTGCTCTCCATGATTTACCTTGTGGGAAAATTTCCATATGTTATTTTCCCATAGCACATCCTTCACACACCTTGTGATTTGATGATATTTTTGGAAGCCCATGTACCATATAAAGTTTCTCCATAAGCTTGAGACTTTAATAGTTGATATGTCCCATACGCTCATGCCATAACCTACTTATATCATCATATTTGGCAATAGCACACATATTCTCATTTCCACATTTAGAAGTGAATTCTTGAAATTTATATAACCCATTCTCCATTTTACCAATTGTAGTCACTTTGTAATTATTACTCACATCCTTGATTAAACATTTGTCATTGTAAAATTCTATTTTATACTCTTGATTAGCAATTTGAGATATAGAAAGAAGATCTGTCTTCAATTCTGGTATTAACTTCACATTTTTAAACACACTATTATCAATTTTAACATTTCCAATCCCTTTAACTTCTAAAGCACTATTATTTTTCAAATATATTTTCTCTATATTGCTTTCACGTATTGATTCAAATTGCTCCTTATTATGAGACATATGTTGTGTAGCACCAGAACCAATAACCCAGTCATCTTTGAAAGAGTTATTTTCTTTAAATGCAACACAAAAAGCATTACTTTTACCTTATGTCCCCATACGGCTGCATAACTCTATTTTCTGCTTAAATTTAAGCAACAGGGGTGTTCCCATGCATAAATTTTATTTTTGGGAAAGGATAATTTGGAATCTTTACCTATTTTAATGGAGCAACTACTGTTTAGGAATTGAAAATAAGATGTGAAAAAAGAGGGGGGGCTGAAAATAAGTAGCAACTGTATATTTCTAAAAATCCACGTGGCTCCACAAATTTATTTCCCTCTTTTTTAATATTTGATTTTGTTTTTGTTTTTCTAATTTTTTATTATACAAATTATTATTAATACTATTAATACAAATTTAAGCTAGCTGCTTAAAAATAAGCAGAAAAACTAAGCATTCATGGGGCCATCAGCCCCACAAATAACTCCTAAATAAGTTGAGCAGTAGCTGCTAGCCAAAATAAGCTAAGCAGTCGCATGGGGACATGAGGTTAGAATCAATTTTTTTTGTAAACTTATTTGTCTTCCTTTCACTATCTTTAATCCTCTTATAACATTCATTTGCTTTGTGACCCATTTTTTCACAATAATTACATTTCCATTTGCTTTTATTATAATCTTTAGATGGGACATTTTTATTCTCATACTTCCAATTTCTTTTTTTAAACTGATTTTCTTGTGATTTTTTGTAATTTTGTTTCCCTGTCATTATGAATGCTTGAGATTCATCATTAAATGACTCTCTTTCTTTAATTTGACATTTTTCTTCTTGCACCAGCTTAGCACATAACTCTTGAGATTTAATACTTTTTAATTTATTTGCAGTATCTAGTCCCCTTATAAATGATTGATAAGATACTGAAAATTTTGTAGAACTATTTGGACAAAATCTTTATCATCAATATTTTTTCCAAAAGAAGCAACCTCATTTTTGTTTTCCTTTAATTTACTTAAATGAGGGGCTAACTCCAGTGAACTTGATAATTGCATATTATATAATTCTGCGGTGAGAGATAGGATCCATACATCACCTGAATTTTGATATGTATTATTCAAAATTTTCCATACGTTGACTCCACTTCTTTCATTGTGAACTTCTGGAAAAACTTCTTCTGAAAGTGTAGACTTGATTAATGCAGCTGCTTTTTTGTCCCTTATATCCCAATCTTCTTGATCTTTTCCACTACTTGCTGGTCTCTTTTCACTACCATTAACAATTTCATAACAGTTTTGAAGCGTTAGAAAAATCTCCATAGGAGACTCCCAATCATAATAATTCTTTCCATTTAACTGAATTGCAGGTAAAGGAATACCAATAAAATTCATTATATTAAATTCCCTCTTTTTGAGATAATTAAAAATCAGAGATCTCTCACCAAATTTAATTGATTTGATTTTTCTTTTTTTGCTGCAAAAGGTGTTGATCAAACTCCAATCACAACCTGCACAATTCACAGCCAACACTACAAAACTCACAATTTACAGCCCAAGATTTCAATATGCTCTGATACCATATTGAACAGACAAATTAACAGAAAACAGAGCAGAAAAAATATACTTTCACATAAAAAACAGAACATATTTAACTCAGAAAAAACACACAGCATATTTTGCACTGCAGAAAACAAAACACAAAATATATATATTCACTCAAACAGCAGCATACATATTTCTTACATACGTATTGACAGGAGAATGGTATTTATTGACCTCTAGGAGATCTCTAGAAGATAACCGATGCAACCAGAAGTTGGAGGTCAGTGCTGGAAATGTCGAGAAGCAAGAAGGTTTGAGAGAAGATAGAAGTTTCTGGAGTAGCCCGAAAGATGGAGTGCTAAAAAAGAAGTCTAGAAAGTTTTTAATTAATGCTGGACCTACCGTGGCAAATAAACATTACTTCCACCATACTGGTTGCGAGTTAAAAAGTTTTCAGGCACAGCGCGAGGAATATTTCAACTACTTTATAGTTGTTTTTCCTAGCGTGAGACAACTTTCTACAGAGCCATGCCTTCATTTAACAGATAGCACCAAAATTTTCTTAGAATGAAATGGAACACAACAAATAAATCATAATGGCAACTAACAGATTCCAAACAATAAAAATCCTTCAGACCATGGCAAGTAATTTACGGCGAGATTGTGCACAAATTGTGTCGCGCTATCAAGATGCCGATGAAAAAAAATGGGCAGAGTTTTCAGGAAAAATGACGAAGACCACAGCATTGTTTTTAAAATGACACGAACCAAAACTAATTTCCCTACAGCTGCTGCGTCAATCTATTTACAGAAACAAAAAATAGATCTGAAAATATCGGGGTTATAGGGGGACAATATTTCACGCTGATTGAAATCCGATTTGATTTGGAGATCTCACATTGAATGCGAATTTATTGGATATTTTTGCAGATTTTATGGGAAATCTGATTTGATTCGAAGATCTTTGATTTAATTTGATTTGAATGATTTGTATGGAAGATTTTATTTTAAATAGCAATTGTCTGCTGGAAAGTCAGTGGCCTGAAAACCACGCAGTTTAACGTAGTATGATGGGCGTGAGACAAATTTACGGTCGCACCTCGCACATAAGATAGCCCTATCGGCTAAAAAAATGATGTACCGTCATAAACATTTTATTAGACACACGAGATAAGATACAAAATTCACTTGAAACGGGAAGATATTTTTCAATCTTTCTTCATTTTCATGATGATTGTATAATAAGAAGGATAATTTGACTATTGGAACGTGGAATAATAATAAAGACGAAGTGTAATTTGAATATCAGAACATGGAATATTTAAGTATATTATAGGACAAACCTCGAAAATTTCTAGATTGTTTGACTGTTGAATTTATAGCCTTTAATTTAATGATAACACCTCATGCTTTTGAATAAGAGACAATTATTGAATATCGATAATTTGAAGGGTATAAATATCATGGAGGGGGTTGGAAGTGGGACAAAGCTCTTTGTAATTGCAATTCTCAACTTGTATTCAAATAGCTCTAAATGGCTTTTTCATTTCCCAAGCTAGATGTAATGGTAGGAGGTCCAACAACTGAGTTATTGTTCATGCCCATAGTATTCACAATCTTGGGTTTCTGGGTTCTGTACAAACTGTTAGGAAAAGCATCTAGATTGCCACCAGGGCCATTAGGGTGGCCCATTATAGGAAACATGCATCAGTTGGGGAAGCTCCCTCACCGTTCCCTTCACAATCTTGCTAAGCAATATGGTCCCATTATGTTTTTGAGATTGGGTTCTGCTCCTACTGTGGTGATCTCTTCCTCTGAGATGGCCAAAGAGATTTTAAAAACCCATGATTTGGTTTTCGCCAACAGGCCTGAATCTGCTGCTGCAAAATACGTGGCTTATGGTGAGAAGAACATGGGTT
The DNA here is from genome assembly GCA_007115665.2 of Sequoiadendron giganteum. NCBI lineage: Eukaryota > Viridiplantae > Streptophyta > Pinopsida > Cupressales > Cupressaceae > Sequoiadendron > Sequoiadendron giganteum. Next base: position 1,770,828 of record CM021105.1, on the reverse strand, counting down.
TGGCTCCTTATGGAGATTACTGGAGACATATGAGGAAAGTCTGTGTGTTGGAGTTGCTGAGTGCCAAGAGAGTCGAGAGCTTCAGATCAGTGCGAGAGGAGGAGGTCTGTCTGGCGGTGAAAGGCATCTGGGAGAAGAGCAAACATGGCACAATTGCTGTGAACATGAGCAAGACCATAACATCTCTCATCTCCTCTATAATCTGGAGGACCCTGGCTGGCACGAGAATTTCTGAAGATGATGATTTGGTAGGCAAGGAGCTTGAGATGATGATGCACGAGGTCGTACGTATCATCGGAGCTTTCAACATTGGAGACTTCATTCCTTCCCTTGCCTGGATTGATGAGTTAAGTGGTGCGAAGGGGCAGATGAAGAAGGCCCATAATTTCTTTGATCCAGTTGTTGAGAAGATTATAGATGAACACAAAGGAGAACGCAGGCGCGGAGCAAACCAGGACGAGGAAGAGCATCCCAAGGACCTGGTTGACGTACTTTTGGAGATGGCACGGAATGAAAGCAGCATAAAGATCACAAGAGAGCACATGAAAGCAATTGTTTTTGTATGCTCCCTTGCCTAAAGACTCTATCCTCTATTCAATATTGAAGTGTTTTTTTAAAGTAATGAATAAGATTTTATTATATTACTTTATAAAGGATATAATTCACATACTATTTATAGAGAAAAGGGTAATTGAAAAATTTGGAACGAAAAAATATAAGCAATAATAGCAATAAATTCAATAAGTAGAAATTATGATATTTAAAATTGCCTCATTTAGTTAGTAAGTATTGATCATTAGAAGGGGAATTTCAGGTTCTATTAGCATCATTATCATTTGGTTGCTCTCAGTGAGCATCATCTAGAGGGGGGTTATAAATTGTAATAGGAGAAAAACTAATGCCAATATTAAAAATTTATCATTTTGGCAACTAGTATAATCCCAACCACAAAGTTGTAAAGTAGCAAAGTGTTGATAATAGTGAAAAGATCATCTCCATGATCTTCACTATGATTGAGGAGAACCATGAGAGCTATGAGAAGGTCAAGAACTTTGGAGCTACATCCACACCAATGCTCTTCAAGGAGGGTATTGGTGCAAGTTTTCAAATTTATTCATTTGTTATGTAATGGTTTCTTTGTTTTCTTGGTAGGATATGTTTCTTGGGGGATTGGAGACAACGATCACCACCTTAGAATGGGCAATGAGCGAGATGGTGAGAAACCCTCAGGTGGCCAAGAAGCTGCAAGCAGAGATCGAGTCTATAGTAGGAAAATATCGCATTGTGAGAGAATCGGATCTTACAAGAATGGAATACTTACAATGTGTAGTGAAAGAGGTTTTTCGATTGTATCCTGCAGGGCCCTTAATGCTTCCCCATGAATCTAGAGAAAATTGCACTATTGTTGGCTACTATATACCTCAGAAGACAAGGATTATTGTGAATGTGTGGGAAATAGGAAGAGATCCAAATGTGTGGGAAGATCCCTTGACATTCAAGCCTGAGAGATTTATAGATAAGAATATTGATATAAAAGGTCGAGACTTTGAGATGCTTCCTTTTGGGGCAGGAAGGAGAGGATGCCCTAGGATTGGACTTGCAATGGCAAATGTTGAGCTTGTGTTGGCTCAGTTGGTGCATTGCTTTGACTGGACTTTGGAAGGTAATGGGAATACCACAGAGTTAGATATGACTGAAAGCTTCAAGACTAGTATTCCAAGAAAGGATAATCTTTTTGTTGTTCCCAACTTGAAAGTGTTTTCATTTTTTCCAATTGAATAAATTGGAAATTTTGAATTTTCTTAAGGTTTTCGTAGACATGTATAATATTTTATATTAGTAAATATGGTATATACTTTTACCATGAAATAAAGTTTGAGTGGTAGTTGAAGATTGTATGAGATGTTTTATTCATTCTAAGTTCAAATATATTTGGATTTTCATAAAGATGTCTTAATTTTGTTAAGTTATCAAATGGTATATGTATGAAGTGTATTTTAACATCTAATTTATATATGGACATGAGTTACATTAATAATCATTTTTTAATATTATTTATAAATTTCATGCATACATTAAAAAGTGTATTTTTTATATTGAATAGAGCTAGAAATATAATAAAAAATAAGTAGCTTAAAAGGTTGCAAGGAACCTAGGACAAAATTATCAACATAAAATCCTTGCAAATTTGATAAAGGTCAATGAGCACAAGAAGTTGTTCATATTTACATATCCTTGTAAAAGGAAAAAGACTATGATTGGAAATTTAATTGTTTCTAGTTGGTAGGAGATATTTAGCATTATTTGTAGTTCAGAATACAATGACACAATTTGAAATCTATATATTAGATAAAATCCTTGAAAATGTCATTTATAGATAACTGAAAAATTATAAAGTATACCTAAATATTTAATTCTCTACAAAGAAAAAAGGATAACATGTCTAACTCAATCAACAACAACATTATTTTTTAATATTATTCTAAATAAATATTCTTTCAAGCTCAAATAGTGACCAAATAAAGTAGGCGGATCTTTGAAAATAGTATAACATTACTTTTTAAACTAAAATGCAACCATAGGAAAGGTGTTTCATTGTCCCATCCAAATGACAAAAGGGGCATTTAACTAGTTGAAAATGAGTACATTTGAGGCAATAAACGAAAATAATTTTCTAATGTAAAATATTCCAATAAAGCATTTAAACATTTCTATTAGTATTAGATTTATTAATTTGTGTAGTCAATTTAACCCAATCTTTACAACTAAATTTAAAATGTATTTATTTTATACTAGACAACTAAGGATAATTTGGTATAGCACATTTGAACATTTTGTTGGAATCAAGGAACACTGAGAGGGAGGGGGGGGTGAATCAGTGTTCTGCAAAATTTAACTTTATTAATTTGATCTTTAAACCACTTAAAACATTGAACCAAAAGAAAGATGAAAGAACACAAAACAATCAACCACAACACCATAACACAAGGATTTTTACGTGGAAACCCTGTTAGGGGAAAAGCCATGATGGAAGGCCAATCCACGATATGAGTATACTCAAATATAAGTGTTTACAAATGGGAATGCACATGCATTCAAGCACATTGCCTAGAGCTCACTGCTCAGATAGAAAATGAAGACTCACTGTATTACAAAACATTTGGATTACATCCAGAAAATTTGAACTGAAAGAATATCATCTACTAATGCTTGATTATAGTTCTGATTAAGCACATCAATCACATTCTTGACCTTCTATTTGATTCTGCTCTTTTGCTCTGTCTTCTTTAATTCACATCACAAATCTTTTTATGCACAAGAGAAACTGTGCATAATCGCTCTACAATCCTTCTGAATTTCACAACACACATCAACACACTTCACACATACATCCAAATGATATAAATGATCGCTTATATATATCCACGACTAGGAATTAAATCAAATACATGTCAGCTTTTACAAAATATAAAACATGTACAAACTGTTAGCTCAATCCATAAATAATATACAGTGTGCACTAGCCAAATTCATCCACAACATAGTGAGGACCCAAAGCAACATGCTCGAGCATAAAATACTTCAAAAAATTACCCCTCGAAGATTCACAACATGCTATATTCACTTAGTCGGCCTTCTTGTACTGCTAGACATAAAATCAATCAACCGGATCTTCTAACTTGCACACGAATCAATACGAGGCTCTATGATTCAAGGATAACATAGTTCATACATCAAAATATCTTCCTTGAGATCGACAAATTAAAATGATAACAAAGAATTGAATACATGAATCAACAAACACAACTTTGTCAGATACCCTATTCTAGCTTAGACAAATAATACATTTCTTCGATTTGACTTTTGGTATAAGCAACTACTGAAGTGCGGATAGAATCACTGACTAGAGTTGCCATCAATGACAACACCAGATGATATGTGCAGTTTATTTTTCCAATAATCTCCCCCTTTGGCATTGATGGCAACACTTAGTGAAAAATGACTAAGTGTCGGACCAGTACCAACATGAATACACTGCCAACCTTCAAAACTTCAAAACACAACCCCCCCTAAGATGAATATGACATTTTTCACTGTCCCACACCCCCCCTTTGACATGAATGGAAAAGACGGGAATCCGCATACCAAAAATATAAAAAAATTGCTATGAACAAACTACATATGTTCAAACATGCTTCTACAACTTACATAAATATGTTTGCAAAATTACTCTTCAACAAGCTCAAACTTGTGTCCCAACTATTTTTGAGACTCTCCGAAATAGTTATGTGACCACCTAATAAGTAAGATTGCATCTCTGCTGACTCAAGGTTTGTCATATCATTGATAGCCATAGCATCCCACGCTTCCTTCAATGCACTTAGCATTGTCTCCATCTTAGGACGAATTAGTCCTCTAAGCTCGCATACTCTTTCAAAAATTCTTCCTTCTTCATGCTTCAAAATTTTGACTTTGTCAAGCAGGGATATGACTTGACCTTCATGCTTTCTCACAAAAACTGTTACAAGATCAAATTCTTGAGAAATATCTACTAATGTTTCTCATACTCCTTCATTTTCTTCTCAGCGTCCTCAATGAACTTAGACAATGATAAGCATGACCTATAAATGTTTCCACCTTCAGACAAAGCACATTGAATATTCTTTACATAGGTAGCTAACAGAGATTTATCATTTTTAATCATTCCCTTCAATCTACAGAACTTGTTTGCATCAAATTCCTTCTGAACCTTATCCATAGCTGACTTTTCAAGAGACTCAAAGTGAGTACTTACAAAATCGACAAGTTTCTTCAGCTGATGGGATGGAGAATTAAATGAATCCTTGACATATGTAGGCATGATATTCTCTAGAATACCGAATGCAAGATTTAACAGCTCACTATCTTCAATGTGGGATTTTAGAATCTCCTCCCTTGCCTTGGCTTGAGAAAATGATGCTACCTTCAGCTTCTCAATAGGAGATAGAGTGGCCAAGTTGATAGGACCTTTAACTAGTTTAGAATCAAACTCCTCCTGTTCTCCCAAATACTCTTTTACTGCCTTAGCAATGTCTCTTGCTTCCACAGGAATCTCCTTCGCTTCAGCCTTCTTTTCTTCAATCACTGATTCTTCCTTAGCTTTAAGAATCTCAATTTCATCAACTAACACAAATTTTTGGAGCTTTAGTCTCCATATGAATTTCAGCATCTTGCATGTCAAGAGAATTCAGACTATCCTCAAATATATCTTCTTTTCCTTCTTCATTTATCAAACTAGATGGAGCATCTTCATTATGAGCTTCTTCAAAAACAACATTATATCTATTTTTCAATAGCACTTCCTTAAGCATTTTCTCAATGTCTTTTGCAACTTCTTAAGTTTGTCTAATCATCAGCTTGTTCACCCTTGTTTTTCTCTTAAAATCCCTTTTTGCATCACTTAGGATCTTCTTCATTTCATCCATTGACATCACCGGACATAGATTAACAAGTATCCGTTCTCTCATTTTCTCTTCTTCATTTCTTGCATTCACTCTCCTCATTTTTAAAACTTCATACAAACCTTTAGGTAACTGAAACATTATTTCAATGAGAGTCATATTGAAATTATTCAAATAATTTATTGTGGCTTCCTCAAGAATTCTTTGACCAACACTATCAAAGGTGTCAAACCATTCACAAAGTGGCCTAAGATTACCATCCTTAGTTAGGTCTTTTTCCACTTCTTCTATAGACATACCTGATTTGTCAGTTTTCATATTTTTCTTTCCTTTCTCTTCATCGAAGGGCTTTTCCTTAGAGACTTTTGATGCTTTTGAACCCTTTTTCTTAATTTCTCTTACCCCTTCATCAGATTCAATTTCTTCATCCTCTGAAACAACAACATAGACTCTTGTGCTTTTATCCTTCTTCCTCTTTCCTTCTCTCCTGAATTTCTTGACTTGAACTATTACATGATGATTTCTTTGTAGGACCAGATGAGGGTACATAGCTCATTGTAGTTCTAGATCATGCAAAGGATGCTTCCAGACTAGCTGACTCAGTTCTAAGAGGCTCCCCTTTTTCAACTTCTTCTCTTTTCTTCCCAGCGTCCCTCACATCTTCAACATATATACCAAGGCTTTATGCAAAAGCTTCAACTTCCCTTCTCACTCTCCTAACTATCACAGACTTCCTTAGTTGATCATGCACTTGTATATCCTTTTTTGCAGAGGTACCAAACCTTTCTTCTATTGGATCCCGAGGTTTACTCAACAAGTGTTCAACATATAGCTCCAAAATGTGTTCTTCAACCTCAAATCCCATAGGCATTATCCAAACTATTCTAGGTTCTACTGCTTCCATCAGACACTGATCAATGTCAACCATGAAACAAATAGTGTCCTTATACTTTTCCACAATAGACTTAGGAATTATTTCCCTAGCTTGCATTACACTCTGAATTTTTTTGAAGTAGCCCCAGATAGTAGTTTTCCTTGCTTTGATATCTCCAATTCTGTATATAGCATATCCCTTATTTGAATAGCTACAGGTCTATCACTTTCCCATTGCACTCTACCAACTCCCGAAACTTCATTCATGAAGTAGAAGAATAGAAACAAAAGTAGATTGCCATATTTGAAGATGTTCTTCTTTTCCTTCTTGATTTTCCCAAAGTTTTCAATTAGTTGGCTTCTGAGTAATTCACATGGATCATATTCTGCATTTCTTTGACCATTTGATAAGTTGCATAGATTGCAGTACCAAATATAGAGATATCTCGGTTGGAGTGATAGATTTTGTATCTAATAACCATAGGAGAAAATCTGACATCCACTTCGATGATATCATTAAATGTCATGGCTCTTTTGTCGAAATTGGAACCAATTGCATATGTGATTGTTTGGTTTTTCATGGATTTTAGTGTCGGCAACCTGCTGGATGAATTCAAACCAGTAACAATCCTTATAGTTTCCTTTGTAATCTTGAAAGTTTGACTTAACCAGATAAACTCAACATGCACTTGAATCAATATATACCAAACCCATTCATTTTTGTCGAACACGGGAAACTTCATAATTTGAGTGAACTTTTTCTCCTCCAGAGTCTTGAATTCAGGTTTTACATAGAAATCTTCTCCCACAATGTGATTGGTGTACAAATTCAACAACTAGGAGCTTCCTAATTCTTCAAAATTTGCATGAATTTATGCCCTAATTTCTTCAATGTGCAACACACCATATGGAACTGAAGAAAATGCACCTAATGGTTTTGTCTCGATGGATTTGAATGGGTTCCATTTGAATTTTGAATGGGGCCTATCCTTAATATCAACAACCAACGGAGTATCCATTTCCATAAATTTCATGTTCACGAGTTCATAGATAAATACCTTTCATCAAATTAAGGTTTGATCGTCGAATCACCTTCAGACTTGTATTTCGCCAGAATTCACTTGCAAATCTCTCCAAAATTCTTCTTCTCAAAATGAAATGTGACAAATGAAGAATAGAAATAACCTTTTATCATTCACATGTACCTAAAATTTTTTCGCAATAAATTCTTTTTCCCTAGGTCATTCAGATACCCTATTGAAAGAAAAATTCTTCTACAGACCTTCAATTTTGCAAAAATCTCCTCCATAAGAGATCCCAAAACATATACACATCACTAATGCAATCAATTCTATTTGCCACATTCCAGTATCAACTACTGAAAAAGGGGGTTAAAATATTTTTCTTGAGAGCTCCCCCTAGGCCAGAGCCCTTAAACTAATTCCCAGATGAATTACTAGAACTAGATTTTGGCACTGGCTCATTTCCTGCAAAAAAAGGACTCTTCTTCACCCTTGTCTTCTTTATTTTCTTCCTGATCTCATATGTAGTAATTTTCCCTTTTCCCTTTTCATCCCTTTGCATGTTTTCCTCTTGATTTTCTAGACCCTTTCTACTTCTGCAAAATCTAGCAAAGTGATTGGATTTGTTACAGTTATAGCACACACCATTTCTTTGTTCAGACCAGTTATTCCATTGATTTTCTCTTGATCTACACTGGTTAGCAATATGGCCAAATCTATTGCATGCATAACATTTGAAATCTCTATTGAAAAAGTTGTTTGACATATTTCTACATTCAACTGAATTTTGAACAAACTTATTGCAATTGAAACACTGGCCGGAGAATGATGGACCACTTGGATTCATTCTACTTCTACATTGAGTAGCCATATGACCAAATTTATTGCAAAAAAAATAGTAACCATTGAACCTTTGAGAATTAGGTTGTCTTACTAGATACCTTCCAGCTTTGTTCATTTGATTTACTTGCCTAAATCTCCTTTGTCTAGATCTAGAGCTTTCTCCTTTCTCATAGCCAAGACCTTGCTTGTCACTTCTAGTCCGTTAAATTTTAATCAGTTCATCAAGCTTGGCTGCTCCTAATCTTGAACTTCTCCTTGTATTCATTTGCAATAGTAAGTTCATCTCTAAGGGTAACAATCTATCTTCCAAGCTCTTCTTCATTGTTTATGGATTCCTGCAATTCAAGTGCCAATTGAATGAATCCATCATCGATTTGGATGCATTCTTTAGATTTCTCTTTCAAGTATTGAGCAAGATTCTCTTCATTCTTCTTTTTGTCTTCAATCTCCTTGGTCATCCTCATCACAATAGATTCCATCTCATGCTTGAAGAGATCATTATCTCTGAATTTTTTTTCATATTCTTTTGTATTTTCCTTCAGGGCTTGACTCAGGTGTTTATCTTCCATGCTTTTACTATCTTTCTCCTTGATCTGATCACAAAGTTCCTTTCTCTTTTCCTTGGAATTATTGATTTGATCTTTCAATGACTGAATGGATTTCTCAGCATTCAAGAGGCTTGCTTGCAATTCCTGGACTTCAGATTTAGATTGATCAAGATCATCTAGTGCCACCATAAGTTGTTGATGAAGACCGCCAGAATCCATTGAATCACTTTCCTAGATCTTCCCCAAGTTTTTAAACTTCTTCCAAGGAACTAGGCTTTGATACCAATTGTTGGAATCAAGGAACACTGAGAGGGGGGTTAATCATTTTTCTACAAAATTTAACTTTATTAATCTAATCTTTAAACCACTTACAACATTGAACCAAAATAAAAATGAAAGAACACAAAGTAATCAACCACAACACCATAACACAAGGAGTTTTATGTGGAAACATTGTTAAGGGAAAAACCATCGTGGAAGGCCAATCCATAATATGAGTATACTCAAATGTAAATCTTTACAAATGGGAATGCACATGTATTCAAGAACACTACCTAGAGCTCACTACTCAAATACAAGATGAAGACTCATTGTCTTACAAAATATTTGGATTACATCCAAAAAATTTGAACTAAAAGAATAGCATCTACTAATGCCTAATTACAGTTTTGGTTAAGCACATCAATCGCATTCTTGACCTTCCATCTGATTCTGCTCTTCTGCTTTGTTTTCTTTAATTCACATCACAAATCCTTTTATGCACAAGTGAAACTATGCATAATTACTCTACAATATTTTTGACGTTCAAAACACACATCAACTCACTTTGCACATACATCCAAATGATATAAATGATCGCTTATATATATCGATGTCTAGGAATTGAATACAATACATGTCGGCTTTTATAAAATATAAAATATGTAGAAAATTTCAGCTCAATCCATAAATAATTTAAAATGCGCACTAGCCAAAGTTAGACACAACATAGTGAGGATCCAAAGCAACATGCTCGAGCACAAAATACTTCAAACAGTTACCCCTCGAAGATCCACAACACGCTATATTCACTTAGTCGGCCTTCTTGCACTATTAGGCTTAAAATCAATCAACCAGATCTTCTAACTTGCACACGAATCAATATGAGGCTCTATGATTCAAGGATAACATAGCTCATACATAGAAATATATTCCATGAGATCCACAACTCAAAATGATAACAAAGAATTGCATATGAATCGAAAAACACAACTCTATTGGATACCCTGTTCTAGCTTAGATAGATAATACATTTCTTCGATCTGGATTTCAATATAAACAACTACTAAAGTGCAGATCGAATCATTAACTAGGGTCTCCATCAATGACAACACCATATGATATGTGCAGTGTATTTTTCCAACACATTTATATCAGTATTAGATTTCTAAATATGTTTAGTCAATTTGACCCAATATTTTTGATTGAATTTGAACTTTACTTAATTTTGAGATAGAAAACTAAAGATAATTTGGCAAAGTGAGGGGTGACATATTTACTTTAAGAGGAGCAATGAGAAAAATTTGGAAGATATTCAATTCTATTCTATGAAGAAATTATGGTGTTAGAGTTCATATTGTAATCATTAATCAGGAGGGATCAATGTGCTAATAAATGTTTTTAGTACATTGTTCAACTTAGGTTAGATGCATGGTGATTTTTAATCTCCTAAAAGGAACCAAAATTTTGAATAAAGCTCAATTATCCTAAATTATTAATAAATAGGTCTCAATTTTGCACATGAAAACTCAAGGACCTATCTATAATTTCCTTGGTATAATTGACTTCAACATAGAAATTTCATTCCTTTCAAGAGAGGTGAAGTACATCTTGTATTTCACCTAGTTTGAGCAGTGTGTCAAAACACCACTTAATAGATTAGCACTAGAAGAAGGCCCCCATTTTTTGTCCATAATTCATACAAGTTGGAATGAAGAAGGATAGTCATGAAATCAAGCAGGCCCCCATTTTACTTTCAATTTATTTGTCTAGGTCATCATTAAAGGACTAAAGTAGATAAAGGGAAATCCAATTATAACTCCAAAGGAAATTATCACTTCCCCCAAATCAAGGATCTATATTTCCTTATGAATGGATTATTTTGGATCAAGACATTTTTCTCCATTTTCTTGGAGATGTTCATGATGTGATGAAAAACCTTGATAAGTTGTATCATGTTCATCCTCGGTGAGATGAACAGAACAAATCTAAGGTTTAGTCTAGATTCTTGTGTTAAAAATCAAGTCAACTATCAAGAATTAGTGTGCATGATTTCCCCTTATAGTCTTAAAGAAGAGGCATATAATTTGTATATTAGTTTTTGGTTATCCAATTTTAGCACCACTTGGGCTGAATTTAAAATTTTCTTACTCATTTTACATTTCTTTTGGAACCACCTATACTCTATCATAATTTTTTTAAGCTAAAAGATAAAATAGAGAGCCTCTTAGTGCATTATACACTAAATTATATGATCTTTTCACTTGCCTTGAATACCCATATATAATGAAATAAGAAGATGTGTAAGTTTACTCTTGGCCTTAGATCATTTAACTTATATATTCATTAAAATACCCCTAACTATAGTACCCTCTTTTTTAACCACATATTATAAGGTGATCAAAGTTCACTATGAACCAAAGCCTTACAATTAAGGTAAAATACCTTTAATTTTGGTTAGTTTGCATTAACTTTAATAATTCCCCATTTATTAGTATAATCCCAAACCCTAGTTATCCTATGATCAATTATGTCCAAAACACATGTTTTGATAAAATAATTCATATTGTGCCTCCAAAAAGTGTAGCCTCAAGATACTTTTTCACTCATTTGGGCCTTTTCCCTTGGATTTTGGCCTTATTTTGCTTTGATATGATGCTATAATGTGGCATTAGGCCTTGAATGCTTGTAAATCAACAACAACCTAACAATGTTTTACAAAGGTTTTGTGAAGTGTTGTAACACATCTTCCCACTTTTCTAAGACCCTTTCAACACAATTCATCAAAACAACCCCCTTTTACCCATTTTCAAGCCTTGTGTCAAAGTGTTGTAATGGATTTTTACACTTTCCTGGGCTTCTCATCAACAGATTCACCCTTCCTTATGTTAAATTTGTCCCTTAATTTACTTTTAGGCCTGACTTAAGTGTGTTTCAGGAGATAAGCCCGCTAAAAATCATTAAATACAACTTAATTCTTGACAACCACTTGAATTTGTCCAAGTGGACTAGGTGGCCACCTTGGGTGACCTAGTCCCTTTTGGGATAAAATTCAAAATTAAAACAAAATTCTAATGGGAATTTGCCTCCAAAACCCTAAGGTCGGCCTATCATGTGTTATTTTCAGGAAACAAGGGCATAGAATGTATAAATAAGGGTTTTCACCCTCATTTTCCTCCCTTAACATCATTTTTTATCTTCACAAGAACTCTTGCACTCAATATTCTCAAGCAAGCAACAAGAATTCAAGCAAAAATAACTTCAAGCAACCTCCATTGGAGCTGGTTCTGGCATGTTGTAGATATCTTCAACAAGGGTTTGGTGAGTTTTTGCATTTACTTGCTGTTTAATCATCTTCCCCTTCATTTCTATTTCATTTGGGTTTCATTACCAACATGGGGTTTGACTAAGGCAAACCCCTATTCTCTAACCCTAACCATTTCCTTCTCTTTGCATGTGTGTTTTGCAGGTTTGTATGTAGATTAGTTAAGGAGAAAAGTGTTGAAAAGGGTGCCATCATTCCATCTAAATCAACTCAAGTCATCAAACCCTAGGAGGAGCTAAAAGATAACTTGTAGGTCATTTTCTAAAGATTAGGACATGGGTCTCTGTTAGAAAGAGAAGTGCAAGTGGGGGCCTATAGATTCTGACGTCAGAAATCTCGAACGTACCTAGAAGACTAGGTCTCTATCATTGGCAACCTTGTCCCTGTACCAAGCCTAAAAAAGGGTTTTTGTATTTTTGGATACGCTTTTAACGAAAACCCATTCTGGAAAAGGTTTTTGGAAAGAGGACTAGGTTGCCCATTCTGGTGTAAGTATCCCTATAAAGATTTTCTGTAGATTCCAAAATCTTCTAGAGCCCCTCTTCTGTAACTTTCAATTCCCAGGTGCATCATTTCTGTCATTTCGAGTTTCTTTCCAGTTTGCATATATTTAGATCATTTAGTTTATATTTTCTTTTGTTTAGATTCCATAGTTATCTTAGTTTCATTACATTTCAACACTTAGACACTTCCCAACACACACAGCACAACCCTATCCAACCCTTATCTTTGAATGAAATCACCAAAAAACATATCATTAGGTGAAAGAGAGTCATTCTTCCAACCTTGCTCGTAGGTGAAAAACCTTAGGGGCCTAATTGGGGAATCCTATTTCTCGTTTTGTCAATATATTTTTGGTGGTCCATTTTGGTGAACCCATCCTTAGAACACTTATTTTCATTTCCGATTTTTGCATTTCATCCTAGGGAAAGGCTTGCATTGCAGTAGGGTTTTTAATTGTTAGCATTTTAAGGATTTTTTTATAGAAAAAGTGCATTATTGAAAAATTTCATGTTAAATTGCACTTTGCATTGCATTTTCCATGAAAAAAGTATAAAAAATATGCATTTTTATTCTACACCTACATCAAAAAAAGCATAAAAATTATAGAAACTAGTCAAAAATTCTGAATAATTATCAAAAATATCACTAATGGGACTAAACCTAGTCCCTTTGCACCATTCACACTATAATTTCTGGCATTTTCAAAGCAATTTATGCACCTTTGTTCTGTGTAATTGCATTTTTGTTTTCATTTCCATATTATTTGTTTTAGCTAATTTATTGTCACTTGTTTTCTTTCATCATGGCTCTATGTTTCAAAAAGTTTTGGATGTCTTTCCATTCCCTAATGGATATGTCAAGTTGCACTTTTTCCATTGATCCTAATGACCTTAAACCCACTCCTTCTCAATCACCTCCAAATGCATGTCCTCCTCATGAAGTTGACATCATTGGGGATGATGATGCTAGCATGAATTGGTTCCTCAATGAATGCCTAGACAATCTTGAAGAAAATTCTTCTTTTTATCCATCCATGTAACAACTTGAGCTTCACAATATGTCACCCCTAGATACATTTCCTTATCTCCATCCTAAAACACACAATGAATCTAGGCTCCCCATACATGGTGAACCTAGTTCATCCCAACTTGTCACTACTCAACCATTTTATAATAATCAAGTCACCCATCCTCTAATTAATCTTCAACAAACCTATAGAAAAGGGTTTACTATTCTCAGCAAACAAGGTGGTGACACAACAAACGAACATGAAATCCACAAATTTAATGAAAAATTATCCCCTGATGAACATACAACGAGAATAGGCTATCAAGATCCTCCTCATGACCATAGGCCTCCTAGAGAATACCTCAAGCTTCATGATGATGGCATGGTGATCTTCAATTCCCCTCTTGATTTGGATTTTATCCTTCCTAAAGAACTCTCACCATCTCCCAATCACCACATAGACAATCCTAAGATCATCTCAGGACCTCCTTCCCTAGTCTCCTCTTTCAAAGTTGGAGAATCTAGCAGACGCAAGAGGCCATACAAATTATAGAAGCTTAAACTTCCTCTTCGTCCACCACCTAAATGTGAGAGGAAATTACAAATACTCTTGAACAAAGGGCTCATCACATTACCTACTCACAATAGGTTGGTGATATATCCTAAAGATTCTAATGTACCATATTGTGCTTACCATTGTGTCCTTGGCCATAGAAGCAATGAATATCGTTATTTGCAAGAGATACTGAGCAAGTACCACTTTGATGGTGATAATTTCTACCCCCTCAAACCATAAACTACTCACATAAAAATTACCATGTACTAGTTGTAGAACATTCTCTTCTCACTATTACATGATCCTTCCCATCACCCATCTCGGCTCATTCTTTCCTTGCACTCAGTGGGGGCAGGAAGTTGCTAGCCTTGTCCTAGTAATGCATTTTTTCTTGTCCCTTAGCTTCGTCATTCACCTCCCAATTATACCCATTGAGATTGGGAGGCAAATGAATTTCTTAACGGTTGAATTACACTTGCCTTACTAGTATTGTTTTTGCTTGTGTGTGACTTTTTTTCCCCATATTGTTATGTTTGATATTCGCTCTCTTTGTGACATTCTTCTATGTGTACCTTCGTTCTTCTATATGTCGTGCATTCTTTTCACTTTTCCTTTTCTTTTTTTCTTCCATTTGGGGATGATGCAAGGCATTGAGACCACAATGTCTCCTTCATGTTGACCCAAATGGACACCTTTCCTTTTCCTTTTCTTCTTTTTTCCTCCCATTTGGGGACGATTCAAGGAATTGAGACCACAATGTCTCCTTCACATTGACCCAAATGGACTCTTTTCGTTTTCATTTTCTTTTCTTTTTGCCTTCCATTTGAGGACGATTCAAGGCATTGAGACCACAATGTCTCCTTCATGTTGACTCAAAAAGGATCTTTTTCTTTGTCTTTTCCTTTTTTCTTTTGTTGTCCTTTTGGGGATGATGCAAAGCATTGAGGCATCCTATGTCTCTTCCATGTTGACCCAAAAGGAATCTTTCTTTTTATTTGTTTTCTCTCCCTTTGTTTCCTTCTTCCAATTATGTATTTGGGGAGATTATGAAAATTCCAAGCTCTCTACACACACATTGTAGAAATGAACATACTGACCCCAAATCCATAGATCCCTTCTATGTTTGTGGTTTTTCATATTGGGGGTAATCCCCTTTCCCTTTTCTTTTTCTTTCTCTTCGCATGATGCAGCCTCCCTTGGAGACCTATCTCTTGGCATAGGGCTTTCCAAGTAGGCTCTCATGTCCTTTCCTTTCTTTTTTCATTTAGCCTTTCTCTACTTTAAATTAATTACTCACAAAATGGTGTGTAGCAATTCCTTTAAAGTGGGGGCATACATTGGCATTATCTATTTTGTATTTGCATTTCCTTTTCTTTGTCCTCGGTTCCTAGTGCAACCTTATCAATTCATACGAGGAGTCTCTCACTTTGTGGATGACATTGGGTGTAATGTCCTTCACGAAAGTGACCTATCTTAGCATATTACATTCCTCTTAGCAGCCTGATGTAACACACTACATCCCCCAAGTTGTGAATTTTCTATTCTTTGATTGGTCCTCTCTTGGAGACATTAGACACAATGTTCCCTAAGTCAAAGACCTTGCATGAAGTAAATAAGACTCCTACGAACATCCTTTTTACATTTTATTCTTTTTCATTTTTCATACATGGCTACCTTGTATAACACAACTTGCATGTATGTGGTGCCATCTTGCACTTTTTCATGAGTTCTAAGCATCTAAGGCTTTGCTTGTCTCATGGACCATGGACCTTATCTTTTGTGGAGACTTATCAAAGTTATCAGGAGATATAACTTTAGTATGATTGAGTAGGAAGCCCAACTAGCGGCAAGACTTTCCCCATAGCCACCTTTGTGTGTGTGTGACTGTGGAAGTTGTAAATACCAACTTCAAACTCTAAGAACACCCGCATGCAAATGGATACCTATCACAAGGAAGATAATGGATGGAGAAAGAAAACAAGGGTTTGAAGCTCTGAAAAATGGAGAAATTATCTTATCAGAACAAAAAGGAATGAATGAAAATACAATGGATCAATCCTTAAGAAGGAGATCATGCAAACTCTAAAAGAATCCCTAATAGGAAAACATTTAACAATTAATATATTATTAAATGTCACTTAATGCAAACTAAAGTGAAATCTTAAGAAGGGAATAAAGGTAACTTAATTAACACAATTAAGTTAAAACCTTTACTCTAACATCCCCCCTTAAGATGAGCAATAGTGCAGCTACAAACAAATGCAAGAAAGCAAAGGTAACTACAATGCATGAAAGATAAACATGGGTCCCGACAACTAGGCCTGATCAGGTACCCAAATACAACCAAATCTCTGTAAAGTGGAGAAATAGAGAAAACCTCATGGGAAAAAATCTACTCCAAAAAGAGATACTGAAAGCCATGAAGAACATCACTGAAGCAAAAGAAGCTGCAAAAAACTGTGAAAAGATGACTGCTATGGTGCTGAAGAACCTCCTCTGAAGATAAGATGATCAAGATCAAGAAGACAACAATCTGCATGAGTGCCCCAAATGACACTACTCGAATCAGATGGCAAATAAAGGCAAACACCTGGAACGAAGATACAAATGGCACAAGTACCAATAGTTTGAAAAACACTGATCAACTGAGAATGGAAGATTCCTTCCAAGGTGAAACCAAGGAAGCATTAGCATGAATAGTATAATACCCCCCCATAATGCTGAACTGGGAGAGCCTGACAGATCCACTGAAATGATGTGTAACACCCTGTAGTGCATGAAGGAGAAGATACAACATCTGAAAGTGCACAAGAAAGCACCTGCAATTGAAAAAGTGGTGTGCAAAATAAAGCACACATGCATGAGACTGGAATCATATGGATCCACTGTCATCGTGGAGGGACACTCACTGGACAAAGGTGTGATGGAAAAATAAAGGCACTACACAACCCCCCATGGCGCTTTATAATACAGTGCAAGTACAAAATATGCAACAACCTTATGTGCAAAATCCCCAAAATACATGTCCAATAGTGTGGCACTTTATCTCAGTATGTTTACATAGATGATTGCTTACAAATGATGCTCAAAATTCCCACAAAGGACAAAAAACTAGAAATACATGAAGAACAACCAAAAAATGAAGCAACCCACACAAATGAGAAGTTCCAAGAGCTAATATGTCTAGGTAATTCACCAGAATGTGAAAACACAAAAAACTAAATAAAATATACTTGGAGGGAAATCTAAAAATATTGCATGGATGGAACTGAAGAGCTTTGAAATATGGTTCCATTGCCACTGAGATCGCGAAAAGCGGAGAAACAGGTCAAAAGTTACGAGCTCAGGACTGAAAACAACTCCTTTGAATTCAACTGGTTGTAGAATGCACCAACAAAAAAATGAAGCAATGAGACCCACACCACTAGGAAGTTGACAGAACTAGCTTTCCAACAATATCTCGTTTGCCAAAAAAAGATATTGTATGCCCAAGTTATGGCCTCTGGAAGAAAACAACTCCAAAGGGGGAAAAACATAGTGCGGGATTAAATTTGACGATCATACGACCGTCGCAGAAAAATATGGGCCTAAATTTGACGGCTAAATGGTCATCGCCGCACATGCACAATAGGGCTTATTACATTAAAAAAGGTTTTTATATAATAAAAACAATAAAAAAAAGACTTTGATTTTTTTTTTTTTTTAAATCATAAAAAAAGAGCGACCGTGGAAAAACGGGGCTAGGCCGGCGACCATTGTACAACCGTTGGTGGTACTGTCAGATCGTCGGTCGACAGTAAAGCCACTGGTGGTTGGTAGTACGCCGCCTGACATACGTAAGGGCGCCCAAGCCTGCGTATGCAGGTGCTGCGGGTACCTTGTACAGGCCTGAAAGGCTTTTTTTTAGGTTAGATTTAAAAAAAAAAAAATTCTAAAAACATTTACAATTTTTTTAAAATAAAATTCTGATGAAAATAAATGCAGAAAAAAATAATTTTTTTTTTTACTAGGGTACAAACGGACGACCGTATAGATAATTTTTTTTTGCCTCTCAAATCAACTTTGTTTAAAATTGACAAATGAACAGTCGATTTACGGGTTTTGGACCGCTGTAGATCCAACGGTGAGGTCCGTTTGGACTCAAAATGCTTTGAAATTGTAGGTGATTCCCTGGATAAAAAAAGCAAACCCCCAAAACTGTGAATGCCTGATCCAACCCTTGTAGCTCCAAATTCTTCAAACAAGAACAGACATGCAGTAGGAAAGCTCTGATACCATGTACAAGTTATCAAAACCAACTTCAGACTCAAAGAACACCTGCATGCAAATGGATACTTGTCACAAGGAAGAGAATGGATGGAGAAAACAAACAAGGGTTTGAAGCTCTGAAAAATGGAGAAATTATCTTATCAGAACAAAAAGGAATTATGAATATACAATGGATCAATCCTTAAGAAGGAGATCATGCAAACCCTAAAAGAAACCCTAATAGGAAAACATTTAATAATTAATATAATTATTAAATGTCACTTTATGCAAACTAAAGTGAAATCTTAAGAAGGCAATAAAGGTAACTTAATCAACACAATTAAGTTAAAACCTTTACTCTAACAGTGACTGCATACCAACCAAGTGTATGTATCTCACCCTTTTAGGCTTTCTCACCTGATGGACAACCAAAACTATCATCGCCCTAGAGTGAGTACACCTTCCTTTTAGAAAAACAACCTAGATCTGATCCACAACTAGCTGGACAAACAATCAAAGCTTGATCTGACTTTTCCTCTCTCTTTACTCTTTCACATCATTCCTTGTGTGATCTTTTGTGCTTATGTTTGGTTTCGCATGGGATCTTGATCCTGGGGGCTTGATCATCCCTCTTGATTATAGTCATCTCACCTTACTAGCATGAATACATTAGATCCCTCTCAACATGCATGACTCGACTACTTTACTGTGAGTTTGAAGAAATTTCATCCTCTTTCTAAAGTACAGGCTAAATATGTCACCAAAAAGTGTAGCCTTGACATTTTTTCACTCATTTGGGCCTTTTCCCTTGGATTTTGGCCTCGTTTTGCTTTGATCTGATGCTATAATGTGGCATTAGGCCTTGAACACTTACAAATCAACAACAACCTAACAGTTTTTTACAAAGGTGTTGTGAAGTATTTTAGCACATCTTCCCACTTTTCTAAGATCCTTTCAACACAATTCATCAAAACAACCCCTTTTTACCCCTTTTCAAGCCTTGTGTCAAAGTGTTGTAAAGTGTTGTAATGCATTTTCACACTTTGCTAGGCCTTTCATCAACAAATTCACCCTTATGTTAAATTTGTCCCTTAATGTACTTTAAGGCCCGAGTTAAGTGTGTTTCGAGAGATAATCCCGTTAAACATCATTAAACACCACTTAATTCCCAACCACCACTTGAATTTGTTTGAGTGGCGTGGCGACCTAGTCCCTTTTGGCATAAAATTCAAAATTAAAACAAAATTCTAAGAGGAATTTTCCTCGAAAACCCTAAGGTCAGCCTATCATGTGTTATTTTTAGGAAATTAGGGCATAGCATGTATAAATAAGGGTTTTCACCCTCAGTTTCCTCTCTTAACATCATTTTTCATCTTCACAATCACTCTTGCACTCAATCTTCTCAAGCAAGCAACACACATTCAAGCACAAAGCACTTCAAGCAACCTCCATTGGAGCTAGTTCTAGCATGTTGTAGACATCTTCAACAAGGGTTTGGTGAATATTTACATTTACTTGTTGTTCAATCATCTTCCCTTTCATTTCTATTTCATTTGGGTTTGACTAAGGCAAACCCCTATTCTCTAACCCTAACCCTTCCCTTCTCTTTGCATGTGTGCTTTGCAGGTTTGTATGCATATTAGTCAAGGAGAAAAGTGTTGAAAAGGGTGCCATCATTCCATCTACATCAACTCAAGTCATCAAACCCTAGGAGGAGCTAAAAAAGAACTTGTAGGTCATTTTCTGAAGATTCAGATACATGACTCTATCAAAAAGAGAAGTGCAAGTGGGGGCCTACAGATTCAGAACTCGAAACTCTCAAAAGTACTAGGAGGACTGGGTCACCATCATTAGTGACCTTGTCCCTATACCAGGCCTAAAAAGGGGTTTTAATTTTTTTTTGAATACCCCTTTACCAGAAACCCGTTCTGGTAAAGTTTCCCAGGAAGAGGACTAGGTCACCCATTCTGGAATAAATGTCCCTATGAATATCTCTAGTAGATTCCAAAATATTCCAGAGCTCCTCTTCTACAACTTTCAATTCCCAGGTGCACCATTTCTGCATTTTCTATTTTTTTTCCATTTTGCATACATTTAGTTTACTTTGCATATAGTTTACATTTTCTTTTGTTTGCATTCCATAGTTATCTTAGTTTCATTACATTACAACACTTAGACACATCCTAACACACACAACAAAACCCTATTCAACCCCTATCTTTGAATGAAATCACCAAAAATCACATCAGTAGGTGAAAGAGAGTCATTCTTCAAACCTTTCTCCTAGGTGAAAAACCCTAGGGACCTAATTGGGGAATCCTCTTTCCCTTTTTGTCAATATCTTTTTGGTGGTTCACATATCAAACCCTATGCTTATGTGATTGAATTGGTAAGGAAATTTATGACACAAACAATAGAATATTCAAACCTTCTTTAATCCTCTAATTTATTTTGAATTAGCTCTTAGTGTTGAACAAAGGTCATCATTAATGTAAAAGGTATGTATCGTTGTCAAAGCTGATATGATGAGAGGTGGCACTATCTTTTTAGGAGTTGTACTATGATATCTATCTGTGTTGTTAATTGTACTGTCACATCATTTTGAGTTCAAGAGATATATGTTTCTATCTATATTAAGACATAAGTGTAATCATACTTGCAATATCATGCATGCATCTATTCACTATAATAGAGGTGATCCAAAAGGCTATACCAAAATATTTTAGTTCAATGTTTCAAGGTAGAGAGATTTATCTAGTAATAAAATTATGTTCAATGAGACATGTTTAGGTCTATGGTTTTAATGGAGAGTATGTCTACATATATTCTATCATATTATAGATTTTTCAGAGGATATGTCCAACATGCAAGAATTTGGTAGTGACAAAAGGCTCTTTGTGCTTGTCTATCAACCAGTTAGTGTTTGTGAACCGTGTGTTAATGGCTAGTAATGTATGAAATTCAAATTTAGCATATGGTGTTAATATAGGACCCGATTAAGGTTCTTGTGGAAGTGCATGGCATCATGTTCTTTTGGTGGAAACATTTTTTTTTGTACCAACTTGTTTTGATTATATGGAAAAAATCTGTTTTGAAGGGACCCAAAACCCTTTGCAAATATTCACTTGAAATGAGAAGATTTTTTTCAGTCTTTCTTCATTTTCATGATGAAATGTTTAATAAGAAGGATGGAGTGTAATTTGAGTATTGGAACATGGAATAATAATAAATATGAAGTGTAATTTGAATATTGGAACATGGAATATTTAAGTAGAGTCTAGGACAAACCTTTAAAATTTCTAGATTGTTTGACTGTTGAAGTTATAGCATTTAAAGATAATTTAATTTAATGATAACACATCATGCCTTTAAATAATATAAAATTATTTAAAATTGATAATTTGAAGGGTATAAATATCATGGAGGGGGTTGGAAGTGGGATAAAGCTCTCTATAATTGTAATTCTCGACTTGAATTCAAATAGCTCTTAACTATCTTAAGTCAGTGATCTTGATACAAGGTTGCAACTACCTCATAGTTGACACTTTTTTGACCCAATTTTAGGCTATCTCAAGTCAATGATTTCTTCACCCTTGGATCTGATGAAATTCCCTCCCAGTGGATTTAAAAATCACTTTGATACCACTTGGTGCAATCATGGATGGAGAGTCTAGAGAAAGGATTGCTTTATTGTACGACTTAGAGTTGACACATTTGAATCAACACATAATAAAATAATTTTGATTGATTCAATATCATAGAATGGTTATGATTAGCCCATTAGACTATCACATGAAGGTTAGATATATAGACTATCTCACTGTAAGTTTCCACAAGCTAATTACAAGATTAGATGCAAAGATATCACAATAAATTCTATCACTTTACTTCTCTACTACTACCATAAATTGATTTTCTAATTGATCTCATCCTAAGAATGATTCTTTAATTTTCTTATTATCTAAATGAATTCAAGGATTTCTTATATATTAGGTCCAAGATTTAGGAATGATCCACATCAGCCTCAAGGTATTCCAAATCTCAATGCCTAGTGTAACATATAGTTCAACCACAATATTTTGGTGAAGAATTAGGTGTTGAAGAAACTTAACGGAGTCTATTTGGTATTCCCTCTAGTCTTATACTACCTTAAGGTATATTGGGTTGAATGAAACAAGGTGTGCAAAGGCTCTACGAACCTCAGTTGATGGAATGAGTGTTGACTATTCTAAACTATGAGCTTCTAACAATGATTTCTTTTTGATATCTACTCCAAAGATCTTGGGATCTGGAAATGAGGTGGATGAGCCATTGCTGAAATTTAATTCATTTTTTTAGTCTTAAATGGTGTCCTACAATAAAGTACGATAATCTATATTGGGATGCTCTTGCATCAATATAATAATAACTGTGATAATTAATGCATATTATAGACAATAGAAAGACATACCATTTTCACAAATAGTAGACATATTTCTCAGCACCAAACCTACTTACCATTTTATATAGACCTATAAGGGTGGAACATTCATAACTTTCACTTTCACACATTCATACCTATAAGAATGTCTTGTGTATCTATTATCCTACAACATTATTCTAATTATTTTCGAGCTCATATTGGTTTCAAATTTACTTTGACAATAAAAATAGAGCCTAAACCTTGTTTGGATTATAGCCTTGCTAGGTACATGAATATAAGTGCATCATTGACCAATTCAAGGTCAAATGTGTAGAAGTAACAAAAAATTTAAATATTTATTAATGAGTCCTCAAATAATTAGTTTTAAATAATTATCATTCTCTGTGTTATTTCTCTATTAATTAATAATTATAGTAATCTATTTTATTCGTTTCTCTTTCATACATCTTTATTTTTATGGCATAGTGTAGTTTGTGTTATTAATCTCTCTTCTTTATACATATGGACTAATATGTTAAGTAAAATTTATTTATGTTCAACACAATATATTCTTTCCTCTTTTTTAGACTTAAATCATTTTATGGTCATATTATATCTTTATTGATTTCTCCTTTTATATGCATATTACCTTCTCGGTTATGCTTTGTATATATTTTTATATATGTTCATATTATATTGATTTCTTTGATTTTTTAATTCATTTCTCTCAACACATCTCCCTCACCCTTTATTAGACTTGATCTACATTCCCATTTTATTTTTTCCTCTTTTGATGATGGATCACTGAGTGTGATCCAAAATGTCGACAAAAAAAATATACATAGCATAATTCAAAAGATGAACAACACAACTTTATGGACTGTGGAAAACTCATACCAACTAGTCATTATTCACTAAATCTATATGAAAAATTTAAATTGTGTGCTAAGAACATGGAAAAGAGGAGATCATCCATATGTCATTTCAATCTTTTAAGGAATACATCATCAAATCATCATTAGGACAACCCTTCAACATCTATACATCAAAGGGCGAAAGGCCAAAATTAGTCTTTTGTATTAGTCACATCATCCATTGCTCTTTGATGTATAGATGTTGAAGGGTTGTCCTAATTTCCAAGCAACAAATGATGATGACTATGATGACATTAAATGCTTGGAAATTGACATTATTTGCATTTGTTGCTTGATATCCTCCAATTTTATCAAAATTATTGAATTGATCAATAAAGTGAGTATAATTCGCTAAGTCCAGTGATTCACTATTGTTATAGCAAGTCCCAATAATATTGTTCACTATTACTAATTTCCCAATTACAAGTATAGACATGAGGAAATTTTTTATTATATATATTGAAGTTTTGGGAACCATAGAGTTAGATCTAGACCAAAAGTTCAAATAAAAAATAGAAAGTTCTACCTTAAAACTATCGCCTTGACCTTAAGCAAGTTATGAGAATGACTTACTTTTGATTTCATTGTTCTTCTCTAACACATCTAAATTTAAATGAATTTAAAACAAAACTAAACAATTATAATCAAAATAATAAACAATTATCCATTGACCATCAAATCCCCTAAATCATTTTACTGCTTTTAATTAAAAAGTGTTTCTAAACTAATTCTTAGAATCTACTACAACTCTACTAAATTAATTAAATATTAAACCTATTTATTTGAAAAGAACTTATTCATTTCTTTTCAATGCCTAATTTAAAACAATTTTCACACCAACTTTCTTCTTCCAAGGCAAGTGCTGAACCGTTTCAGTTTCAAGTCACCTGCACCTGTGATCTATGGACATATTTGTTTGTGTACGGGTGACCTAAGTTCTACAAATCGGGTCACTTGGGAATTTTGCCATCTTCCCAAGGGGTCGGGAGGGCTCAGCTTGCTTTCCACGCAACAACAAGGGACTGCCCTCTGTGTCAAATGGATCATCCGTGCGCTCACTGGGGATGAAGCCTGGAAAATTCTTCTCAGGCATTGTATCCAGTCTAGATTTCCTGTTCACAGACCCGCCTGGAAAGGAATCGGCTTCCAAACCCTTTTGGTTATGAGGGAGCCGATTCAAATTATGGGCTCCTTTATGGCTAAAAGCATTTGGTGCTCTTGGGAAATTGTCAAGCCTTGGCTCCGTTGGGCTAGGGCTGGGTTTCGTGATGGGCTTTCCATCAACCAACATAATCTCTGGTGGTCTCCTCTTCTCACCCAAAATGGTCAACCCCTGGCCAAGTCGCCTTGGCTCAAAGCTCTTCGATTCCATAAGAAGGGAATTCAGACTTTGCACCAGCTCTTCCACCGGCCTACCATGAGTATTTTGTAGTGGGATGCTTTTAAAGCCCATTACAACCTTCAAAATCAGGATTGCCCTACTTTTGATGGGCTGGTGAATGCCATTCCGGAAAAAATTCTTTACAAAGTTGGTATTCGTGGGCACAAGCCTTGGTGGAAAGACTGGAAATGGTTTCCAGATACTCCTCTAAGGAGCTACAAGCTGCAGCTTGGTTACAGGTGGCTTTCACCCCATTTTTCTATGCTCAGTTCTTTGAACCAGAGGTGGCTTCTTAACTCCTCGGCCTTTACTTGGCATAGGAGGTTTGATGCCATTTGGTCTGCAATTGTTAATCTGAAGCTGACCCACTTTGCTTGGTGTATTCTTTTCCAAGGCTTGCCTGTGGGTTCTCGGCTCGTTCATTTGGGGGTCTCTGACCTTCGCTGCCTGTTTTGTGGGCAGCCTGAAAGTTTCAAGCACCTTTTTTGGTTTTGTCCCAGAGCTCAGCAGTTTTGGACTTGGATTCATGATTTCTTTTGGCCTTTTAGGCCTGAACCCTTTTCGTGGCATATGGTTCTGCTGGGGGGCCCACCTAGAACCCTGGCTAAGTTCACCCAGTTTTGGCACACTTTCAGGGTAGAAATCCTCTTCAATATCTAGAAAGACAGAAATGCTTGTATTTTTTTCCATTCACATTTAGATATTAATGTGTCTCTTTATGCTAAAACGGTTATTTGCTCTAATGTTATGTTATAGATTCAAGTGCAAGCCAACAAGGTTGCACTAGAAGTGGCTCACCTGCAAGTTCTGCTAGACCACTGGGGCAATGCCCCTTGTATTGTGGCTCGGATTTCTGACTCACCCTCTTCCTTCCGCCGTCAGTCGCCCTCTTGGGGCTAGAAGCGGAGTGATTCCACGCGGGCTCACTCCCAGCCTCCTGCTCGGAGGGATTCTCGGCCTCCCAGGCGGGTTCATTCTCCTTCGCCGCGTCTTGGTCAGGGTTGGCACTCTAGTGGTGCGCCAGGGAATAGTGGTGGTGGTTCTAGGTGGCCTTCGGATGCTCCTCCTTCTGGTTCTGATTGGCCCTCCATTGGCAAAAGCTTTTTGTGGCTTGCTCTCACAGTCTCGCCTCAGCGCGAGGATAAAGATAAAGAGACAGAAAAGAATGATGATGGTTGGGGTGCTCCTCCTGACGTCACTCCTAACCCCGCTGATGTATGGAGGAAACATATGGATGACCAGGATCCCCTAGGATCTACTGGCACTGCTTTAGCTGCTTAGTTTTCTTTCTGTTGTTTAATTTCTGGGCTAGGCCCATGTGACTCTTGATCTGTTGGTTTTGATGGGCTGGATCCATGTGACTTTCGGGGTGTGCTTTCTTACCACTCGCCCCTTTTTTGTGAATTTTGTAAATTTATCTCTTTTAATATAGATAACAGAAAATTCATCAAAAAAAAAAAAGTTCTACAAATCTTCCGAGGCAAAGACAGATTAATTATAACTTTGTTATGAATTGATAAGAAAAGTTGTCAATACGTAGGGTTCATGAAAGTGTCGAAGAACTATACTTCACAAAACTCAGTCTAATATTTGAAGGGAAAATCTAAATATATATAAAAATTTAACAACTCCATTAATCTGTTTATATTAAGGTGAGCGACCTAATCAAAACCCTAAAAAATGATCAGCAATCTGGGCCATTTTTTCAAAGCATCGTTATCAATGTGGTTGAAGTTTGATCTTTTTGCCCTTGCACTACCATAAGATCGCTTGCCAAGGAAGCTTTCGGGATGAGCATTTGATACAAAAATGGTTGAGGCGAAAAATACTTTATGCTGTCTGTTAATGGTTGTTATTACAATGTCAGGAAACATTACTGCAATAACAGGCATTTCCGATCACAGCACAATATTATTATTTCATGTGGCGCACATACTTCCTCTTTAGAGAAACATCAGGACTACCTACTGATTTATTATTTCCAGATTATATCTTCTACTTTGCTTTAGGGATTTTGTATAATGTTTTTTTTCAGATAAACAAGTTTTAATGTGAGTAGTTTCTTTTTTCTTGCAGGCTATGGAAGATTCATGGTATATAATAGATTGTTTGAGAAGGTCAGAGTTATTCCCAATGAAAGCACTCCTGAGGATTTGAAGATGTCGAAAGGAGCAGAGAAAGCAGACAGAAATTCTGCTTCACATTTTTGGAGCATGCAAGTTTCACTGAGACGTAGATTATTACCTCCACCACCTCCAAAACCAAATCAAGCCAAGAGTGCAAGAGTGAATGGAAGTCCATCTCCTTTTCGTTTTTTTCCGAGTTCTTCTCCAACTCCTGCTCCTTCCCCACTATGTATTATGAGTGGAAATTGACTCCCCTTACTTTTGGTTTGTCTGCCATGATTAAAAAAGAACCAAGAAGCAACATATTATGGATTCTTATCGTTGACGCAGCTCAAGCAAGGCTATGTAAAACGACATTAGAAAATCAATAAATAAATCTCTTACCATTTTCTCTTGTTACAAATTGCAAGAACTTTTCATCGTTCTCTATGATATAGCCTTTCTCAATTATTTTAAATTGGCCATTAAAGTGACATGACAGTACTTTTATTTTTTATTTTTCATTTTTCAAGTGTAGGTCAAGATGATGTTTCTTTTTATTAATCAAGAAATCTTAAAATATTATATAAATATTTTCAAACAACATTAATTGTCATTAAAGTTTAAAGAATAAAAGTTTAAGATGTTCTTTCTCAAAGTGTCTTTATAATTATTGTTGAGGGATTAAGTAAATATATACATTTTTCTTTATAATAAGAAAAAATTATAAATACAACAGTTTCAATAACAAAAATCTTATGGCTTATTATATATTTAAAGGTGTGGTTAATTGAAATACATTTCAAATAAGAACATCTTGGACCTACACTTGGAAAATGAAAAATAAAAGATAAATGTACTCACATGTCGCATTAGTGACCAATCTAAAATAATTGAGAAAGATTAAATCATAGACAACAATGTGTTTTTTTTTTTTTGCATATAAATACACTCTTTATAATAAAGACATGAAAATACACATCAATTTCAATAAACATAAATCTTATGGTTTCTCACATGCTAGAATTTGTGGAGAAAAGAATAGAAATTTATAATCATTTTGAAACTCTTAATCTTCTAAATTTTATAGTTCTTAAGTAATGAAAGGAGAATGAGGAGCAATTTTGAAATTGTACAAAGTGGGAATTTCTAGGAGGAGGGCAAGGATGAAGATAAGTAGGAGAGAAAGGATGATTGCAATAAATCTTGGGATGAAGTAAATAAAGAGAGGCATATGGATATCTAGTTTGAGGCCTATCACAATAACTCAACTATTTTCTCAATATAAGAAAGGCTTTTCTTATTGAGGTTGTTTTCTAATTATTTTGCATAAAAAAATCTTATGGTGGTGGATTTGACTATGAGAATTATGTTGAACACACAAAAGTACTGCGAGGGTGGTGAATCAATACTTAATCAATTCTTTCCATTCATCAACAATTAAATAATCAAACCATGACAAGCAGAATAACACAAATGAAAACAACCATAACATTAGGTTTACTTGAGAAGCATTACAAGGGAAAACCATGGTGAGAAATCTGCTTGGATCTACTATCCTAATCCATCCTCACAAATAAAATAGATTTTATAAGAGGTATTTATGGTTTTTAACCAAAGGAAGTTCACTACTCCCTTCTCAATAGAACTTTCACAATAGAGGTTCACAACCTCAACATAAAATTAAAATAATCAGCACATCTATCAATTTTGTCTCACTAATTTTCGTACATATATCTGATTGAATAAGCCATGTTTCCTACAACTCATTGCGTTCAATAATATTTCTCATATACTAGCTCATATTCTTCTTCACAGTCTCACATGCATTCACTACTGATCTCTCAAAACTGGTCTTTGGCATGTATTTCATTATCAAAAAAGTTGTACAGAAATCTATTAACATATTGTCTACTAAAAAAATTTACAACACACTCACACCTCTTTCTAGAAAAAATGATATTTTATTTATATTCTCTACATTCTTCAAAAAGGTTGTATTTATGGAAAGAAATATTGTGTGGTTCAAGCTAAAAGATATCCAAGACCTATTCTTCATGAAACAAACATTCTAAATTAGCACACACTTCTAAACACATGGCACAAGCAACACATCTTGACAAGCTAGTCTGAAAAGCAAGTAAACTATCAAACAAGAACTCCAAGCCAAGAAGGTATAAGAGAGATAAGAAAACTCTATGTAGATGATTCCAACAAATTGATATGATAGATAACAACACTTTTGTACACTCCTTTTATCATTTCAGAATAATCCATGCTAGTGCAAACACTTCATACCCAAAAATAATGATTTTCGACATACTATTGTACAAGGAGAAGATCACATACCATCTTTTAGAGAAACCAAAGAGCCCAAAGAGATTTCATAATATATTACATAGCCTTTGTACATAAAATTGATCTATTATATGTAGGCATAGATCATTTAGACACTAAGAAACCAATCTACTAGGTTACGAAACATAGACAACACACTATCATCTACAAATCCGCCAGTGGTGAACCAAAACATTTGAAACTTGGACTGAGCATACATACCACCTTTAGTAACATAAATTTAAAATTCTAAGGAAAAGCAATGTGATGTGGTGAAATGCAGAGAGATATAGTTCTTCCTTAATAGTCATTCACTGGAACTTAAAAAGTTCATATTTTGATAACACCCAAACACTTTGCGATAGAATGGAAACTTGGAATATGCATACCTTGCAATATGTAATTCTAATCTTTAAACTAAAAGGGAAAATATTTATCTACTGAGGAATGTAGAGCATTTGATAGAGCTCCTATAAGAATAATCTTGTGCTTTAGACAGATTTGAACCTTATCAACTAAGGAATGTTTACATCTGAAAGTGAACTTCAAATGATTGTGTACAATAGTGTACCAGTGATAGCATTTTCATATCAAGCATGAACATTAACTGATGAGTTAGTATTATGAAAATTTCACATCCAACTATGAATATCCTATAACATAAGTGCATATGGTATCAACAAAGGGTGACATCAATGACAACACACTTATCCTCACATTTTCCAACAACCTCCCCCTTTATCATTAATGGTAATACTTACCAAATCTTCTATTATCTCTCCTCCTTTGACATCAAGGGAAAAGGGTAGGTGGATTTCAAAAAAAAAATGAGCCCCTCTTAGATCTATAGAGACTTTTACAAATTATAGCCCCTTACTCCAAAAAGATTCTTTTATTTACATAAAGTCCTAAAAATGCATCTATTTGGTATAGGTACACAATAAAATGTAACAAAAATTATGTCATATATACATACTCAGCTCTGACCTGATGGAAGAATGTTATTATAGATAGACTTCAACCGAGTCAAGGAGCTATCCCATTTCTACTTCACAGAAGTAGTGATCTATATTTGACTTACCAGATGGGAACAAATGCCTTCTTCTTCCAAGGAGGATGGTATATGAATCCTTTGCACCACACCTTTTTCTCATATTAGGATACCAGTTAGAGATGCTAAATTTAGACTCACAACCTCCTACAACTATTTTACTTGAATTTTTATCTACTTCCTTTGGTATTGCACTTGCTATAATTGGGAGTGTAACTTTTTAGCTTGTTCCTTGATGACACCATCACTATCCTACACCAAATCATAAGTAGTAGCCACATTTGTGATCTGCACTTTCAAGAAATTGATTTGATCCTTAAGGATCTTTGTGGTAGCAGGACATTATAGACATAATAGGTACAAAACCCTCACCTCCTCCATACATTTCTAAATATCTTCTATACATGTTTTCATCTTTTCATGTGCCTTTTCACATTTCTCGGAGGCCTTAGATGGTCTACTATTTGCAATCTTCAGCTCAACATGCTTCTCAAGATAGGAAAAATGTTCCTTGAAGGAATCCATTATTTGTTTGATCTATTGAGTGAGTGGTGGTGAGGAATCCCTTTTTATATTAGGCATCTCAGTCTCCAAGATTTTGACCTCTAGCAAAGTCTCAGAATTGAATACCTACTATTGCAAGATATCTTCTCTTATAGAGGAGTGAAAAATATCACAAAGTTGCAATTTTTACAATGGTGAGATGTTTGGCATATTTTAAACTTGCCCATCAAATATATGCAAATGTAGCAATTGTGGATCAATTGTAGGCTGAATTTATTTCTATTGTGCAAGAAATTATTTGATGGAATTAATGGAGGATGCTGATGTAGATGCCCTTGGAGTCTCTTGTGTATGTTCTCTGGAAGTAGATCTATCTTCCTTTACTTGTTGATCTTTCTAATTAGTGTTCTTCAGAGGAGGGCTATCATGCACACCATGACTAGGAGATGCATGCCCTTCATCATGAGATACTTGTTCTTTTCTCCCCTCTTTTGCTTCATGCAAAATAATATCATGTTGAGGAGACACATGTGGTTGTTCCACATCTTCATATTTTCTCACTTCCTCAATGATTTTATTGGTCACTTCCTCAATTTCCTTTTGTATTTTATCTCTATCTTCCTTCTCCATACTTATAAGGATGTCCAGTCTCTATTTTTACCTTAATTCTTGAGCTTGTTTCCAAAGTATTATATCTTTTCTTCTTGAGAAATGGAGGATCCAACTTTGTTAATTGCTTCCTTCCTCAACTCATTGTCTACTTCAGTAGATTTTTTCTCTTTTCTCCATTAGGGCTTGAACTAGATTATTTGTAGCATCTTCAAGAATGTTTATGAGAGCCACATTGTATTTGATCATGTAAACAAAATTATTTTCCTTTTAATAGTCCTTTGGTCCTCAAAAGGGACTTCCAGATGTAAAGTAGATTTCGCTTGTAACAAGCCATGAATTACAATACCACTAAAGATAGCATCCAGTTGAAGATGCTCATGTGGAAGAGCCACCAAAGGGGTTTGATTATTCTTCTTCCCTTTCTCTTTAGGTTTGGAAGTGGCTTCCTCACCCTTTTCTTCTTCCTTTGTTTCTTTTGTCTTAGCCTTATTCCCTTTGTCTTTTTGCTTAAACCTTGGATGCCTCTTCTTAGTAGCTTTAGTTTTAGATGTAACTCTTTTCTCTATAACAATTTATCTAGGTTCAAAGGGTTGTGAAGGAGTAGTAGCAGTAGAGGCTGATCTACATGACCTTCTAGGTACTTTCTCTATAAAATTTTCCTTAGGGCTTGAGGGAATGTTCTATGGATCTTGGGAAAAGGTTTGCAGTGTCATCTTGGAGTACTGTGAAATTCCCATTTTTTGAAACAACTTATGGACCCTCTTCTCACTACTTTCATCCACCTTCTCTAGATAATCTTATCCATGATTTCTCTATAGGTTCTAAATCTTTCTACTGTAGGATCATTGGTTTTTCTTACAAATTTTATACATATGCCTTTACTTCAACAAGTTATATTTTGGATCTCATTGGCTACACTAATTCTGATTGGGCTAGTGATAACATTAATCACAATTCCACATAGGATATGTTCTTAGTTTGGGATTAGGCCACATTTTTTGGTCAAGAAAGAACCAATCTATCATTGCTCTATCATCAAGAAAGGCTGAATATAGAGGTGCAGTCCATGTTCCTATTCAAGCCATTTTCTTGCAATTTTTTTTTAACTGAGCTTAGTATCCTCTTTCATCATCTAAATGTCATTTTGTGTGACAATTAGAGTACACTAAAGCTTTGCAGAGATCCCATATATCGGAAGCATACCAAACACATCGAGATCCACATGCACTTCATCTGTGAATTGATACATGATGGAGTCATTTTATTGCAATACTGTGCCACTTCTGAACAGACTGTTGACATCTTCACGAAGAATTTCACTGAGCAGAAGTTTCACTTTTTGTGAGATCATCTAGGGGTGAAGGACACTACAACATAGTAGTTGTCATGCATTATTAGTATTTTGGTTTGAGGGGGGATTTTGTTCCCACAAGGTTTTCCCTCTTTCCTCTTTCCTCTTTCCTCTTTCCTCTCTTTAGTATTTTTCTTTCTTATTTAGATTTAAAGGGGGGTGTTAGCACAATTAATAATGTAAGACTATTGTTAAAAGCATGAAAATATAAGATTATTGTTAAAAGAATGCCACTCTTGTTTCCAACTGTTCTTCAATAGTTAACAACTTGCACTTTTATGCATGTTATTTCAACTACTCTTCAATAGTTAACATTACACATGTTATTTCAACTACTCTTAAACAGTAAACAACTTTCTTAGTATAAGCTAAATAATTTTTTCCCCTTCTTTTCCTCCTTGGATTCTTCTCCTATAGTGGGCTTTACTATTGTAAATCTATGAATTTAATTTTTAATAATTAAGAAGTAAATTTCAATCCTCTTATGCTCTACAATTTTTTGTTCTGTGATTTTTGTTCTTTCTTTTTTGGTAGATTCAATTATGTTGTGTAGATTTATTAAATTTTACATTTTCTACATAAATGTTGAAAGAAATGAAAGTTTTTTTTGGAATACCAAGGTATGAATAGCTATCAAGGAATGTTGAGGAGGTGCACAAATATTTAATTTCCTAGTATTGGTTGTCAAAATTTGTTCCCACTAGCATTAACAAAGGAGGCATGGCATTGAAATCTATTGAACAAAGTTACATGAAGATTTGTACAAATTTGTTATCATGGAGAAGTGAAATTTTATGATGATATTTTATGGTGATATGTTGTTTGGAAATTAAAACATGATAGGCATGAAAGATTAAAAATAAAGAGTTGCTTATAAGGTAGTAGTAACTGCCTAGTGTAAGGATAAATCTTTCAAAGGATATTGTAGTCATCCAAATCAAAATTGCACCTATCAAAAGTGTATGTCATTGTAGGAAAGACAAGGTAGTTATTAGTAGCTATTGTGGAATCGAGGTTGGAAATATTTATTTTTCTAACTAAGCCTCTTCTCATATCAACTCCCTTGTTACACCTACTTGTCAAGAGCTTTCAATGATAAGCTATTCTTTGGGGATCTTCATCTTTTTTCTACTCCTGACTGCATAATTTATAATGGTAGGGAAGTTTTAATTTCCAAAATTTATGGTGTTAGGTAAGTTTGAATTTTGAGAGGGAATTTCAGAAGAAGATGAGTAAACCCACAAAAGTGTCGTACAAGTCAAGTGAACCCATTAATTGCATGTATAGACAAAATTCAAATGAAAACCCCTTTTGGGAAGGGGGTTCAGTTGAACCTAGGTTTGAGTGAACCCAAGTTCGCTCAAACCCTTGGGGGTTTGCTTGAACCCCCCTGGTTCGAGCGAACCCCCCATTTCCCTAATGTTTCACAATATTCACAAAAAAACCTAAATTTTTGCACTTTGGAGCTTAGTTTGAACATAAAAATGGCGAAGACTTCACAAAACCAACTAGAATTAGGTAGTCCTTGGAACGAGCTATCCAACGAACATAATTTTAATATGTTTTGGTTTTATTATGTATTTTTTTAGTTTTATTAAACATAGGTTTTTCATCGAAAATGACACTCTTTGTTTTGCACATGTGGAAAAATAACAGATTATCAAAAAAAAATTGAAAAATATGAGTGCACTAGATATTGAAGTCCTTGATCCAACAAAAAAAATAAAATTGAATACTGATATATGCAAAAAACGTTATGCATTATACGGTCGCACTATGTCTGAATTGTAATTTGTTTGAATTTGAAACTTGATTAAAGAAAAAATATTCAATAAAAATATATCTAACCAAGTGGAAGCACTACATATTGGAGTTAGAAATCTAAATTTAAAAGAATTATAATTTTATCGTTCATGGAAAAAAAGTTGTGTTATATGATAAGCGTCACTTTTTAAAAATGATGTTTTTTGAAAAAAACAAGTTTTTGAGGGAGATGGGAAAAAAAGTGCAATCTGATTCCAAAAAAATTGAAAAGAATATTTTTAGAATCTACAGAAAAAAATTTCGCAAAACTCTAGTTTGCATCATCTTTAAATTCCTCATGGTTTAGCCGCTATAGGTGCCCAAAAGTGAAGATTTAGTTAAAAAAGAAATATTTTAGTGTCTAGTTTGGCCAAAAATTGTAAACCACTATTGTGGGATCACCCAGACAAGAATAGACAAATAGAAGGAATGTAGAATCAGTTGGTAGATTTTGTAGAAGATTTGCATAGTTGCTAAAAGGAGAAGTTGCAGTAGCGACATCAAAGAATGTTTTATACAGGGAGCAACAGATAGCTCCAGATTGTTTTGTGTGTGTGTGCAACTCCATATTGTTGCAAATCAATTTTGTTATTAGGAGTTTGTAATTTCAAGTATAAGAATATTTTTTAATTGTTATTTTCTGAGTTATTATAAGAAACAAAAGTTTTCATGCCTAGTTGTGTGTCTCCAATCAATTTGTTTTATTATTCTACATTTGATTTTGGTATTCCTAGTTGATTGGGAAATAGAGCACTAGCTCTGTGCATCCTATTTGTTTTGGGATTCATAAATTCCCTTCAGATTGGTATCAATCCATCAGATGTATCAAAGCTTATTTTTATTTAGAATACAAATCATTATTTTTTGAATGCAGATTGTGTTGTTTTTAAGATACCTTGGATTAAGTCATAGCAAAGGAAAGATGTTGGTTTGAGGAGATCATTCTTAAGCATATTGTGGGTTTTAGACACAACCGATGAAAATTCAGTAGATGTCGTTAAAACAAGGGAGATCAAAAAGAGAAATAATAACAAAGGAATTGCCTATAGGCATGAAAATATAAGATCATTGTGAAGGAGAAAAGAATACCTAAAGCCATCATGGTTCAATTATTGTTGAGGAAGATATTTCTTTTGATGTAGATTTAATTGTTGTAAGCATTTCAGTTTCAAATGTAGGGGTTTTCTTTCATTGTTTTTGTCAATTTTTACCCATTGCAAGGAACAACAAAATTTGACATTACTTCTAAAATTTCATAAGAAAATGTTGTCTAAAGGTTTTTCAATATGCACTAAAATAAGTTGTGTAAATTTTCTATACGGTATTTTGGTCTAAATCTATGATTTATATTATTTTTGACAGATATGGACATAAATGGAATGGTAGAGAGCATTTCAATAATATAAGGGATCATGAACACTGTAGAACATAAAGTATATATTTGGAGGTTGTGGGCAGGAAGCTGTGTGCAAAGAAGATCTAAAAAGAAAATGTTCGTGAGGAGGAGGCGAATGTCTATAGAAAGTATATGGTCATTTCAAATAATTATACACCAAATCTAATCAATTTCATACTAGAGGAGGTCAAGCACAAGAATTTTTTTAGATAAGTATAATTGTTTCATTTTTGGAGTAGCAGTATTTGAAAGTTAAAAATTGCTAATATGGGAGATATAATTTTGGGGTTCATTGTATGACAAAGAGTAATCCAAGCCATGTTATTGGAAACTATAGTTAATGTTAGAGGTGACTAGAATTTTGGAGGTATAATATTAATGTTGGTATGCATTTCACAAAGATTTATTTGTAGTATTTGTGAATTTTCAAATTACTGTAATTGGAGTAATAAGGAAAATGAGGGTGTATTGTATGGAAAATAGGAAAAGATGGTAAAATAATTAAGAAGGAAATTTCTATTTTTTGAAGAAGAATTATTGAAAGTTAAACAATCTAATTCTATTTTAGAAGAAGAACTATTGGAAGTTAAACCATCTAATTCTAAATTGATATAGGGTATTAAGGAAGTTCAAAAGAAAAAATAAAATATTTGTGTGTGTAGACACAGAGAAATTTCCCAAACTCGCAAACCAGATTTTTCTATGATGACCATGCTTCACCCTCACCTACAATAACTAGTTACCATTAATTATTAGTAAAATCACCATTTATCCTTCAATTAAAAAAAATTGATTATTTAACCCACTTTCCATCCCACCAAGTAAATAATTAAAACAATTATTTATTTCCTTTTTGTCAAGCATTCCCATTTATGAATTAAACCATTATTTTAATTCATAAGTCAAATTTCCTCCATAAATCAAATAATTTCTATTATTTTATTTCTATCTCATTTATTGTCCACCATTGATTTAATTGTCTAAATCTCAACCCTTCATTTCAAAGCTTGCCCTACCTTTGACCTAATGTTGCCCTAACCCTAATGCTTCTTATCACATTGAATTCCAATTGTTGATCTTAGGGCTTTACCAACTTCTAATCTTGGCCATCCATTATCAATTTGGAATTCCTTAAAAGGCTCTCTCCAAAGCCATTTTAGACACACAAAGTTATTTTCAGCATGCTTGAGGACTTGAATACTTGAGCAGTCATAATACTTCAATATCTTTCTTGTCTTTGAGATAGGTTATAGTTGCACTCCAAACCTAAGGGAAATTATACAATTTTCAGCAAGGTGGAGAAGGCTAATAGAGATCAACCAAAGGAGGCTTGAGGATCAGGTGACTTTGTTTCATTTTTTTATGCTTTTGGTTTCTTTTGTGCTCTATTGCTGATTGAGATTTAGTTTTATGCTACTTTCAGCTAACTTGAAAACTTTTCTCTCATTATGGTGTGAAATTATTAATCTTAGAGATGAACTGGAGGATGCCCAAAATATGGTGAATTATAAGATAAATTGAAATTGTTTGAAGAAATTCAAAACAAGAATGCCGATTTGGAAGAACAATTGAAAAAGTTAGAAGAATAAAATAGATTACAAAATGATGAGATATTCAGGTTGAAGGCATAAAACAACCAATTAGATCAGTTGTTTGCATAATGTAAAAGGGAAATGGATGCTTGAGATCAAAATCATTAGTTTTTAGTGCTTCATGTACTATATAAAATTTGTGTTTTGATACATCAGTTGGTTTTTGTAATATCACTCAAGTTGTTTTTGATGAAGAAGGTAAAGATGAACATAAGTTTGAATTTAAAAATTATGTTTCTTACAATAAGGAGAGTATTGGCTTCAAAATTATGCAAAGAATGGGTTTTATAGGTCAAGGATTAGGTAAACATGCAGAAGGAATTACAAAACTAATTGAATCAATTAGAAGGCCAAAGTATGAAGGTTTGGGTTATGTCTCAGGTATAAGGAATGATGTTACAAGTGTTATACATTCTAACAAATTTGTTCAAAAAACGCAATGTGTGTAATTTTCTTATTGTCACAAGAACATACATACAATGGATAGGTGTTGGGATATACATCCTTGTCACATTTGTGGTTTAAAAAATCATTCTAAAAAGTTGTGTTGGTATAAAGAATGGAAATATATATATATGATAAAATGCATATGAATGGATTGTGTATGGAGTATTAGATCTTGTTGGGAAAATATTATAGATTTGTTGAAAATTTTAGAGAAGTCAATATTCATATATCAAATATGTGAGTGATCAAGCACAGTTTGGCTATTTATGTAGAGTCGAATATTGTCTTGTAAGACATCAATAAAGTTGCTGATTTATGGTTGGATTACATGACGAGTCTCCAGATTGAGATTGCAGAGTGAATGTATTGATTATTGGAGATGGCTAGAGTGTTGCAACATAGTGTGGGTGTATGGAGGAGTGTGGCTTCTTGCAAACTAAGGGCACCTCTGTAAAAAATGCATGGGTAGAAAAGAGATTAGCATGGGTTAGAGATTTAAAATGCCTTCCTACACACCACACCAGAGAGCCTTCAAATGCAACACAAGGTAAAGATTAAGTTCCTTCAAATGAAGAACATCACGAGCACCACATATAGATTAAATGAAGGCCATTGTAATAATTCTATACAAATAATTATGAACCCTGCAATGGAGATTAGTTTTACATGCAATGATATCCTACAATGAGATATGGAGATTGTAAATTTTCTACCAAAATGATAGATTTGCGAAGGGTAGATTGGGCATCTGCTAATTGTTTTTCATTTTTTTACAAATAAATCAGTAAACTACAAATTGCATGCACCTAATGTAGAGATTATTTTTTACATGCAAACCAAATTGCATGGATCTCTAAAATAGGCTTGATACACAATTTGGGAAGGGTTTCTCTACATTACTTTGATAAAATTTTAGGATTTCCATCCAATATCATAACAACAAAAACCTTGTTCTTCAACAAAAATAATTGCACATAATGAGCCTAGTTCACATTACCAAAGAGATTGATAAGAGTTATTTAAAAAGTACTATATGACCTTTATTATATAGGAAAGGAAGATGCAATCCACCTATTGTGTGTATTGACAAGTTTCCCATGATGTGGCACAAATAAGTAGACAAGAATCCTATAGGTGTCAACCTTTGGATCACTTGGAATGTGCAAATCAACAACCTATTTGACCAAGTCATCAACCTTAGTGACAAGTGTTGAATGACTAGAAAAGTGACCTTTGAGGTGAGATGGAAAGCCTTCAAACCTCAAAAGGTATGCATATGAGGTTTATCAAAGAACTAGGTGAACCAAAAAAAATGAAGAAGTGAAAGAGGATTGCCCAATGAGCCTCTAGGGTTTTTTACCCTAGAAGCTAACTTTTGGATGAATGTGACTCTCTTTCACACTTTTTCATCTTAGGGTTCATTCAAAGGGGGTTACGGACTTAATGTGATGTGTGTGGAGTTCCCTTAATGCTGAAAATAGAAAATGAAAGCTAACTATGAATGTAAAATTGAAGAAATGTAACTATGCTGGAAAACACACTATGATATGCAAATGACCTAAGAAATGTAAACAAATTATAACAAAAATAAACAAAAATGAATGGGTGCACCTGGAGGTTGAAGAGGGATAAGATGAGGCTCTAGAATCCTAGAAAAAATTGTTGCAGAATTTGAGAAGGACACTTACACCATTCTAGGTGACCTAGTCCTTCTGTTGGGAAAATCTGTCGGGAACTGTTTTGGCCAAAAGGGTACTCAGATCCACCAAAAAACCCAAAAAAAATGTATAGTGGGACTAGGTCACCTCTAATGGTGACCTAGTCCCTTCCAACCTTTTAGGAAGTCTAAAAGTGGGATCTAGAGGTTTCAGTTTGTGTTTTATGCTGCTCTAGGTGTTTGGTCCCGAAAATGCAGAATCTTATCTGTGGAAGTCTTCCAAGCTTCAACTAGGGTTTCTTCAACCTTAGTGAGCTTGGATGAATTTTTGGATAATCTTCACCTTGATTCCTTTGCAAATCTACCTACAAGACCTACAAATCACACAAAGAGATAAACTTGTTGATTGTTAGAGTATGGGGGCTTGCCTTGGTCAAGCCCCTTTGTAAATAATCAAATCAAATGAAGAGAAAAGATAATAAAGCATGAAATATGGAATTATGGATTCGATACCTTTCCATGGTGAATGATCTTGTGTTGTAGCAATGGAGGATTCATCCCTTGAGTGCTTCAACAAGATGTTGTTGACCTAGAATGTAAAACCCTAGCTTGCTTGAGAAGAAGGAGAGAGAGAAAGATGGAGAAGAAAAATAGATGATGCATCATGAGGAATTAGGGTTTTGGAGCTTATTTATACAAGTTATGCCCTAATTTTCCCGATATAACACCATACAGGCTAACCTTAGGGTTTTAGAGACAAGAATCCCAAAAGAAATAGAGTTAAAATTGAAATTTATGCCATACGGGACTAGGTCACCCAAGGTGGCGATCTAGTCCACCTGGGAAAATTACATTATTTTTCAGGGATTAAAGTATTATTATTTATGTTTGTTGGGATTGTCTCATTTGAACACACTAAGATAGGACATGTATGTGTATTAAGGGGTCATTTTGGCATAATAAGGGGTTGATTAAAAGTGATGAAAAGCCTAGGAGAGTGTGAAAATGTCTTGCAAGACCTTACAACACTTTGGCACAAGGCTTGGAAAGGGGTAAAAAGAGGCTGAACTGGTCAAAAATCCATAGTAAAAGGTCCAGATGAGTGACAAGTGTCAAAGTATACACTTTTTGGTAACACATTTAGCCACCACTTTAGTGAGAGTATGAACTTGCTTCAAACTCACACTAAAGTAGCCTGATGGAGATGGCAAAGAATGAAAAAGAAGAAGAATGGGAAAGATGAAGGAGGTGGTCAAGCCCCCAAGGATTTGAGATTCTAAGTCAACTTGACATCAATGCAAATGACATTCGAGGGTGAATTCATTACAAAAAGACTAGATACATGATCATGGGATGACAAGGTTTAGTGTGAAGAGAATGGAAAGGGTGAAAAATATGTGATCACTCTAGGGCCACAAAACATTAGTCGTTCATGGGGTGAGTTTCCCCAAAGGTGAGAAACATATACACGGTTGGTATGTACTCACAAAGGTGGCTATGGGTAAAGTCATGCTGCTGGTTGGGCTTCCCACTTAATCGTACCAAAGTTATGCCTTATGATAACTTTGATAAGACGCCACAAAAGAAAGTAATGTTTTGAAATGATTTTGTTCAAAGGGATTTTACTTTTGTTCATGCGATGTCTCAACCTAGGAAACTTTATATGTAATGTCACCAAGAGAGGAAAATTGCTAATGTACTCATGTTGTATCCAAGAGATGCAAGGGCTCATCTTGTATGTAAAAGAGGAAAAATGCAAATGTATCATCTTGAGTAACATTGTGTGTAATGTTTTCAAGAGAAGGAATCACAAGAAAAACAAGATCGCTCAATGAAATGTGAGTGGTGATGTATGCCCCCACTTTAAAGGAATTGTCAAACACTGTACTGTGAACAATTTCTTTAAAGTAGAAGAGGAGAAGGAGGACATGAGAGCTTTTTCGAAAAGCCCTATGTCGAGTCATATGGTTCCAAAAAGCTATGTCATATGAATGAGTGTATGGCACATGCGATTAAAATTAAGACAAGTCATCCACATCCCAAGGTTTCTCTTATATGTTCATGAAAGGTTAACGACTATTTAAAAGAGACAACGACATGTGACATACGAGGGAAGAGGCTGACTAACCCCTTGCCCCCACTTAGTGCAGGACAAGAGTGAGCCAAAAGGATTGAGGGAATGCAAGGTAGAGTGAAAATTGGTATCAATTAGAGGAATTAGGTGCTCCCACATAAGGGAGAGCACCAAAATCCTTAAGATGTTGGATTTTATAACTCAAGGCCTTACACTTTGCTGTGATGACCATGAACTTAATGGTGGGCACAAAATGAATGTTTGTTGAAACATTTCTTTTGAGTTCGAGGAGGAAGGGAGATCAAATGATCTTGGAGTAGTCTCAACAAGATACCCTCTTGATCAAGGGTAGAAGGGGATCCTTTGGTTTGGGACAACGAAGGGTCTTGCTAAGTATTGGATGGCATACCTACACAAGGCTCTATAGATTGGGAGATTTTGTATACGCCTTTGGAGGAGTGTGTAAAATCTGAATCAAGAGGAGGTTGCGAGATGACATTGGCATTAACCAAAGAGTCGTTTGTTGGTGTTAAAGGATCACTTTTGAAGGTAGGGTGAGAAGGGAAATTTGGGATAGTGTGGATGGGATGGGAAGAGGTGGTGATCTCGATTAGAGGATAAAATCTAAGACCATGATGTGATGTTCACTTGATAGGCTCGATAGGGGTGCAGATACCTTGTTCATGTGCACCACAACCTTTTCCACTATAGCCAAGTTGTTTCATGAGATCATAACCTTTTCCATAAAGCTTTTTCAGCTTCTTTGGATTGGGTGATTGTTCGTTATATGCTTCATTGGCTGAAGTAGTTTAGGTGGATGCTTGCAAGGAATCAACCGAGTCTTGTGTGGACAAGACTATGTTTCCCTTTTTAGAGTCTATTTTGGTGATCTTCATTTCTCCTAGGAAAGGAGGTGTGAAGTTTAAGGGACCCCAATAATCATCTAAGAGATTAGTGATTGGCTCAATATGTTAATCATGATTTAGTTGTTGTGTGAGTTCCTCTTGGGTGGTTGGTGTTAGGGTAGTGAAATGATTCTCTTTGGATTTGTCAATGTGTAAGCAACTGTTGGGTTCACGATTAGTATCAAGTGTGTACACTTTGTTGTTAAAAATGTACATCTTTCGATGAAGAGTGGAAGGCACTTCATTCATAGCATGAATCCATGGCATGCCTAAGAGAAGATTGTATGAAACCTCCTGAGGCATAACATGGATTGTTGTGTCCAATGTAGCCACTCCAACTGTAGGAGGTATAGTGATCAGACCGAGCGGTTTCTTATGGACATTGTCAAATCCTCTGACATAGAGAGAATTGGGTTGGATGTGGGACCTATCTATGCCAAGCCTATCCATAAGGCTCACACTACACACATTAAGGGCAAAGCCTGTATCTACAAGAGTTCTCTTTATCCCTTTTGCTTTGTATTGAGAGATTTTCATGAAAGCTTCATTTTATTTTTCTACATCCAAAGGAGGAAGCTCACTTTGGTGAAAAATAATGTTAGCATTTATTCCATGAATAATAGCTGCTATGTCATT
Organism: Sequoiadendron giganteum; assembly: GCA_007115665.2. Classification (NCBI taxonomy): domain Eukaryota; kingdom Viridiplantae; phylum Streptophyta; class Pinopsida; order Cupressales; family Cupressaceae; genus Sequoiadendron; species Sequoiadendron giganteum. The sequence continues at coordinate 1,727,035 of CM021105.1, read as the reverse complement.
TGATGGGTCATTAGAAGGGATAGGAACTTGTTGTAAGCCTACTTGCATCATGTTGTGATAGTGAGGGGAGACTTGAATAAGGTCCCATAAGGAGATTTTAGCAAGATTATTCCTTAGTTGATCAACAAGGTCATACTCCCTAAGGAGGGAATTTAGGTGAGGGGCAGCAGGGAGAATGGGATTAGGTAAAGGTAAAGGAGTGGAGGGTGATGGTTGGGATCATGGGTTGTTGCGAGTGTAATGTGTATGAGCAACAATATTAGGACGTAGTTGCTACAACACATTAGGGGTAGGCAGGTAGAGGGTAAATTCAGTTGTGGGTTTGGTTGAAGGAGGGTAAAGGATGAGTCGAGGTTGAATAATATTAACATCTCTTAGGGAAGGAGAGTCTAAGATAGGTTCAACATCTTCTTGTAAGGGGTATGTGCAGGATCATGATGGGATGGCCCATGTGGCTAACAAATTTTTTTTTTACTCAAAATTGATGAAATGAAAAGGGTTTTTAAAGGAGATTCTCAACTTTCCACCAATATAAATTATTCTTTATTTTGAATTTAATAAATAATTATTATTCATTTTCTATTTGAATTACGACTAAAGTCCTAATTGATAGGCTGATTGAAAAACATCTATAAATTTCAAATGGTATCACATTTTTTGAATCCAAAACATGTGTCACATTCTATGCTTCACATACTATAGGATTAAAAAAAAATGAATTTCATGAAGTTTTGACCAAGTTAAGGTGGTTAGACATATGAGTTTTTATATTTTAAAATCATAATTAATTATTTAATTGGAAAAAAATTACAAAAACATATGCATCACATCGGGACATGATTCCCCTAATTATATCTAAAATATTAGAACAAAATATTATAATTTTATTGTGGTTAGGGTGGTCAGACAGACAACTACTTCTTATATTTTCCCTAGAATTTAAGTACTACTGCATTGAAATTTCAAATTTTCACCAAATAGATTTTTTTTGTTTTAAATAAACCTAGTAGTTTAGAAACTAAATTCAATTTACTATAGATTCTATTCTTACATATTTTTGAAATAATATAGATAACTTATTCAAATTTTTACATCAAGTTGCCTAACTCTAATTTTCTGAATTTTATTGCCACTTAAGGGCCTGTTTTTTCCATGATGATCCTACACATACCCAAGGGTATAATATTATTAAGGAAACGATTGATGATGGAATTATGAGGAGAGGAAGGAGTAGGATAAGGTTCTATTCGACCCTCAAAGGTCTCATTGTCTTGTTCCAAACAACCTAATCTAGTAGAAGAGCTTGGAAGAGGTTAATCACATGCTTCACTACAAGAAGAGGAGGCTTCAAGAAAAGGATCATTGTGATTTTCAAATAGGTAGGGAGGGTCAAGAGTTGTATGAATCTTAGGAGAAGGAACTTATAACATCAAAATTTTTGTGTTGTATGAAGGAGGGATGTTAGAAGAAGGGAAAGGTTGAGTATCACAGTGAGGGAGACTAGGTAAGGTGATGTCAAGAAATGTGTTTATGATTTCATCATGTTTTTGTTTAATGTTTGGAAAAGAGGGATGAGGAGAGGGACAATAAAGACCCTCAATTCTTCTAGCTTCTTGGACCAAGATACCTTTGTCACTAATAGGAGAGGTATAGGGAGAAGCACAAGTGTGTTTTTAGTGATTGTCAACACAAAGATCCTCATCGAGGGGTAATGCAAAGAAGGGAAAACATATTTTGAGAGAAAAAAATGTATTGTATGAAGAGAGAAAGGAAAAAGAATGCAATTTAATGATTTAAAATAGAATATTGAAATGTAATTTTCAGATGTAGAACAAGGTAACTTTTTTATTACACTATGCAATAATCTAAAAAGAAATGTAGTATATGCAAAATTTAAACTATGTAATACATGAAATAAGCTAATTTACCCTAGATTTAATGAAATGCATGCTATAGAAACTCAACCAATTGATATACATAGGTAATGGTACAAAACAAAAGCCTAAAAATTGGGTTTTCGGCTCTGTGAAGGGCAGTTTCAAAACCTTGAAGGGACTAGGTCGCCCAGGATGGCAACCTAGTCCTCTTGGTGATTTTTTTGAGTTTTGAAAGAAAATTTTGATGTATTTAGGCAATTCTTGTATTATGTAATAAATTTCTAAGAATAAAATGTAGAAATTCAGAATGAGCAATGATCAAAGATGCAAAAATGCAACCTATTATTCACTCTCACTAATGCCACATTTTAAACCCTAGAATGCAATGTAACAATGCAAAATGTAATGCAAGGAAATCCTAGGATGACGAAGAGGTCCAAATTAGAAAAAGGAAGTTGTAGGAATATTATGTTCACCAAAATGAACCACTAAAAATGAAGAGGGGAAAGAGGATTCTATAATAAGACTTTAGGGTTTTTCACCCTAGAAGCTAACTTTTGGTTGAATGTGATTTTCTTTCACACTTTTTCATCTTAGGGTTCATTCAAAGGGGGTTAGGTACTTAAGATGATGTGTGTGGAGTGCCCTAAATGCTAGAAATAGAAAATGAAGGCTAACTATGCTGGAAAACAAACTATGATATGCAAATGACCTAAGAAATGTAAACAAACTGTAACAAAATTTTTAAAAAATGAATGGGTGCAAGTAGACGTTGAAGAGGGATAAGATGAGGGTTTGGAATCTTGGAAAAACTATTGCAGAAGCTGAGGACACTTACACCATTCTGGGCGACCTAGTCCTTTTGTCGAGAAAATCTGCTTGGACTTGTTTCGGCCAAAAGGGTACTCAGATCCACCAAAAACCCCAAAATGCATGTATGGTGGAACTAGGTCGCCCCTAATGGTGACCTAGTCCCTTTTAGCCTTTCAGGAAGTCTGAAAGTGGGATCTAGAGGTCCTGGTCTGTGTTTTCTGCTCCTCTAGGTGTCTGGTCCCAAAAATACAAAATCTGATTTGTGGAAGTCTTCCAAGCTTCAACTAGGTTTTTTTCAACCTTAGTGAGCTTGGATGATTTGTTGGATAATTTTTCACCTTGATTCCTTGCCAAATCTACCTACAAGACCTGTAAATCACACAAAGAGGGAAACTTGTTGATTGTTAGAGTATGGAGGCTTGCCTTGGTCAAGCCCCTTTGTAGATAATCAAATAAATTGAAGACACAAGATAATAAAGCATGAAATGTGGAATTATGGATTCAATACCTTTCCATGATGAATGATATTGTGTCGCAACAATGGAGGATTCAACCCTTGAGTGCTTCAGCAAGATTTTTTATTGACCTAGAATGTAAAACCCTAGCTTGGTTGAGAAGGAGAGAGAGAGATGGAGAAGAAAAATGGATAATGCATAATGAAGAATTAGGGTTTTGGAGCTTATTTATACAAGTTATGCCCTAATTCTCTTGAAATAACACTATACAAGCTGACATTAGGGTTTTAGAGACAAGAATTCTGAAAGAAAGTAAGTTAAAATTGAAATTTATGTCATATGGGACTAGGTCACCCAAGGTGGCAACCTAGTCCACTTGGGAAAATTACATTATTTTTTAGGGATTAAAGTATTATTATTTATGTTTATCGGGATTGTCTCATTAAAACACTCTAAGATAGGACATGTATGTGGATTAAGTGGTCATTTTTCCATAATAAGGGGTTGATTATGTGATGACAAGCCTAGGAGAGTGTGAAAATGTCTTGCAACACTTTCCAACACTTCGGCACAAGGCTTGGAAAGGGGTAAAAAGAGGCTAAAATGGTCCAAAATCCATAGGCAAAGGTCCAAATGAGTAAAAAGTGTCAAAGTATACACTTTTTGGTGACACACTAGGTTTACATAACCTTTAGAGGCCTAAAAGGTTGCACGTTCAGTTAGACAATATGTTGTCTAGCCTCATCAACCTAAGTATACTTAAGTAAAGTGAATAGATAAATTATTCACTGTAACATTATGAGCATATCTTGCAATCATGATAAAAGGGTAAAAATAGAAGATAATCCACAAAATTTTCTATAAAGTTCTATTCCTATGTGAAAATAGGACCCTTGGAAGAAGACTTGAACATCTATCAAAGCACAATGGAAGAGTTTTTTGGTTAACTATAAAAAATAATGTCAATAAAAGACAAAACACACACAACTAGTGGAGAAAGATGTGGAAGAGTGATTTTAATAATTTTTTGAAAGAGAGGAAGCATACACATAGGCAAGCATAAGATATTTGTGAGTAAAAGCACAACCCATAAGAGAACAAAATAATTATAGAGATAAATAGGTGACACATCTTTCTAAAGAATAAAACTCTTATAGAGTAATCTTGTGCACAAAAAAAACCATAATTACATGAAATTGATTGAGAAAAATATGTTATATTAGTCAAATATTTTATTAAATAATTATTACTATGTTCTAGAAGCTAAAAAACACAATAAGATGGAACAAATACCCCACACAAAACTCAAATGGTGGCCATGTACATCCATGCATACCCTCATATCAACCTCTAATGAAGAAACACAACACTTGTCCCAAAAGACAAATGCAAACAAACAACAACAAAAATAAGTTGTAATCTATGCTACAGCATGCATTTTGATTGGTGCATTTTGTTTTCTTTCACTTTTAGAAATAAAAATTCTATATTTTCACTATCAAAATTTTAAGAGACTGGATTTTATTTTATGGTGACATAATTTTCGAGGTTAATTCATTCAATATTTTATTTAATGATAAGATGTCTTCTAACAATTTAATGAAAAACCAAGTGACACATCCACTTAACTATGTCCCACTTTTATCTCTTTCAAATATTTTTTTAAAACCATTATAAATATAAATATATTTAAATGTACAATCAGCATAACAAACTTCCTCTAGTTTAAAACTAATAATGATACGGATTTTTTTACTCAGTGTGCAATAATTCCCTCCATATCTCAAACTCTGTTATGATGATGTTTATTCTGTTAATATGCAACGATCGTTTTTATAGTGCCGTGTCCAACAAATGACTATGACTCACCACCTCTGCTGTCCTCTCACTTAATCTCTGTCAATTGCATTTTTAGATTCCCATTTTTGAAATCTTTTTCAATTGTATCTTGTCCATTCTCATTTTTCATTTAAAAAAAATATATTTTATCTATTTATTACTCTCATCCACACTCTCCCTTACGCAATCAAGGCACCTATTCAGTGGTGCAAGTAATGAGAATGCCATTGAATTTGAATTTCATTCTTCAATATTTCAAACAACCCATGAGTTGGAAAGCTGCTCAGACTTGCGCACTAAGCCAAAATGGAGGCAGATGAAAGTAATCACATCGACCCAATACCTACATTATATAATAGATAGTTTGTTACAACTTGTACATAAACGACTGGCCAGAGATTTTGTCATTCCAAGGGGAGCAATAAAGTCATAGTTTTTTTGGCATATTAAGGGAAGTAATCTAAAGTTAAAAGAATAAAGAAAACATATAATTGTAATCGAATCCAGAAGCACAACAACAATTTCATATAGATTGTGAAAATCTAATTGCATTGACATATAATTGTAGTTGCATGGACATGTAATTGTAGTTACAGTAAAAGTTTGATTTATGCTTGCCTCCCATCTGCTATAATAAGCCCACCTCTCTAGCAGGATATTTGTATAGATTTTTACAGCTATGGAAGGGAAAAGGCAGATGATATTCTTTCTGGTATTTGCAATTATGATAGTTTCAGGAAACACTGCTAGAACAGCCAAGTCATTATCTCACGTTTCCTGAGTTTCTTGCTTAGTTAGGATATGGTAAATCGTTATTCTATCTGAGATATTTATTAAACTGTCTCTTGACGTCTCTATACCTTATTTTTATTTACATATCATTACAATATGCATAATAACTTCGTTTTAGGTTATACTATTGATTAGACTGGTGGTTTCTGCTGCAAGATTTTTGAAAAATAATATTTATCAATAAAATTTGAAAAATAAAAATATAAGGATTTTTTTCAATATTCCACTATTTCTAAGAGAAAACTAAGAATCTAGAAAAACACATAATCTCAGAAATGTATAAGAAAGAAGGAACAAGAAATTATTTGTTAGTAGATAGAGACTACTATTCCAAGACATTCAATTGTTTTTCTAGTGATGTGGACCTCCAAGAAGATTCATGAATCATCACTTTATTCATAAGAGAGACTAAGATCATGAAATCTATCTCATAGATAGCTTTTTCCCAATCAAACTCAAAAAAATTCTCAAGCACCACTAGGTGAAGGGAAAGGCAAAGATAATAATTCACAGATTTTTTTATCTACATTAAACATAGAACAATTACTCAGAATAATAATATTTTTGCTACTTCAGAGCAATTTCATATATTAAATTTTTTGTGTGTTATAAAAAATTACAAACAAGCCAATATTTATAAAGTCACTGTCACAAAAATTAAATACAATAATAAATAACAATTAAAATTCCAGCAAAACATTCGTCCTAACCATATTAAACAAAAATCCTATCGAATAAAACAAATGTCCTTTATCCTATCTGTCCGCCAACGCACTACGCACAAACTGCCGCCGTCAAAAATGTGCATACCGCGTCACCATGGACGAGAGAGAAAGACCTCACGATAACACGGTAAACACACCTGCCAAGGGAACTGCAATAACATGAAGGTTTAGAAAGAGATTGCAGTGGTCGCGGTAACCACCCAGACAGTCAATACATCGCAGTACAGTGATGGATTTGGAATAGTCTGCGGTGGTCGTAGTAACCACCCACACACGGTGGAAACAACGAGGAACGAAGGGCACCACGTCACTGCGGACGGTTAGAGATCAGACCGTGGTAGAGCGGTAATAGTTTCGAGCGGACTGAGCAGGGAGCGATAACTGTCACTGCGGTACTGCACGGAGTCAAGTGGGTAACTGTGGGAGAGTGGTAATGGCTACCAAGCGGTTAACCGCATTGCCAGAGGTGACTGGCGGTTAAGCCATGGTAATGCGGGAAACATGAAAGATGGCCACCGTGTGACCGCCGATAGGAGAGAGAGTGGGTGCGGTAGCCAGATAGACGTTGCTGAACCATGAGAAGGAGTGACAGATGGTGCGATTGTGTAGTGAAGGTCAAAATTATGTGCGAGAGATGGGAGAAAATTGAACACTCCCTCTTTATCACAACTCCTGCAGTCTTTAACACCCAGTTGGCTTCTTTGATAAATGAACGAGTCTTTGCCCAGTGCCTTCGTGAAAATATCCGTTTGCTGCTCCTCTATTCTACAGAAATTCAACACAATTTCTCCATTGGTAATTAACTCCCTGATGAAGTGAAACCGTGTGTCTATATGCTTGCTCCACTTGTGGAAGCCTAGATTCTTTGAAAGGGCGATTGCAGAGTTATTGTCACAATAAATGCAAGTTGCTTGATATTGCTCGTGTTGTATTTCTTTCAAGACTCTCCTCATCCAGACAGCCTAGCATAAAACACTTGTTGCAGTGACATACTCGGTGTCAGTTGAAGAAAGTGTAACAATTGGTTGTTTTTTAGAAGCCCAGGCAACAACTCCTATGCCAAAATTAAAAACATAACCTAATGTTCTTTTCCTGTCATCAACACTTCCAGCACAATCACTGTCAGTAAAAATTGTTAGTTTAAATTCTTATGTTCTTGAATACTAAAAGCCATAATTCTTCATTCCATTGATGTATCTTAAAATTCTCTTTCCAGCCATCCAATGTGATTCTTTTGGTGCTTCCATGAATCTGGAGATTAAACTGACTGCATACATGATGTCAGGCCTTGTGGCTGTTAAATACATTAAACCTCCTACCAGTTGTTTATACAAAGTTGAATTCACCTCTGATCCTTTGCCTTCTTTGCTCAATTTCAGACATGTTACCATTGGAGTAGGTGCTGGTTTTCAATTTATCATATGAAATCTCTTTAAAACATCCTTTGCATATTTGGACTGAGAAATAAAAATTCCATTGTCATTGTATGTTACCTCAATGCCCAAAAAATACTTCATCAGACCTAAGACTGTCATCTCAAACTCTCTCATCATTGCTACTTTGAACATCTCAATTGATAGATTTCTAGTTAAGATTAAATCATCAACATAAAGATAAATGATTAAAATTTCACCATTTTCATTCACTTTAATATACAGTGTGGGTTTACTATCACATCTAGTAAATCCATTATTTGTGAAATAGTTGTCTATTCTGCTATACCAAGCTTTTGGGGCTTGTTTCAGACCATACAGTGCCTTCTTCAACTTGTAAACTTTATCTTCTTGTCCCAATATTTCATATCATGGTGGTTGTTCAATGTAAACTTCTTCTTCAAGATAGCCATTGAGGAATGTTGATTTAACATCCATTTGGTGAACTAACCAACAATTATGTGCTACTAAAGCCAATAAAATTCTGACTGTGTCAAGGTGTGCTATAGGTGCAAAATTTTAATTATAATCTATTCCAGGTTGTTGTGCATAACCTTTTACCACCAATTTGGCTTTGTGCTTCTACACTTCTCCATTTGCATTGAATTTAGTCTTATAAATCCATTTAACACCAATGAAATCTTTGTCTTTTGGAAGACTCTGCAACTCCCATGTCTGATTGTTTTCAATTGAATCTATCTCATCATCCATTGTTTTTAACCATTTTTCTTCCTTGATTGCATCTTCATAATGAATCGGATCTTTTGCTTGTGAATAAAGGGAAAAGAGTGTAAATTGCTGAGAATTATTCTCACCTTCATTTTGATTATAAATATCACTCATGCTTCTAATTTTCTATCTTCTCATGCTTGCTAATGTTGGATTTGAAAGATCACTTGAATCTGCAAAATGTGGACTTGAAGGTCCTGCGCCAGAAGTTCTTGCTGTGGTTGGCATTTGCAATCCTCTTGTTGCTTCTCTTACATTGCTTGCTGGTGTCAGTTGTTGACCACTTGCTTGAGGTTTAATAGGGACAACACATACATTATCTAGAACTGAAATTTCATTCTCTTCTTGAGGGATATTGACTGTAACATTAACAGTGCTCTCTTTACTTCCATCCCATGCTTCATCTTCAACAAATTGAACATCCCTGCTCATTATAACCTTCTTAGTTGTTGGATTAAACAATTTATATGATTTGGATTCATCACTGTAACCAACAAAAATACATTTCTCTCCTTTGTTACCAAGTTTTCTTCTCAACTGATCAGGTACATGTGCATATGAAACACATCCAAAAACTCTCATGTGTGATACACTATGTTTTTTTCCTGTCCATTCTTCCTCAAGGATGATGTTCATGACACTTTTTTTTGGGCATCTATTCATGATATATGCTGGACAAGATATAGCTTCAGCCCAAAACTCATTTGTTAAATGCTTGGCTTTCAATATACTTCTAGCCATCTCCATTATGGTTATGTTTTTCTTCTCTGCCACATCACTCTGTTGAGATGTGTATCTTGTTGTGAATTGTTTGTGTATTCCATGCTCTTTGCAGAGATTTAATAATTCTCTTGATATGTATTCACCTCCTCTATTTGTTCTCAACACTTTAATGAAACAACTACTCTGTTTTTCAGCAAGAGACTTAAATTGACAAAAGAAATTAAACACCTCACTTTTCTGTTTTAAGAAATAGACCCATGTCTTCCTTGAATAATCATCTATGAAAGTCAATAAAAAATAACTACCACCTATTGAAGGTGTCTGCATTGGACCACACAAGTCTGAATGAACAATTTCCAATGGGGCTTTTGCTCTTGTGGATTTCCCTGCTGGGAAAGATTCTCTATGCTACTTTCCTAGTATGCAACCTTCACAAACTCTCTCGAGTTTTTCAATTAATGGAATTCCCTTTACCATATTCTTCCTCTGAAGTAAATTCAGACCTCAAAAATTCAAATGACCGAACCTTAAGTACCATAGCCAGTTTTCATCCTTTACCTCCACCTGAAAGATAGTCTGAATAACAATTGATACTTCTTGTGCTTGTGCAAAGTTTGTACTCAAAGCTGGCCGAATACTTAAAGGAAACATTCTATTGTTTGTCACCTTAATTTTTGCAATCAACTGGCCATTTGGGTATTTGTCTAAAATAGTGCACAACCCATTTTTGAAAGTCACTCTATAAACCTTTTGGATTAGCTGTCCTACACTCATTAAGTTGTGTTTAAGACCAGGCACAAAATAAACTTCAGAAATATATTTTTTCTCCCCCTACTTGGTTAGAATATTAACATTCCCTTTTCCTTTAACTGACACTTTTTTGTCATTATCCAGGGTGACATCTAACTTAATATTCTCATCTAAACTTATAAACAAATCTAAATTCCCTGTCATATGATTACTACAGCCTAAGTCTAAAAACCAAACTTCTTTCTCACTAGCTTGAGCTACATTACAAGCTAAAAACATTGTGCTTTTATCTGGTCTATGGTCTTGACTCTCTCTAGTAAATTTTTCATTTTTTCTACCCATATCATACTGCTTCTTCCTACACTCATTCATGTAATGTCCAAATTTTTTACAGCAATGGCATTGGAACTAGGATTTATCATACCTTTGTCCTTGAATAAAATTTTTGAGATGGGTTTTGGCAGCTACTTCTTCCACTTGAACTTGAGTGGTTATTTCCTCCACCTCTGTTGAAGCCTCTTCCTCTTGCTCCGAAATTCATTCTACCTCTACCTCTTCCTTGGTTAATTGAATCTTATGAATTGAATGCATGCTCCAATGACATACTAGTTGTTCTGCTGAGTCTGTGCTCATGAGAAATTAGTGAAGTGTATAGCTCATCAATTGAATACTGTGTGAGATCCTTTGTCTCCTCTATTGTGACTGAAATTGACTCAAATATTATGGGTAAGCTTCTCAAAATCTTCTCTACAACTTTGACATCTTCAAGTGTCTGTCCATTTGTTCTCATCTGGTTCACCAGTCTCATTATCTGAGTAAACTATGAATCTATAGACTCATTATCTTGCATAAACAGAGTCTCAAATTGTCTTCTCAATATTTGCAACTTTGCAGTTTTAACTTTGTCCATTCCTTGATATGCAATTTGTAAAATGTCCCATGCTTGCTTGGACTTGGTAGTGGTTTAAATTTTGGGAATAATGCTTTCATGTACTCCTTGTAGAATGAAGAAGTGTGCCTTTGAATCCCTCTTCTTGTTATCCTTCAACAAATATTTCTCTGCTTGTGTCAAGGCATTATATGCTGCTGCATCTGCCGGTTTTGGAAACCCATTTTCTACAAACTCCCATAAATACGAGGAAAATAATATTGCTCTCATTGTTATAGATCAATAGTCATAATTCTTCCCATTTAGCTATAGAATTTGGGGATTACTCAAGCTTGTGCTTGCTTCCATGATTTACAAACTCTTCTACAAAAGGCCTTAGGCTCTGATACCATATGAAGGGAAAGGCAGAGATAATAATTCACATAAATTTTTTATCTACATTAAACACATAACAACTACTTAGAATAATAATATTTTTGCTACTTCAGAGCAATTTCATATATTAAATTTTATGTGTGTTATCAAAAATTACAAACAAGCCAGTATTTAAAAAGTCACGTTCACAAAAATTAAATACAATAATAAATGGCAATTAAAATGCCAGAAAAACATTTGTTATAACCATATTAAACAAAAATCCTATCGAATAAAACAAACGTCCTTTATCCTATATGTCCGCTAGCACACTATGTAAAAACTGTCGTTGTCAAAAACATGCATATCACGTCACCATGGAGGAGGGAGAAAGACCTCGCGATAACACGGTAAACACACCTACCAAGGGAACCACAATACTGTGATGGTTTAGAAAGAGACCACGGTGGTCATAGTAACCACCTAGATAGTCAACAGACGGTCCACCGCAGTACTGTGACAGATTTGGAAGAGACCGTGGTGGTTGCAGTAACCACCCACACACGGTCTGAATAGTGAGGAACGAAGGGCACTACATCACCATGGATGGTTAGAGATCATATCGTGGTAGAGCGGTAACAGTTTCGAGCGGACTAAGCGGGAGCGATAACTGTCACTGCGGTACCGTAGACTGTCAGGTGGGTAATCGCGGGAGAGTGGTAATAGCTGCCAGGTGGTTAACTGCATTGTCAGAGGTGACTAGTAGTTAAGTCATGGTAATGCAGAAAACATGAAAGATGGCCACCACGTGACCGTTGATAGGAGAGAGAGTGGGTGTGGTAGCCCGATAGACATTGTTGAACTGTGAGAAGGAGTGACAGATGGCGCAGTTGTGTGGTGAAGGTCAGAATCACGTGTGAGAGATGGGAGAAATTCCAGCACTAGGGTTTTCTAGGCCTCCATTTGATTATTAGTGTCAAATACCATAGTAGAAGAGAGAAAAAAATGAAACTATCACTATAACATCCAAACCATTTTATCCTAGTTGAACATAGATTCCCTAAAGAAGAACCATCAGTATTAATGAACCATATGAAAATGGGTGCTTTATAACCTAGGTCATTGAATACCACTATTCTCTTACTATCATTCAAAGATGTCCTAGGAATTGTAATTGGATTGACCATCAACCTTAAAGATGAATCAATTCTCAACAAGGAGGACCTAGGAAGGGTTCTTTTAGGCTTCGAGGGGTTCACTACCAAGAACAAGCTTGGAAAAGACAACTTAAAATTCAACTCACAAAACTTCCTAATGCAAGTCAAATAATGAGTGCAAATGATGAAATTATGCAATAAAAAATTAGGATGTGTGTTCCTAGGAAGTTTGAAAATGTGATGAGGATTCTGGAAATACAAAAATGCTACTAAAATATGCTAGGGAGGACTATGATGCCTTTACTATTGTCTTAGTCCCACTGCTGTTTTTTGGGGTAGATGCCTCCATTTGATTATTAGTGTCAAATATCATTGTACAAGAGATGAAAAGAATAAATAAAAATATCACTATAACATCTAAATCATTTTATCCTAGTTGCACCTAGATTCTCCAAAGAAGAACCATCGGTATTACTTTTGAAAAATCTCAATCAAGGAGGAAACCATTTACTTGCTCTATTCACCTTACTAGAAGCTCTACTTCCAAATCTAGAATAGACTAAGAAGTTAACCAAATAACATAAATATAATTTCTTCAATAACTGAATATCTAAAGGAAATATGACTTACCAATTCACCAAATTCTCTTTGACCGAGTCAAAAATATTTTGTTAGTCTGGTAGGATTTTATGGTTTCTGTGGTCACCCTTGGCCCCTCTTGCGTCATACTGCGCATTCTACACAGGAAACCCTTCCTTCTTGTGTATGACCACATTTATTGCGGTTTTAGTGTTATAATATGCCTTCAACCGGCTCTAACCCAATAATTCATGCTGGTGTTAGCAGTTCGATGGTGCAACTCAATGGCTCCTCCTCCGAACAAATGTCCTTGAAAGTTTATTCTGAAAGTCTTTCACAAGGTAAGAACTTAGATTCCCTAGCTAATGTGATTTTTCCTTTACCATATTTTGATTCTACTTGCCAGTGGCTTGAAGAACACACCCTTGTGGGTTATTTTGTTGGGAGGACTCCCCCTGAAAGTGAGTTGAAAGAATGGGTCAGCAAGGCCTGGGTCCCTCATGGGGTCCACCCTAGTATGGTCAAAAGCTTGATGAAGGTTTTTTTTATGTTCCACTTAGTGGAATTCAATCATGTCCAGGCTATCTTAACCCATGATCCATGGTATGTTAGGTCATCTTTGCTTGTTTTCCAAGCATGGACCTAGGATTTTGCTATTTCAGATGACACCAAATTGCAAGTCCCAATCTGGATTGAATTCCCTAGCTTGCCTTTGCCTTGTTTTCCTTTTTTGAATCACATTGCTTCCCCACTTGGGAGGGTTATTTGTGTTTAACCAGATGGGTTTTTCTAGGCCCGACCCCAGAAGTGGGCCTGTGTGAAAGTTGACCTATCCAAGGATTTGAAAGAATCCGTTAATATTCAAATCGGAGCTCTCAGGCATACTCAAAAAGTCACGTATTTTAACTTGCACAACACATGCTATAGGTGCCAGTCAGCTGACTACAATGTTAAGGAATGTCCTTTAGAAGTGCCTCATACACCTTCCCCGTCATGAGATGTTGAAAAGCCTTGTCAGGCAGACCCTTCTGCTAAGGCTGATGAAAAGTGGACTACAGTTACAAACTAGAAAAATAAGTCAAATGGTTCTGGGTTGGCTTCTAAAGCCTCTGAACCACCAAAGGTCACTTCAAACCCTTCAGGGAAGGGGGTAGATGCTCCTATTGGAGTTGTTAATGCTTCAATGTAACCCATGCAAAGGTGACACCTCAGCCGATTGCTATTATGTTTGCTCAGCCAAACATTCCTGCTCCATGTTAGGAGCTCAAAGGAGGTCTTGCAGCCCATCTCCACCACATGAAGATGGTGAATATGTGCAAGAAAAGCAGAGATTTTCCTCTCCGTCTGTTCAGATTGGATCAGTTCCACAAGATTTTTTGCATAATTGTTTCTCTTCCTTGAATGAAGATGAACCAAATTCTGATAATATGGAGGAGTTTCATTCATGAACTTCCTCTCATGGAATATTCAAGGTCTGAAAGACCTCTCCATAAATTATTCTATTAGGGATACCTTGCAAAAGTATTTTGGTATTGAAGTGCTTTGTCTCCAAGAGGTTAAAATTTCTGGTGTTTTGCTTGCTTTGGCTTGTCATTCTATTTTCCCAACCAATAAAACATTTTTTACTATGCATGAGGTTGGGCATGGCAGAGTTGTCACCCTTTTGTCACCATGATGGCATGCATGTGTTGTTGATCATAGGATTGATCCTTCTCATCGACTCGTCTAGATTCTTCTTAACATTGATAATCAATCCTTTGGGATTATTAATGTCTATGCCTCTAATGATTTTGTGGAACACTCTTTGCTTTGGTGTTGGATTGTTGATTCTTTACTAGTCGCCACCTGGTTACTCAACGGGGATTTCAATATGGTTGATAATGTGATGACAAGGATGGTACCCTGCCATTCAGATGGGAAACTAGCGAGCGAGAGGTATAGTTTTACATACACAATAAATTGGATTTTTTTGATCCCAACATTGGTCACCACCATTCTCATTCCCTCTGGCATACATGGTGTAATTATAGGGCCGACTCTGTAGAATATTTGAATGCCTTGATCATGCCATAATCTATACTCAATTTTTTTTCTCTTTTGAGAACTCTTCTCTTCTAGTTAAGCCATTAGTGGATGTGACTCTATATGATCACTTTCCTATTTCTTTTCGCATTGAATGGGAGTCATGTTAGCCTCGCATGTGTAAAACTCAATTCTTTTTGAACATCTATTTTCTCTGCCACAATCCTACCCTGGCCCAAATTCGTAGAGTGTGGAATTTGGAGTGTAGACTAGCTAATCCAATAGGTTGGATTACCTGGTTGAATGATGCTATCACATGCACAACTATATTTCTACGTATTTATGGATGCCAACTGACTATTTTTCATTGTCGATCTTATGAAGCGACCACCACCGACCTACACTCAGCCACTGAAGCCTTGGCGACCATCCCTTTCTCCCCATCATTACAAGTCAGGGTGGAGAATTTAAGACATAAAAAGAAAGTGGCTAACAATTACGATGCTAGAGGTGCGTAGATCAAAGCTCGGTTACATTGGCTAAAAATTGGTGATCGTACCTCTAAAGATTTTTTTGGCATTACGTGCTAGGTACTCATCCCCGAGCATAAACAAAATTAAAGAAGACATTCAGTTGCTTTCTAAGCTCCCTGACATTATCTAGGACTTTGTGTGACATTATGAGCAAGTTTTCACTGCACAGGAACCCATGCCTGTGCGACAACAAGCCCTTTAGGACTGCCTCTTTGTTGTGCCAAATAGGCTCTCCTTAGCCCATTAATTTTTTTGTGATGATCTCAAGGAATTTTTTCATTCCATGGATGATGAAAAGGCCTCAGGCATTGATGGCTTCCCTTGTGAATTTTACAAGGCTCTTTGGGATTTTTATGGGCAGGATCTGCATCAGGTTTACTTAGAATCTTTCCATGCTAATTCTCTAGGTAACTTAATCAACAAAGGCAATATAAAATTAATACCTAAGTCTAGGGATCTAGAAGCCATCTATAAATGGAGGCCTATCACACTTGTCAATGTTTCCTACAAGATCATTGCCAAGGCTTTGGCTCTGAAAATCTGCCAGCTCTTACTTCAGATTGTGCACCCGAAGAAAACTAGGTTTATCAAATCCAGGTTCATTCTTGATAGTATTATTGCTTAAAGATATCACATTTCCTTAATCCATATCGATTATTTCTATATGACTTCTGGTTTTGATTGTGTAAGATTTTTTTGCATCAACATTTTAGATCACAATCCATGATCCATCATCAGGATCACAAAGTGTGATCCGAAATGTTGATGTAGAAAACTCAAACACAATCAAAACTAGAATTCATCTAGCAATAATATTATTGTTGTTTGGGAAGGTATGGCATGGACCCGACGTTCAAACCAGAAAGCCATTTTTGTTAAAATTGATTTTGTCAAAGCCTACAACCACAATGAATGGCCTTTTATTCTTGAAATGTTCCAAGCTTTTGGTTTAGGGGCCAATTTCATTCAAGTTGTTTGTATGCTTTTTTGCGGATGTCTTGGCTTGTATCACCATTAATGGTCACAAATCTTCTACCTTTGGTATTTTTCATTCAATCTGGCAAGGGTTCCCTCTTGCTCCCTCTTTGTATGTGCTTGAAACTAAAGGATTTAGCTACATCTTGGCCAATGTGGTTTCTCAGTGGCGTGTCAAGGGTATTTCATTACCCAAATCTCAGACTCAGCTAGTTAATGGCCATTTTGTGGATGACTCTTTCCTCACTCTCCTCGAGGAAGAAGATACTATTAAACTAGCCCTTAAATGCATCAATATTTTCTATCTAGCTTTTGGCTCTGCCATATAGTGGCACAAAATTCTTTGCTATAGACAATCTATTTTTCCCACTCCTACCTGGCTTGAACAGTATAATTCAAAGAGGATTGGGCTTGGAGAAATTTTTTGGTTCCTAGGCATTCTATTTTTTTTATAGGAGTCCCTGACAGAGCTTTGGTAAGTTGTTCTTTTCAAGGTCGAGAAGAAGCTCACTTACTAGATTACCAAGCCTCTTTCCTTTGCTAGGAAATTCTAGGTGTTCTCTAAAGTCCTAGCAGCCACCCATGTCTATTATTCCTCTTATTGGGCCCCTTCCAAAGCTTCTTATGGTAAGCTTGAAAAGTTGCTCAGAGACTTTATTTGGGCCTCTTCTGAATCTCACAAAGGATTTCACCGTGTTTCTTGGGAATTATGTTGCCTTCCCAGAGATTTCAAAGGACTTGGGCTGCTCTCCACTCAACGAAAAGGAACTTCTATGTGTGTCAAGTGGATTATCTATGTCCTTACTAGCAACGAGGCCTAAAAATTCTTTGCAGACATTATATTCAATCTGGATTTCTTGCTCATAGATCCACTTGGAAGGGGACCAACTTTCAAAACTTTCTAGTCATGAAGGAATTAGTCCAAATTGTTGGGACTTTTGTGGCCAAAAGTATTTGGCATGATTGGGAGGCTATTAAGCCTTGGCTTCGGTGGGTCGACTCTAGATTTCATGATGGGATTTCACTCAACCAACACAATATTTGGTGGTCTCCTCTTTTCGTGCATAATGGTTAGCCATTGGCTAAGTCTTTTTGGCTTAAAGCGCTTAGATTCCATAAAAAGGGTATTCAGACCTTGCAACATTTATTTCATAGACCCACAATGTGTATCATGCATTGGTAAGCCTTTTGTGCCCAGTACATGCTTCAAAACAAGGAATATGTTACTTATGATGGTTTGGTGAATTCTATTCCAGTAGAGATGCTTCATAAAGTTGGTATTTGTGGGACCAAACCTTGGTGGAAAGATTGGAAGTGGTTTCCAGGCACCGGGTATATGCAGGATCATCATGGAAAAAATAGGCCCTTAAGTGGCAATAAAATTCAGAAAATCAGAGTTATCTATATTATTTCAAAAATATGTAAGAATATAACCTGTAGAAAATTGAATTTAGTTTCTAAACTACTAGGTTAATTTTTTTAATTTTTTTAAAATTTAGTGAAATTTTGAAATTTCAATATAGTAGTACTTAAATTTCAGGGAAAAAACAAGAAGTAGGTGTCTGTCTGACCACCCTAGCCACAATAAAATGATAATATTTTTTTATAATATTTTAGATATAAGTAGGGGACTCATTTTCAGATGTGATGCATATTTTTTTGTATTTTATTTCCAAGTAAATAATTAATTATGATTTTTTTAGTACAAATATTAAAAAATATAAAAACTCATATGTCTAACCACCTTAACTCAGTCAAAACTTCATGAAATTCAATTTTTTTTTTTAAATCCTATAGTATGTGAAGCATAGAATGTGACACATATTTCAGATTCAAAAAATGTGATACTGTTTGAAAGTTATAGATGTTTTTCAATCAGCCTATCAATCAAGAATTTAGTTGTAATTCAAATAGAAAATGAATAATAATTATTCATTAAATTCAAAGTAAAGCATAATTTAT
This sequence comes from Sequoiadendron giganteum, assembly GCA_007115665.2. NCBI lineage: Eukaryota > Viridiplantae > Streptophyta > Pinopsida > Cupressales > Cupressaceae > Sequoiadendron > Sequoiadendron giganteum. The sequence goes on along the minus strand of CM021105.1, from coordinate 1,708,428 downwards.
ATTGGTGGAAATCTGAGAATATCCTTTAAAAACCCTTTTCATTTTATCAATTTTGGGTAGAAAAAAAGTCATCAGCCACATGGGTCATCATATCACTTCAATATCGCCACTTTTTGGCCCAACATGATCCTATACATAGCCCACCCCTTTTAGGAATTACAAACCTCAACTTGGTTACAGGTGGCTTTAACCCCATTTTCCTATGATTCAAATTTTGAACCAGATGTGGCTGCTCCAATCCTTCGGCCATGTCTGACATAAAATATTTGCTACTTGGCTTGGTGTATTGTTTCCCAAGGCTTGCCTGTGGGCTCTCGGCTTGTTCACTTGGGGGTCCAGGACCCTCGCTACCCTTTTTGTGAGCAAGTTGAGAATTTTAAGCATCTTTTCTAGTTTTTTCCTAGAGCTCAGTAGCTTTGGACTTGGATTCATGACTTCTTTCGGCCCTTTAGTCTAGAGCCTTTTTCTCAGCACATGATTTTTCTAAGAGATTTGCCTAGAATCCCTGCTAATTTTTCCTAGCTTTGGCACACTTTTAGGGTGGAAATCCTCTTTAATCTCTGGAAAGACAAAAATTCCTGCATATTTTATCATTCTTAGATGGATATTAATGTATCCCTTTATACTAAAGCTATTATTTGTTCTAATGTGCTCTTATAGATTTAGGTGCAACCTAAAAAACTTGCACTAGAAGTTGCTCACCTCCAAGTTCTACTAGACCACTGGGGCAATGCCCCGTGTACTATTAGTTAGGTCCTTGCTTCGCCCACCTCTTCCCATAGTAGGTTGCCTTCTTGGGGCCAACAATGGAGTGTCTCTATGCATCCCCACTCTCAGCTTCCTCTTTAGTGGGACTCTCGCCCTCCTCGACGTACCTACTCTCCTCCACTGCAGGCTGGCCAGGGGTGGCCCTCTGGTGGTGCTTCTAGGAATGGTGGTGGTGGTTCCAAGTTTCCCTCTAATGATCCTCCTGCTTCTGGGTTTGAGTGGCAAGATACTAGTAAAAAAATTTTGCGTCTAGTGCTTGCAATCTCGCCCTAGCATGAGGAAGAAGATAGAGAGAAAAAAAATGATGACGATGGCTAGAGTGCTCCTCCTGACGTCACTCCAAACCCCGCTGCTATATGGGGGAAACACATGGATGAAAAAGACCCTCCTGGCTCTGTTAGCACTGCTCTAGCCACTTAATGGCCTTCATTTTTTTATTCTACTATGTAATCATGGACTTCTGGGCTTGGCCCATGTGATTGTTTTTTGGTTTCTCTCGGTGCTGCCCATTTGATATTTGGGGTGTTCCTTCTTACAACCCATATGTTTTTGTCAATATGCATATTTAACTTTAATTAATATAGATAGTTACCTATTCATAAAAAAAATAAAAATTGTCAAACCTACCCAAAAGGACTAGTAACATTAGAAAATCCAATGAATTAATCCAACCAAATTTTCCAAAGAATATATGTGGGACCAATTTACCAAACCACCAAGAGGAAGGAAGAAATATCAAGAGGAAATACCAAAATAGAATAAAAATTTGGTAGAGAAGTAGTATGGACTAGGGGTTGGTTCTAAAATCTCCATCATCGCATTCAAATACCCACAAAAAGAGGGCTTTGAAAGAAACATGAGCTAAATTACTCATTTGTACCAAATAGAACTCATTTTGAAGGACCTTGAAAACCTCTCTTTCTTATGTTATCCTTGTTAGATTATTGCCATTGATCTGTCAAAGAATATTATTAGTTCATTATTGGATCATGATTACTAGAAAAAATCAAAGGCTAATGATATTATTATTTTTATTTGAGAATTTATTGGGAAATAATATTATATGGAGGTCAACAATACCTTGCAATTTAGAAATACATTAATTATTTTTACCCACTTTGTCTTGTCCCATATTTAAATAAAATAAAAATAATAAATAAATCTTTATTTTTTATGATGCCGACCTACCTTGCCTAACCACCCAACATTGGGTGAATGAAAATGAAAAATTAAAATAAATTTGAAATTGGACTCATCTTACACATGTCTAAATCCCAAGATTGTGATAAAAAAGCGAAAATAAAATAAGAATTTGCCACCATTGTGAATGATCATGTCTTTTCATGAAATCACCCCCTTGGAGAAGATATAAATATGATTTTGAGAGGTGTTGTCAAAGCAATAAATTCACAATTATCAATCCATACATGATAAGATATGAAGCAATAAAAAATAGAATATTAGAGTAGATTTGTGAAACATATAGAGCATAATTTTAAACATATTGGAGAAGATTATTTAATATAATTTATAAGTAGATTTGAAGGAGATTTATGAGAAAATTATTGAATATTTTTATGATAAAAATTATGAAGAATATTTGAGTAGGTTTTGAGAAGATTTATAGAGGTTCGTGCCTCATCATAGAATAGATTGGCATCTCTTACTAAGTTGGTGCTTAGTTGTGGTGATTGGTGTCTCTAGGTTGTTGGTTTCAACAACTATAAGTGGGGATTGATGTCTCATGTAGGTTGGTGCCTACAAAGTTTATAAGAAAACTTTTATATAGGAAATATTATTTTTTTGGTTTTCTCTCTAAAGGGTTTCCATGTAAATATGGTGTTCTTCTTGTGTTATATATTTTTTATGTAGTGAAATCAATATTATCATGTTTTTTAATTGAAAACTACAATATTGGATTATACTAATCACCCTTGTCTAAGTATAAGAGTATGTTTCATCAATTTCTATTAGAGTGAGTTCCTTCATATAGTTTAACCCCTAAAAGGAAGTTATCCAAATAACACATCACCTATCAATAATAAATCTTCTCTAATAGGGCTCCATTGTTTGATGGGTCAAATTATGCCTTCTGGAGTGTAAGAATGTGAACCTACTTAATAACACTTAGATTTGATATTAAGAAATTAGTTGTGGATGGCTATACCACACCATCATCTCGTCTAATGAAGTTGGTAGGGAAGGAGGAAAGAAAAAATAATTCCAAAGCCTTGAATGCAATTTTATGTGTACTATCTTAACCAAAAATTATCAAACTTATGCATTACAAATCAACAAAAGATATGTGGGATGAATTAAAAAATACTTATGAAGGGGATCAAAAGCTTAATAAGGCCAAGCTTCAAACCCATAGGAGGCAAGTATTCGAGAGTAAATATGAAGGACAATGAATTATTTTTTTCCTATCTACTTCTTGTGGATGAAATTGTGAATATAATAAAGGGTCTTGGAGAAGAAGTTAAAGAATCAACAATTGAAAAAGGTACTAAGATCTCTTCCTTTCAAATTTTATGTTAAAGCACCAATTATTTAAGAGATGAAGGATTTAGATAAAATTAACTATGGATGAATTGCATGTGATTGTCATGGCTTATGAGATGAGGACCGGAAACGAAAATTCATTAAAAGTGAGAAGAAACTTTGAAAGCATAAAAGAAGTTAAAAATAAAGAGCCTATATAAAGAAATAGTTTTAGCAATTATTCAAATGAAGAGGCTCATTTTATAAGAAATCTTAAGAAAGGATCTAGGAAATATAATGGCAATATTCCATTTAATTGTGAAAAAATAGGACACCTTACTGCTAAATTTCTATATCCAAATGTTAGTGATAGTGATGATGAAAAAGATCATCACATAAAGAAAGGAAGAAAAAATAATAGATACAAAAGTAACAACAAGGATAAGAAGAAGAATCTATTTGATCACAAGAAAAGTCTCTATTCTTATAGAGATAATAGCTCATTCAAAGAAAATGATGAAAGTATTAAAGATAGTGATAGATATGAAATTATTTTTTATAGCATTAGAATGGAACGAGATGCAATTGAAAATGTTGACAAAGGGAAAGATAATTTACATTCACATCTATCAAGATAGGTATTAGATACAACAAGAAGTAGACTCTAAGGGTGTCAAATCATTAAAAGAAAATATGTGATGAAAATTCTAAGGTCTATTCATATGTGTTGAAATGATCCATTAATAAAGAAAAAATTAAGAAGAAAGAAAACAAGGCTCTACAAAAAACTAGCACTCCAAATATCAAGAAGTATATATTGCAAAGATTATTTTCTCCAAGGTAGCCTCATATGGCAAGTTCTAAACTCTTTCTTCAGTTATTTTTTTGTACAATTAATTTGGTCAGAAAGAAATAGATTATAGAGTGCTTGCAATAAATAAGTTTGGTCAAAAGACAAGGGGTTATAGAAACTGTATACATCTAAAAATGGTCACATTAAATCAAGCTTGATAATTAATTAAATACAAATTATTTAATTAGTATTCTAAATGTTATCTACATATAAATAAATTTAATTATTTATTTATATTGTTCACTTTCACTTTCTAATTCTTCTATTTTAATTAAATAAATAAGTTTATTTAATTATTATCATTTTCTATCTTCCTCTCAATTGATTAAATAAATTTTATAATTTATTTAAATTAATTATCATATTACTTTAAGTTTGAATTTTTAAACTCAAATAAGACTATTCTTCTAAATTCATTATTTCTAATTCTTCACTTCACATTTAATTAAATATTCTAAATATTTAATTAAACACCTTTTTCACTTCTCACACATAATTAAATATTTTAATTATTTAATTATGAAAGCCTCTAAATTCATGTCACATATAATTAAATAATTTAATTATTTAATTATGGATTTATCCTCAACTACCAACTAACTCCTCATCACTAAAATTGATAAATAACTACTTTCCTTCATTTTTGAATGGAAGAGGTTGTGTAGGAGGAAACATTTTCCCTCTTTCTCTCTAGCTTCCATCTTTCTCTCCAACTTCTCAATCTTCCACCATTCATCCTACCAATCTTGATTTCAACCGTCGATCTTTGCCAACTAGGATTTTTCCTCCAAAATTCTATATATACAACCTCTTTGTGCTTTGAAAAAGATCTAGAATCCAATCAAATATAGCACGAACATTATAGTTGCATTATTGAGCACATAACAATCTTATTATCCTATATTTATTGAGCATATCATAGCATTTTAGTTTATCATTTTACAATCATGGTAAATTATCTTTCATAATTAATTTTAGTTTCATATCATAGTTCCATCATCTCATATCAATTTATCATAAAAATGCATATTGCATATAATCTCATTTTCTAGGTTGTCATTCTATCAAGCTATTGCTTATGCAATCTGAGAGAAAACAACTTACAACGAATCTATGGAGATAGAGGACAATGGGACATCTTTGAAGAATCTGTTGTGTTTAGAGTTTTTTTATCTTTAACTTAGATTTATTTAATATAATGTCACATTGGTGTGTTTGTTTAGCTTTTTACTTTATTCCACATATTCACACACATAGAAACTAGAAATAAACAATGATACATGGAATAAAATTTTTTTTTTATGAAATGGTAAACACAAAATACAACTCATTTTCTCCTCTATTTGACTTCAATTACATTATATGTTATTGTGTTGCCAAAAAGTATAGCCTTGACACTTTTCACACATTTCAACCCTTGCCTGTAGATTTTGGACCTTTTGGACCACTTTTTACCACTCTCCAAGCCTTGTGCCAAAGTGTTGTAAAAAATTTCCACACTTTCCTAGGCTTGTCATCACTTTCTAGGAGACTGTAAATTTTTAATCCCGATTCTGACTCACCCACAGATAGAGATTAATAATTTTTGCATTAGATTAAAATGAAGCAATCCTAGGGTAGACATTCAGATTAAAATAAACCAATCCTATGGTAGTCACCAAAAATTGTAATATCTTGGATAAAATGAATCCCATGCATTTCGTGAAGCAACATCTTCACCTAACTTAGAAAATTTCTCATTTGGGATTAACATTGACAAAATTGTTTGTTGTGATTGTCATGTGATAGGCCTACTCTCTCCCCTTAATTGGGTGATCAAAATTCCAAACTCATCTTTTCATTTCATGTATTTTATTCTTTATTAAAACCTTTAGCAGGATTTATCTTGTGGGAAAATGTACTCACCTAAGAGGAATGACCTAAGTGGGAACCCCTAAAGCCAAGGATTCCAACCCACTATAATCAAAAGTGAGTTGTTGATGAAAATTGACTTGATAGTAGTGTACAAGATAACCATGCCAAAAGCCTTTGTTCTAAAGTTTGGGAGGTCTCTCGAGGGAGTATATCATTTATCGCACTGAATGGAAACCCTTACTATGAACCTTTGTGTAGAAGTTAACTGAGTCAGTAACCAAACATTATACTACTCACAATGCAAGGGGAGGGAAGAATTTTCCCCCAAGATACTCACCATATAATTTCCAAGGATCATTTTCTCAAGAAATCGAGAAATCTAACTTTGAGTACACGATTGGAAAAGAAAAAAACACCGGAACCCTTTAGGGGGTGACACGACTGTGTGATCCAAAAAAATTATAAGATGTGGGGTGTGATGATTATGATGACCTTTTTGACAAATAAGAGTGAGTCTATTTGAAGTGTTTGTCTTGTTCAGATAATTGTGGAAATTTCAGAGAACATACACATTTTGTTTAGATTCCAAGACTTTAAAAACAACTGTTTTCCTACTGCATGCCATGTTTTTCAAACAATAATTCAGATAAGATCATCCAATTCAGTAAACTATCCAAAACATGTTTGTTTCAATGCATTGACTTGATCTTTTAGTGCATCCATGCTCTATTCTAGCACATCTGTACATTGTTTTAGCTCATCAATGCTCTGTTTTAGTGCATCCATCCTCTGTTATAGTGCATCCATCCTTTGTTATAGTGCACCCGTGCTCTATTTTAGCACATCCATGAAAAAGTATAGAAAATTGATTGGATCTTTTAGCATATACATTCAAAAGTATAGTGCATCCCTAGCACAAAATAATGCATCTATTTTCTAAGTCAAAATAGTTTTTTGATGCAATCTGCCACCAATTCTGGTATTTTCTATGCTCACGGTCTGGAAATCTACAACCTTTGTTAAGAAATCCCTTGATAAAAGGATCAAGAAACCAAAAAGGTCCCTTAGCTACAAGAATATTTTGAAAAGGAGACACTTTTTATACTAAAGTAGTAAAGTTTTTCTGGACCATCAAACTTTCATCCATAGATATCATGAATTTGCTAGGGGATTTATTGATTTTTTTTCTTTAGAGTCTTTATCTTCCCAAGCTTTCTTTCAACGAAGAGCTCTTTCACAAAGGCATAATTGTAGTCAGCCCATTCATCCCTCTTTCATCCCACAACCTACAATTCAATATTCCAATCATCCTAATCAAGTGTTGCAATAGAGAACTTGGAAAATTTAGTATTTTGCAAATAACTTATTTTCTCAAACTAAGATCAAAACATCGCAAAGTGAATCATCACATCCATTTATGATTTCTAGTGTAATTCCCATAGTAGAATCATCATCCCTCAATCTAAAGAATCACGAATTAAAAATTAAAAATTTCTTTAAAGTCATATCAATAGAATCCATCATTCTATTTAGGCTAAGGAATCCAGCAAATTGCACTCTCCCATTTGTAATCAAAGTTAGTAAAGTTTTTGTACAATCATATGTATGTTGTCATGAGATACTGAAAGCACCAAGAAGAAGACAAAAGGGAAAATCTATTTGGCAACATGGATGATAGAGAAAATAATTTTTATAGGTTTCATCTTGGGAATAATTCAAATGATAATGAAATAACCGAGGAGTTACTTCAAGAAGCTGAACAGGATCCATAATTTCATACTCTCTTGGACAAGATTTTAGAGCGGAATAAAGAAATATGATTTCTTTTGTTAGCAAACCAAGGAGCTAAGTTACCCTCTGATTTTGATATAGAAAATATTAGAGAAGATCCTAAAAGAGCTAAAACCCCCTTAAATCATCTTAGTGCTCTTACCCAACAAATAAGAACACTGCAAGGACAAATTAAAGAAATACAAGGGGGCACAACCAAGAAATATATTTTGGAAGATATTTGTCCATATCCCTTTGATAGGAATCTCAACATGGTTCCTTTTCCAAAGAATTATGAAATCCCAAAATTTGACAAATACAATGGGAAAATAGATCCTATTGATCATACGAGGGAGTTTCAAAATGAGTCTGGAGTTTGCTCATGAAGATACATACCTAATGTGATTTTTTCGATGAAGTTTCGGTGGGAAATCTATGGAGTGGATTTATAAAATCACTCCCCCCATCAAAATGATTGAGGATTTAATTAGTAAATTCATATCCCAATACTCCTACAATATACAACATCAAATAACCATGCTTGATTTGTGCAAAGCGAAGCAAAAGACTAGGGAACCCTTCATCACATTCCTACAAAGATGGAGAAGGTTATTTGAAAGATATTCTCATCCAGTTCTTGAAAAGGAAAGATGGGAATCTTTATAGATAGTCTTAATCAATAAATGAGTTATAGGCTCAACCTTCATTGCCCTCCATCATTTGAGAAGTTTATTGAAAATGTAATCACTATATTGAAGGAGCCTTGGTCAAGAGGGGAGTGTTGAAACTTGACAAAGATAGTCAAAATTCATATAATCACAACAAAAAAAACAATGATAAATCAAGATTCTGGACTAGAAATAAGAATGTTGTAAATGATAGGCTCATAGATGCCAACAATGTGGAAGAAAATCCAACCATTCTCAATCTAGCAGGTATTCAGCACAATAACACCAATCCTAGAAATTCAACTTACCAAGGCAATAGCAATTCCAATAAGGGAAACAATGCCAATCAGGGAAATATGGCCAACAATCATGGTAATTTCAATAATAATCTCAATAGTAATCAAAATTAAAATCCACCCAAATCACAATTTTTCTCAAATCAATGGATTTTTACTCTCTTGGGCTAGTGAATCAATTCTCAAAGAGATTTTGAATCAAAATTCCATCACATTACCACCATAGAGATATTATAAGCTACGAGTTAAACCAACATGGTGGAATGACTCGTATTATTGTGATTACCACAAATGCAAAGGTCGTAGGATGAATAAATGCCAAGGTTTGAAAATTTTGGTCTAGGATTTGATCAACAATTGCACCATAACTATCAAGGGACATCATACCAATGAAGATCATCAAGCATTTAAGGACCCTCTTCCCAATTATCAAAAAGGGGAATCTTCACGTGACAAAGGAAAAATGTAAATTATGTCTATGACACCACAATCAATCATATCTATACAGATGACCAACAAGTTAATGTCATAAAGGTCAAAGGATAGCAAGAGTGTCAGGAAGTTAATGGAACAATGAGGGGACAAGCTAAAATAGTTGTAAAAGGAAGTTCATCCAAACCAACTGTCCCTACTCCGAGGCAGTACAATTTAGTTGACCAATTATAGAAAACATCGGCACAAATTTCTATCTTGGAGCTTCTTAAGATATCTTCAATGCATAAGAAATTTTTGGAGAAAGCTCTTATTAACACACCTATATCTCTTGATTTGGATATTGAAAAATTTAAAGCCATGGTGGGAAACTTGTCCTTGCCCACATTCCTATCCTTTTATAAGAAATATTATGCCTCCATGACGCATCCCCAAAACTCATCAATTTATCTAGAATTCATGGTCCATAAAACCCAAATCAGGTGTGTCTTAATAGATGAGGGAGCCAGTCTAAATATTTTTACTTTAAAATTGGTTCTTACCTTAGGGTATTCAGAAGAGTCTATTGATTCGAGGAGAAAAATAACAATCAAAGTATATGATGATGAGGAACGAGATTCTAAGGGCCTCATCATGCTACCTATCAGAGTGGGACCTGTTGTAAAGAACACTTTTTGTCAAGTTCTGGATCAAGACTTATCTTATAACATATTGTTGGGTCGTCCGTGGATCCATGAAATGCAAGCGGTATCGTCAACGTACCCTTAATGTCTAAAATTTCTATATGATGGACAAGAAATAACCATATTGGCAAACCATAACAATAATCAAATTTGTTCTAACCTTAGAGAAACCTAGGACACTTTTGTCCCGCATAATAGAGGGGCTCTTGCTATTTCTACTTGAAAACACAATGATCAAACAAGGGAATTAATTAATAACTTTGGCACAAAGTTGCAATTAAAGGACAACGAGGTGGGAGAATATTCATTATGTCTCTCTAACTTACCTATTTCTCCAAGGTCACATGGTTGGCCTACAACCTCCACACATCAAATTATAGCGGCTTCCACGTCAGGAACACAAGATTCAGTTCCCGTCACCAAGCTTGATGGAAGACTCATCAAGGCAAACACTCAAGAAAATGAAGTTGAAGATATAACTATTCTCAATTGGCTATATAAAGATGAGGATGAATCTGATTATTATATCAAATTTCCCACCGAGCATTATGGGAAAGGCTATACAATAATGCAAAGAATGGGTTATGAAGGGAGTGGTCCCATAGGTAGAAGAAAAGAAGGAATTGTGGAACCCATTCAACTAAAAACAACACATCCAAAAGATAAAACTAGACTTGGGTATGGTGAAGATGCAAAAGAAGAAGTCCAAAAGAAATCCCATGAAGAGATAGCTGAGAAAATTCTAAGATTGTAGGACAACTCTAACACTGATTTAAATGAGTATGAATGGGATACCATTTATAATGATGAATTCTAGAGAGACAAACATTTGGATGTCATACAAAAATATACACCCATGCTCACACAAGGAGAAAGTTGAAGGCCTCTTCTTGACTATGTACTTCAAGATGACCATGACTCGAGTGATGACAATTTAGTTCAGAGGGAGACAGATAATGAACATGAGGATGCCATCATAGATCTTCCCCATATCAAGAATGATAATCGTTTCATGACCTTAAGTACCACTAACCTCACCCAATCAGATGACCCCTTGTCTTTGGTCCATCCTGAGCTTATTGATTGGAAAAAAATGAACCAATTCATATCCCAATATTCCCAGATGATGAAACCATTGTAAATTTTCTTTGTTCTTCCAACTTGGAAACAAGTTCAACTAGTGAATCTCATGATCAAAACCTTAGTCAAGAGAGTACCAAGTTTCTTAGCTGCAAAATTAACAATATAAAAGATAGATCTAATGGTGAAAACTAAAAAAGGCAATGTTAGATCATGAAAATGAAAAAATAAAGAGCATACTAATGGTAAAAACCTTTCAAAGGCACTAAAAGATGATAAAATTGACATTCTCTTTGAGCACTATCAGGAGAGATCTTCTATTTTGATAGAACCAATAGAAGAAATCAATATAGGCACTACAGAATAGTTGAAGATCCTACAACTAGTTGCATCATTGATAGAGGAATAAATTATAAAATTCATAGAATTCTTTAAGGATAATCAAATTAAATTAGCATGGTCATATGCAGATATGCCTAGATTGGATCCAAATCTTATCATATACCATTTTTCCATAATGCCAGGGGTAAAACTAGTGAAACAAAAGTTTAGAAAGATGCATCTGCATGTTGCACTGTTGATCAAGGAAGAATTGAAGAAACTATTGGATGTAGGATTCATTCGGTCTATAGATTATGCAGAATGGATTTCTAACATTGTACCAGTGTCAAAACTAGATGGACGAATAAAAATCTATAAAAAAATTTAGGATCTAAATTTAAAGTGTGTCCAAAAGATGATTTTCCTCTACCTAACATTAACACGATTATGGATTTGACAGTTGGGCATGCCATCTATTCACTAATGGATGAATTTTTTGGGTATAATCAGATCAAGATCACACCTGAAGATCATGATAAGACCGCTTTCACATGTCCCTGGGGTACATATTGTTTCAATATAATTATGTTCAGACTCAAGAATGTGGGTGTGACCTATCAACAAGCAATGACTATAATTTTTTATGACATGATGTACACTTTCATGGAAGATTATGTAGATGATCTCTTAGAAAAATCTTAAACAAGAGAGGAAGATCTAGATATCTTATCCAAAATCTTTGTCAGAATGGAAAAGTTTAAGGTCAGACTCAATCCCAAAAAGTGTATCTTTGGGGTGAAATATGGAAAGCTCTTAGGATATATTGTGTCAGAAAAAGGAATAGAGGTAGATCGAGTGAAGGTCAAATCCATAATGGAGATGCCACCACTAAGGAATATCAACCAACTTTGGTCATTGCAAGGACAAATACAATCCATTAGGAGGTTCATCGTACAACTAGCAGACAAGAGTTTTCCTTTCACGCATCTCTTGCATAAAAATATTCCATTCAAATGGGAAGAAAAATTTGAAGCAACATTCAATAAGATCAAGCAGTATCTAATGATCCCACCAGTCTTAGTTCCACCAGTACCAGGAGAGCCACTCATACTATACATTTAAGCCACAAAAGTATCCCTGGGGGCATTAGTGGCACAAGAGGACAAAATGGGAAAAGAGTGAGTCCTATACTACATTAGCAGGAAATTAACAAGCCATGAGCTCGACTACACTTTATTGAAAAGGCTTGATTAGTAGTTGTGTTTACTTCCCAAAAGTTGTGACACTATATGTTAGCTAATATAGTCAAACTTGTGGCTTAAATTGATCACTTAAAGTATCTTTTGAGCAAAGCATCCTTAACTAGTAGGCTAGCTAAATGGGTAATAGTCTTGAGTGAGCTCGATATTCACTGTGTAGATCGAAAGGCCATCAAAGGAAATGTCATATCAGATCAACTGGTTGAAGCACCCTTACAAATAGATCATCCAATACACATTGAATTTCTTGATGCAGATGATTTCACAACAACATCCAAGTAGTCATGGACACTATATTTTGATGGGTCTTATACACAACATGGCTCGGGGGAAAGAATTATTTTTGTCACACCTTAGGGACATACAATTCCAAAGTCTTATTAGTTGATGTTTCCTTGCACTAGTAACATAGCTGAATATGAAGCACTGCTTATTGGAATGAGAATAGCATTAGACTAGAGGATCACAGAGCTACAAGTTTATGGTGATTCACAACTTGTCATTAATCAAATAAATGATCATTTCCGGACTAAGGATGAAAATTTTTAATTCCTTATAAAAACATGGTTGATTATTTCAAGAAGTATTTTGCTGAGATCAAGTTCATGCAAATTCCATGGATCAACAACAATGTTGTAGATGCCATGGCTACAATTGCATCACTATTGCAATTATCAGAAAACCAAGCCCGATATGAATTCCTAGTGGAATAATTGCTTTCCCTTGCCTATGACAATCCTAACACCCAAATCATCTATCACCTAGTTGGATCTGATTCCCCTTTATACGAAAAAATCTATACATATCTGAAAGATACTATCTTACCCCCAGATTTGTCTCAGAATCAAAAAATAAACTTTATACGCCAATCTTCTTGATATACCTTAATCATTGATACCCTATACCGACATGGTCTTGATGGTACCCTCCTTATATTTCTTGAGTGTGATGAATCTAAAAAGGCCTTACAAGAGGTTCATGGTGGTATTTGTGAGAATCATTTAAGGGGACTAACCTTAGCTAAGAAACTTGTCAGAATAGTTTATTATTGGAAAACCATGGAAAATGAATCCTTTTTTTGTAAAGAAATATCCGAAATAGATTTACATAAACCTCATTCACACTCCTGCTCAAGAGTTGCAACCCTTCACTAGCACATGGCCTTTCTCTTAGTGGGGACTAGATCTGGTTGGAAAAATCTACCCCTCTTCATCAAATGGACATAAGTTTATAAACATGACCACTGAATATTTTACCAAGTGGATTGAATTTTTTCCATTGACAATAGTAATCGAAAAACAAATTTCATCCTTCATCGTGAATTATATCATATGTTGATATGACATTCCTAGCTCCATTATCATGGATAATAGAAGACCTAATAAGAATTAGGATGTTGACAAACTTTGTGAAAGATTTCATATCCAACACATGTTCTCTACACCTTATTATCCATAGGGAAATGGCCAAGAAGAAGCTTCAAATAAGATAAATCTAAAAATCTTGAAGAATACAATAAATGATGTCGGGCGTGATTGGTATGTCCAATTAAATCTTGCTTTGTGGACATACATAACCAACATTTGTGCACCGACAAGGGCCACCCCCTATGCCTTGGTCTATGGAGCAGAAGCAATCTTGCCACTACAAGTTGAGATTCCCTCACTTCGAGTCTCACTGAAGGGACTTATAGCTGATGAGGACTACAAAGTTTCCAAACTATTGGAACTAGAACTTCTTCATGAGAGACAACAAAGTGAAGCCAATCACTTGAAGGGTTATCAACAAGTCATGTCCTATAGCTACAATCACAAAGTCAGACCACAAGCATTTCAAGTGGGTGACTTGGTCCTGAAGGAAAATCCCTGCAACCAACAAGATCAGGAGTCTAAGAAAGAAAAGTTCAAGCCTAATTGGTTGGGTCCATTCATCATCATTGCATCATATGGTTTCAGATAATATCAGTTATCTACACAAGAAGGGGACTTGTTTGAAGATCCAATCAACAACATCCATTTGAAGAAGTTCTTTGTTTAGAAAATACAAAAAATAGTATAAAAATTCATGAAAAAATTGTCATCTAGGTGAAAAGTTGGAAAACAAGCATCCATTTGACATACAAAAAAATCAAAAAAGAGAAACTACAAAAAAATAAAAAAATACAAAATACAAAAAAATAAAAAAGACAAAAAGACAAAAAAATAAAAATAAAATAAAAATGCTGCCTTGATGAAAACCTAGCAAATAGGCATCTTGGTAACAACAACAAAAATCACAAAATCTGAAAAGTGCAATAAAAAGAAATTGTGAAAACCTAGAAAATAGGCATTATTTGTGATTTAGTTGGCTCTTACATCTATTTAGTTGTGTGTTGCATCATTTGTACATAGCCATTTTTATCAACATCAAATCCATCCCTTGCCATCATATCCACATCATGCACACAACATTTCCTAGAGACAACAAGGATTTCATCATGGATTGATGATCATTGTTTATATTCTTAACAGTAGGTTGTGACTAATCTAGAGTCAATGTCCAAATCGTCGGGGGAAATCAAATTTTGAGTGTTTGAGTAGAAAAATGGCAACATACGTCAACTATTTGAATATGACATAAACAATCAAATATCTTATCAGGCCTAGTCAAAATAGCTCTATGATGTATGAGCTCCTCGGTTTGCTTGCACCTTGCTAAGAGACCTAGGTTGTCTCTTCTAGGAACCTAGTCTCCTCTAGGTCCTGATTGGCTTAGATGATTAACTAAGTCCAATCTTAGCTCTATTCTAAGAGCTCTCCCTTTGTGCTTCACCTTGGAGGACAAACACCATGTGTTTAGTTCAAATTCCTACTCACTTTCCTTCCTCACTTAGAGAACTCTAAGTGCCACCTTCACTCCAACCTTGTTCTTCATTGCAGGGGTGCTTATCCTTGTCAGGACCTTCATAACATTGCCAATTTGAACCATTATAGAAGGTTCTTTCACTCAATTCTTAGCGGGTTCAATGATTCTCTATTTGAAGACCTCAATTAGGCCTAAACTTAGTAATCTTTACCAATCCTTGTTTGGTATTGTTTGCAAAATTCTTCCAAAGACCCTAGAATTCTAAAAGCATATTCTAGTACCCTTTTGAGAGTTTTAAATCACCCAATGATTCTTTTGGTCTGATAGTGTCCGTACAGAGGATTCCTATAACCTAGGGTATGTAGGGTTTGTAGGCCTAGTTTCTAGAAATACACTGTTTTCTGATTCAAACCTCACTCTAATGACTTGGTAAGATCCCAAATCTCCTATCACATCAAGACCTACCCTAACCCACCTGGAACAATACTAAAACTGTATTGTACTGCATTTCCCTGCAAGAAACCCTTAGTGCTTCTCCTCTAGCTCTCTAACCGGGCTCCACCTGCTCACCTAGAGATCAGTGGCTAAGAGAAGCTTCTCCACTCTCTGTCATGCTTCCTATCTCTAACATAATGTACACTACTGACTCCCCAAACATGCTACCCATCCTTAGGTGTTTCCCAAGATTAGAGATCATGGGGGAGCCATGAGAGCACTGACTGGTCAGGACAAGACCAGTAGGAGCTCAAAAACAAGCTAACTCAACTAACTCTAATGTCTACTCTAACTAGCTTGCTTAACCAATGAAAAAGGCTTAAGACTATGCTATCAACACAATGCTAACACTAACTCAATGCATTCGAGCTATCTACAATCACACTCACACAAGATCACTCGGTGTTAACACAAAAACACAGAATTTGCAGACCATGTTTTCTCATTCATGAAACTTGATTACAAAAACTACCAATACATTTCAAAAACTGCTAACTCCTAAAAGATACGAGCCTTGGGTCATAATAGATGCTCACTCCATGATTCTAGGAAAGTTGGTCGAATTCCTCCACTTCCTATTCCCAAGGGAATCCAAGGGTAACCGGATTGCATGCAACAACTAATGCAAACTGCCTTCTCCATTTGGCATTTTCCTTCATGCCTTTAGCCTATTTCTTAGGACCACCATTCCCTCAAGAATTTGAGGAACCAACTCATTAACTGGCCTTAAGGCATCATTACAACCTCATTAAGCATTTAGAACAACTTAAAGACTCCTAATCTTCCCCTAGACAACAAACATTAAGAAATCATAAACTACTAACAATGGCAAAAATAGTGTGACCTTAGTCTTAAGGACTAAGGTCACCTAGCCCAAACAAAACCAAGACCATGTAAGGTCTAAAGCAAATAACTCAAACTCTAACTTGGCTAAGGTTAGATACAAGCCAAAATACCAAAACAATGGAGGTTAGCCTAGGTGCTCCTGCACCATCCTCCCCAAAATAGAAAGTTCAATCCACCCTTGGATTGAAGAGGCTTGGATCAATCCCCATCTTCTTGAACTCAACTTATTTTATCCATACCGCATCAGCATCCGCTTGGCCATGTTTCTTGATCAAGTGTTCTTTGTATTCCTTGGTTCTAGTCTTCTTGTAGACCCTAGTGTCCAGTATACTGTCAGGTCCTGAGACTATAGAAGTAGGTAAGTGTAGATCTTCCACATCCCTAATCACCTCATGAAGGTTCTGATCCATGTCTGGCTATGGTCCTTTGTAATGGACTAAGTGTACAATATTGAAAACAGGGGACAGTCCACTGTCATCCGGTAGCTCCACTTTGAATGCATTCTCACCATGCTTAGCTAAGATAGGGCAGGGATCTATCCTCCTCATCTGCAACTTGTGAGGGACTCCCTTTTGAAGTCTTGACTTGTTGAGATGTACCATAACCATGTCACCCACATTGAACTTGACTGTCCTCCTATGCTCATCCACCTTGGCTTTATGTTTCATGGTGTTCTCTGTCAAAGTCTTCCTCACTATATCATGTATCTCTTGCATTGCATAGGCAAAGTTATCAGCATATCCACTTCCTTTCACTCCATCCTTCAAGGTTCTTAGCTCATACACTCCTTTAAGATGAAGGCCATATACAATTTCAAAGGGACTCTTCCCTATGGATCTATTTGTAGTATAATTATATGCATATTTAGCTTGCCCAATCAGCTGATCCCATTGTTGCCCATACTCCTTTGTCAAACACCTTAATAGATTTCCAAGGCTCCTATTCACAACCTTCGTCTGACCATCAGTTTGTGGATGGTAGGCTAATCCATAGGAAAAGTTTGTGCCTAACCTTTTCCAAAGGGTTTTCCAAAAGTGACTCATAAATTTAGTGTCTCGGTCTGATACAATGCTGATAGGTAACCCATGAATTCTCACTATCTCCTTGAAGAAAAGAGATGCTATTTGGCTGGCATCATTGGTTGTCTTACATGGCACAAGGTGAGCCATCTTGCTGAATCTGTCAACTACTACATAAACATTGTCCATACCTTGTCTTGTCTTGGGTAATCCAACTACAAAATCCATACTCAAGCATTCCCATGGCCTAGTAGGAATAGGTAGTGGTTGGTAAAGGCCTGCATTAGAAGAAGTGCCTTTGGCTTTTTGACATACCACACAACTTTCCACATACCTCCTAACATCAAGATTCATCTTAGGCCAAAAATAGAACCTTTGAATAGGTTCTTGAGTCTTAGTGATCCCAAAGTGACCACTCAAAGCACCATTATGCTTTTCTTGTATCAAGTTCTCTCTAATAGAACCTCTAGGAACACATAATTGATTTCCTTTAAACAATAGACCACTTTGCAAAGTATACTCAGCATATTTACTATGAAAATGGTTCTTGTATTCAACACATACCTTATAAATGTCTGTAAAATCTTCATCATCTGCATATAGATCCTTGAAATGATCTATTCCCATGCTCTTCAATTGTATTTCTGGAATTGTGAGAGCTCTCCTTGACAATGCATCTGCTACTTTGTTGAGAACACCTTTCTTTTGCTTGATATTGAAGCTGTAAGCTTGTAAATACTCAACCCACTTCATGTGTTTGTGGCTCAACTTATCTTGTGAATTCAAAAAACTAAGTGCTTGATTGTCTGAATACACAATGAATTCTTTGTGAAGCAAGTAGTGCATCCACTTCCTTAGAGCTTGGACCAATGATTACACTTCAAGGTCATAAGAAGAGTACTTCTTCTTGGCTTCACTCAACTTCTCTGAATGAAGAGCCACCGGTCTGCCCTCTTGACTTAGAACAGCTCCAATTGCCACATTGCTAGCATCACACTCAATGGTGAAAAGTTTCTCAAAACTTGGCAAAACCAAAACAGGTTGGGTAGATATCGCTTCTTTTAGCAACTCAAAACTCTTGTTAGCATGCTCATTCCATAAAAAATTGGTCTTCATGCCTCCTTTAATAGTATCTAACATAGGAGCACAAATTGCACTAAAATGCCTTATGAATTTCCTATAGTATTGTGCAAGACCATGAAAACTTCTTACCTCAGTTGCTATCCTTGGAGTAGGCCAATTCATGGTAGCCTCCACTTTACTTTCATCCATTTTCAGACTTCCCTGAGATAGTACAAACCCAAGGTACACCAGCTCTGTCTTGATGAACTCACACTTCTCCAAGTTGATCATCAGCTCCTCTTCCTGTAGCTTTTTGAAAACCAGCTCTAGATGTTTGAGATGCTCTTCTCTTGTTTTTCTATAGATCAGTATATCATCAAGATACACCACTACAAATTTTACAATGTAGTCTTTAAGTACTTCATTCATGAGTCTCATGAATGTGGAGGGGGCATTAGACAATCCAAATGGCATGACAAGCCACTCATATAGACCCTCATTAGTTTTGAAGGTTGTTTTCCACTCATCTCCCTCATGTATTCTTATTTGGTGATAGCCACTCTTCAAGTCTATTTTGCTATAGTATTTAGCTCCACCTAGACAATCCATTAGGTCTTCAATCCTAGGGATAGGGAACCTATACCTTATGGTAATCCTATTTATGGCTCTTGAATCAGTACAAAGCCTCCAATCTCTTCCTTTCTTAGGTGCTAGGACAATGGGTATGGCACATGGACTAATACTCTTTTTGATGAGACCTTGGTTTAGAAGTTCTTGTATTTGCCTAGCAATTTCCTCATTTTGTTGAGGGGTCATTTTGTAAGCCGCCTTATTGGGAAGGGTAGCTCATAAGGTCTATCCTATGACTTATGGCTCTCTTAGGGTGTAAAGTTGCTGGTTTTCCATCATTTACTACACCTTTGTAAGTCTGCAACATGTCTTGAATCTCCTTTGGTAACTCTGTCTTCTTGGTCACCTTACCTTCATCTCCTTCTCTTGGTCTTAGCACCAATTCATAACCAACTCCTTCACCTTCTTCCAAGGCTTCTAAGAACTCCTTTTCACTCACCACAAGAACATTTGAGCCTGCTGTCCTCAACTCAGTATCTTCCAACAGTGACTGAATTTTGAAAGTCACATTGTCCTTCTTGAAAGAATATGAATTCTTTCCTCCATCATGTATGGCTTGATGGTCAAATTGCCATGGTCTACCTAGGAGCAAGTGACATGCATCTATAGGTAGCACATCACATAAGACTTTGTCTTTATACCTCCCAATAGAGAACTCCGCCCATGCTTGCTCATTCACTAACACATGTTGGCCTTTATTGAGCCAAGTTACCTTGTAAGGATTTGTGTGGGGTATCCTTATCAACTTCAGCTTGCTGACTGCTTCCTCTGACACAATATTGTCAGTAGAACCTGAGTCTATGATGACTCTACATACCTTCCCCATCATCTTGTACTTTATCCTAAACAAAGACCTTCTTTGGCTTGGCTCCTCCTTCACCGGCTCCTTGATCAAAGTTCTCCTCATCATGAGATTCTCACCTTCTTCAGAATGTAATGGAACCTCAGAATGTTTATCAGCTACATTGGATTCCTCATGAACTAGATTAGTTCTCTTGTCACCACCATGTGAAGAACCACCTTTCTCTGGACATCTATAGGCTGGGTGCCCCATTTGGTTGCAATGGTAACATTTCATGTTGGCGAAGTAGTTGCCTCTTCCTCCTTGTCCACCATTTCTTCCTCTAGAGTTAGACTTATAACTCCTTCCTCTACCACCTCTACTTGAGCTTCCTTCTTGCTGCTCACTGTATTTTGTGTCTCCCTGAGTTTTTGTTTCAGAACTTCTTCCACCATAGCCACCTCTTTGTCCTTTACTATCCTTGCTTTTACCTTTACCGTTAGAGGTTTGGTCTTGCTTCCTTTTGCTTTTCTCTTCTATCTTCAAGGCCATTTGATAGCATTGGAAAATGGTTTTGAAGTTCACCAAACTCATGTCTTCTTGAATAGACCATTTGAGACCATTCAAGTATCTTGCAAGCTTAATGCTCTCATCTTCTACTACCCTTGATCTCAAACATAACTTTTGAAATTCCTCGGTGTAGGCTTGGACATCTAGCTCTTTCTATCTTAGATTGTGTCTCCTTCTATGCATTTGCACCTCATAATCATTAGGAAGGTAGGTCTGCTTCACTTTGTTCACCATACCTTTCCAAGTAACTATAGGACCTTTTCCATCCTTTTCTCTTTCACTTTGCACAAACTTCCACCAAGTAAGAGCTAAACCTCTTAGTCTAGACTTGGCCACCATAACTTTTTGTGCCTTTGAGATACCATCACACTCAAAATGGTTCTCAATACTGTCTATCCAATCCACAACTGAATCTAGATCCATTTGTCCACTAAATAGTGGCACACCTTCCAAAGCTTTGCCACTCAATGCTTTTAGTGCCTTTAAGAAAGGCTCTTCAGGAATCACAGGGTCAGGTGTTGGAGCTTCCTCCTCCAACTCTATTTCCTTTTCCCTTGCTTCTTGTTCTTCCTTCTGATCTACCTTATCTTTTACTCTGTCTGCTGTTTCTTGGACTTCATCGAAAAGTTGCTCCATTCGAGCCAACCTTTCTCTTAGAGACTTGTTGTCCTCTTCTTGTTCCTCTACCTTTTTGGCTAACTCAGCATTAGTCACCATTGTAGCACCTTCCACAGATGTATTCTCTCCCACAGATTCAGTAGGTTGAAACATCCGCCACAAGATTGATCAAATCAAGCTCTCTTACCAATATGATGTATGAGCTCCTTGGTTTGCTTGCACCTTGCTAAGAGACCTAGCTTGTCTCTTCTAGGAACCTAGTCTCCTCTAGGTCTTGATTGGCTTAGATGATTAACTAAGTCCAATATTAGCTATGTCCTAAGAGCTCTCCCTCTGTGCTTCACCTTGGAGGACAAACACCATGTGTTTAGTTCAAATTCCTGCTCACTTTCCTTCCTCACTTAGAGAACTCTATGTGCCACCTTCACTCTAACCTCGTTCTTCATTGTAGGGGTGCTTATCCTTGTTAGGACCTTCATAACATTGCCAATTTGAACCATTACAGAAGGTTATTTCACTCCATTCTCACCGGGTTCAATGATTCTCCATTTGAAGACCTCAATTAGGCCTAAACTTAGTAATCTTTACCAATCCTTGTTTGCTATTGTTTGCAAAATTCTTCCAAAGACCCTAGAATTCTAAAAGCATATTCTAGTACCCTTTTGAGAGTTTTAAATCACCCAATGATTCTTTTGGTCTGACAGTGTCCGTACAAAGGATTCCTATAACCTAGGGTATGTAGGGTTTGTAGGCCTAGTTTCTAGAAATATACTATTTTTTGATTCAAACCTCACTCTAATGACTTGGTAAGATCCCAAATCTCCTGTCACATCAAGACCTGCCCTAACCCACCTGGAACCGTACTGAAACCATACTATACTGCATTTCCCTGCAAGAAACCCTTAGTGCTTCTCCTCTAGCTCTCTAACCAGGCTCCACCTGCTCGCCTAGAGATCAGTGGCTAAGAGAAGCTTCTCCAATCTCTTTCATGCTTAGAGCACCAACTGGTCAGGACAGGACCAGTAGGAGCTCGAAGACAAACTAACTCAACTAACTCTAATGTCTACTCTAACTAGCTTGCTTAACCAATGCAAAAGGCTTAAGACTATGCTATCAACACAATGCTAACACTAACTCAATGCATTTGAGCTATCTACAGTCACACTCACACAAGATCACTCGGTGTTAACACAAAAACACAGAATTTGCAGACCTTGTTTTCTCATTCATGAAACTTGATTACAAAAACTACTAATATATTTCAAAAATTGCTAACTCCTCAAAGATACGAGCCTTGGGTCATAATAGATGCCCACTCCATGATTCTAGGCAAGTTGGTCGAATTCCTCCACTTCCTATTCCCAAGGGAATCCAAGGGTAACCAGATTGCATGCAACAACCAATGCAAACTGCCTTCTCCATTTGGCATCTTCCTTCATGCCTTTAGCCTATTTCTTAGGACCACCATTCCCTCAAGAATTCGAGGAACCAACTCATTAACTGGCCTTAAGGCATCATTACAACCTCATTAAGCATTTAGAACAACTTAAAGACTCCTAATCTTCCCCTAGACAACAAACATTAAGAAATCATAAACTACTAACAATGGCAAAAATATTGTGACCTTAGTCTTAAGGACTAAGGTCACCTAGCCCAAACAAAACCAGGACCATCTAAGGTCTAAAGCAAATAACTCAAACTCTAACTTGGCTAAGGTTAGATACAAGCCAAAATACCAAAACAATGGAGGTTAGCCTAGGTGCTCCTGCACCACTCTAAGACATGTCACGGAGTGGAACTAAAACAAACTAGATGATCTTAATCTGAATAAAATGATTGGAACACTTAAAGCATAAGTTGAACTATTGTTTTGAAATTTGATGATATCATATCTCTGGAGTGGCTCGATGATGTACTAAACTAGAGTCGCAAGGAATGAGTATGATTTTTCTTTTCTTTTTTTATGTAAGTTAATCATTATTACTGTGGAAATTTTTTGTGAGACGTGGTTTACAAAATTATCACTGATGACATTTCAGAATTTGCATAGGAAAAGGATTAACTTCCGTCTATTTACTCAAGCAATATTCAACTCATCTTAGTTCTATTATAACTCAATGCTTGTATTAAATTCCTATATCAAACATCAAGAAAGTTGTACTTAGGACATTATTAGGGTGGATCTACCCTATGATGCTTGTAATAACTTCCAACATATCAAAATCCTCAGTGATGATAAAAAACATAAAATTGGTTCACATAATGACAACAGTGTGTAGTTCATTTTGCATAGTTAGGTTTTCATGATTCATATAGATTGCATTCATTTTGCATTTGTATAATAGATTCTTGGAGATTGGAAAAGATATAAAAAAGAATGTCTCTTTTGAAAAAAGATTGAGTACATTTGGACATCGGATGAAAACACTCTCATTTCATATTCATTTTATCATTATCATCTTCATATCATCATTTCATAATCATTATCATTATCATTATCATTATTAATTTCATATCATTATCACTTTCATACTTTTGATTCATTTTCATATCATTTTCGATATCATCTTCATGTCATTTTTATCATTCATTCATTATCATTACCATTCATTTCATTTGCATAATCATTTGTGTTATCATTTTCATATCATCATTTTCATTTCATATTCATTTTATCATTATCATTATTAATTTCATGTCATATCATTTCATTAGTTTTTATCATTTTCACCATTAGTTTCATATCATTTTCATACCATTACCATTTCATCAATTTTATATTATCATTTATCATTAACCCTTCATATATTTTTGATATTAATATTTTCATGTCATTTTTATCATTAATTTATTATCATTGTCATTATCATTTTTCATATCATATTCATTTTTATATCATTTTCATTTTAAGATCATTATCATTATCATATCATTACTTTCATT
Source organism: Sequoiadendron giganteum (assembly GCA_007115665.2). Lineage (NCBI taxonomy): Eukaryota > Viridiplantae > Streptophyta > Pinopsida > Cupressales > Cupressaceae > Sequoiadendron > Sequoiadendron giganteum. Next base: position 1,684,155 of record CM021105.1, on the reverse strand, counting down.
CATTTATTATTTTATTCATTCATATCATTTGCATATCATTTTATTGTCCCATTATTTGGCATGTCACATCATTCATATCAAAAAAAATTTCACTTCATCATTCATTGCATTTTCATCATTTTAACTCATTCATTTCATTTCCATTCATTATCATTTTCATTTTGCATTTAAAACATCATTGCATCATTATACATAACCATACATTTGAAAATAATAAAATGCATCCATTTCATTCATCTCATCACAAAAATTTTGCATCCATAATCAATACATTGTCCACACATCAAAAAACATCATAAAAATCATTCACATATCATTTGAATCATCCATCATAACATATTTTGCATATTCATCAATCATAAACCATATAAAATTCATATACAAGTCATCACATCATAAACACCATCATCATATCATATGTATAAATATCATCATGCAAAGATCATTATCCATAAAATTTGTCATAATGACATAATCATAAGCAACATGGTATATAGAAATAGAAGTGCATACATGAGTATCCATCATAGAATAATAAAAGACACATGGATATCTGAAATCACCACTACATATTATATAAATCTAATCAAATAAATGTCCAAATATACAATGATATAAAATGTCTAGTTAGATACATCAAATATGACAAAAATGATGTATACAGAGTCATTAGTGAGGGGCATCAGAGCTACTGCATCAAGAAGTAGTGGGTCTAGCTAGATCTCGACCACTGTTACCACCTATCTCTCATTTGCCTGGTTTTCCCACACTCCTGGTGGAACTCCTAGAATAATTGTGGGAGTGAGTGCGAGATTTGATGCTCGACTATGTGTAGACTATCCTCTACTCGGGGGTACTACCTCATAATATCTCATCATATAGTACTCGGCCTCTCGACCAGTCTCCAATCCGTCTACCACAACCTTGACGATAGAGGCACCCTCCACAGATCTTAGTAGCCTCTTTGCTATGCCCTCTTCCTACTAGCAGCGCTGTCTCAAACTATCTCTCTCTACAATCAGTTGAGCTACGTATGGGTTTGGGGGTGGTGGTTGTGTCATTTGTGCTTGTAACTGTGAAATAGTGACTTGGGTCTGTGCTAATTGGATCTATAGATCCTCTACCTATGTTTGCAGTGAGTCAGTATGGCCCTGCTGCTCTCGAGATGGAGCCCTCATACTAATGCATGGTGGACCTATAGCTGAATGCTCCACTATCCTCATTGTCCTTGGTCTGGTCCTTATCAGAACATAAAAAATGGGTCTCCCACCACCATCCCCTTCATCCCCTTCATCATCATCATGCTCATCAATGTCCCCTCCATCATTGTCATCATCAATATCCATATCATCACCAACACCCACATCCTCTCCTCCTCCTCTAGCGGGCTGCTCTACTTGTGCTTGTGCCTCACCCTTCTGTTGTCTTTGTGCCCACTGTAGTGCTATTCCATTTATTAATGGGGCATGCTCATTAGGATTCCTTAATATCAGGAATGGGTATGTATGGAAATATGCTGAATACTCCTTTGCCATCTGAGCATCTAAAATTACTGGCCTATAATCCCAAAAATTTGGTTGTAGGAAACTTTTCTCTGGCTGCCTCATATGGAATGAATAGGCCCCACTCCATGATATCCTCTCTCCACCTTGCAGAATGGGCAATGCCCTGTGGAATAACCTATACTCGGTTGAACTATGTCAAAACCTGCATAATAAAAAATCTCTCAATAATGAAAGAGGTCCACCCAATCATATATCTAGATATGCCACAATAGGGACACTCAATATCATCCTCATCCTAGGCCTCACAGTAAACATATGGCCTCCAAATCATAGTATCCATGTCATCTAATACTCTCTGCCAGTAATCAAACTTGCCTAGCTTAGGCTGAACAAGTGGACCTATGTATTCATAAACATAGGGACAACCAATGGGATAATCTCGCCCTGTAAAGGGATGGACGATAGCAATATTATCCCACGCCCAAATTTGTAAGAGTGTGACCCCAGAAGATATGCTCTTCCCACCTATATATATACCACCTGATGTAAATCATGTTATAGGCTGGCTTGCATGCATGAACCCCATGCATACGCAATCTAATGTAGGATCATGTCCTCTAGAACTTGAACCCAACCAATAGATAGTCACTTTGACCTGCAGTTGTGACACAAGAAGCCACCAATGAAACCAACCAAAACAAAAGGGAGTGGGGTAGAACCCTCAACCATCTCTCTCCATGGGATCTCATAACCAAAATTACGTAGATCTTGAAAAAATCATCACAAGGCATCAGCCTCCCTAATTTCTTTGTGGTCATAGACCACAATCTTGCCAACCACTGGGATCCCTAATATCCTATATACATCCATAGGTGTCACTAAATCTCTCGAGTGGGAAAATGAAAGGTGTTATGCTCAGTATGCCACTTCCTGGCTAAAGTTGTCAATAGTGCCCTGTTGACCCTATACTATGGGATCCTAAGTAGTGAACCCAAACCACATCTGGAAATAACCCCAACCTCCTACTGAGACAATTTGGGAATCATCTCCCAGGTGCTGGGAAATTTATCTCTAATCTAGAGGATGATAAAATCCTCCTATACATCATATCAAGACCAATTCAATCAGATCACATCATCAGAAAAGCACACCAATCTATCAAAAAATCAGGAAATCATGTGAAATCATATCATGCAAGAAAATCATTATTACTATATTTTTTTCATTTACGAAAGAAAATTTATCAAAATCAACATCAAAATCAAATCATATCAGCTCATCTCTACTATCTATTTTTTTCATCAAGCATGAAAACAAAATTTATCAGCCAGACAAAATCACATCATCATTACTATTTTTTTTCATTTCGGAAAGCAAATTTATCAGAATCAACATCATCAAATCAATCATTTTACTATTTGTTTTCAACATGAGAATTTTTTTATCAAATCATCATCAAAATTAGATCAATTATTCTTGATGCTACTCAATTCTATCAAATTAGTTGTCTAATATAGCAACAAACATCAGGAAATCACAAATTGATCTTCAAATAATCAAAATCAGAAAAATTTCATGGATGGACTAAAATAGACAAACAATGCGCCAAATTAGAAGATGCGCTAATTTATCCATGAATGCGCTAAAATAAAGGGTAAATGTGCTAATCCAACATATGCACTACTCTATTTGATGTATGCGCTAAACTATCAAATCTATGTGCTAATCCATGCTATGCGCTAAAGCCCTAAATGTATGTGTTAATCTATCATCCTATGTGCGAGATCTAACCTATGCGCTAATTTATCATGCCTATGTGTTAAATCGACCTATGCGCTATTCTGTCAAGCAAATGTGCTACTCTATGGCATATATTCACCATCCTAGATGCGCTAAACTACCTAGCCTATGCGCTAATTGATGGCTTGTATGCGCAAAAATGCAATTGTATGCACTAAAACAAGAAATCAAAAATTCAAAAATCATGCGAAATTCAAGCAAAAATTCACAAAATTGGTTTCAAGATCTTACCAAAGGTCCATCTGCAGCTAGCCTCTAATGTCATCACACCCATTCGAATCTGTGTCACTGGTAATGGATCACAATCTCAATTCTAATCTCTCAAAGCTTTGTTTTCACCAAAATGCAACTCTTCGAATGAAAAGGAATTTTACCTTTTTCCACCTTTTAAGGGGGTAATAAAGGTAGGGTTATTTTTTATTTTTCACCACACTGAGCGTTATTTTGGGAGATAAATAAACAAATCTACATCAAATTATTCAAAATCTTCAAATCATCATCAAAATCTTCGAACTCGTGATTTATCTCTCGAGGGGGCATATAACATCATCACTCAAATTTTCAAGTCAGGGGCCAAATTTTCGTTATCTAAAGTTTTCTTTGAAGCAATGTGTAAAACAAACCACTTCAAAGAGGGGCAAAATGTATACATCTAAAAATGGTCACATTAAATCAAGCCTGATAATTAATTAAATAAAAATTATTTAATTAATCTTCTCAATGTCATCTAAATATAAATAAATTTAATTATTTATTTATATTGTTCACTTTCACTTTCTAATTCTTCTAATTTAATTAAATAAAAAAGTTTATTTAATTATTATCATATTCTATCTTCTTCTTAATTAATTAAATAAATTTTATAATTTTTGAGATTAATTATCATGCTACTTAAATTTGAATTTTTAAATTCAAATATGAATATTCTTCTAAATTCATTATTTCTAATTCTTCACTTCACATTTAATTAAATATTCTAAATATTTAATTAAACACCTTTTTCACTTCTCACACATAATTAAATATTTTAATTATATAATTATGGAAGCTTCTAAATGCATGTCACGTATAATTAAATAATTTAATTATTTAATTATGGATTTAAGCTCAACTACCAACTAACTCCTCATAACTAAAATTGACAAATGGCTACTTTCCTTCATTTTTGAATGGAAGAGGTTGTGTAGGAGAAAACATTTTCCCTCTTTCTCTCCAACTTCTTGATCTTCCACCAATCATCTTACCAGGCTTGATTTTAACTGTTGATATTTTCCAACTAGGCTTTTTCCTCCAAAAGTCTATAAATATAACCTCTTTATGCTTTGAAAAATATCTAGAATCCAATCAAATATAGCGTGAGCATTATAGTTGCATTATTGAGCACTTTAGTTGCATTGTTGAGCACTTAGTAATCTTATTATCCTATAATTCTTGAGTGTAGCATAGCATTTTAGTTTATCATTTTACAATCATGATAGATTATCTTTCATAATTCATTTTAGTTTCATATCTTAGTTTCATCATCTCATATCAATTTATCATAGAAATGCATATTGCATATAATCTCATTCTCTAGGTTGTAATTCTATCAAGCTACTGCTTACACAATCTGAGATGAAACAACTTACAACGAATCCTTGGAGATAGAGGACAATGGGATGTCTTTGAAGAATTTACTATGATTAGAGTTTTTTTATCTTTAACTTAGATCTATTTAATATAATGTCACATTGGTGTGTTTGTTTAGCTTTTTAGTTTATTCCACATATTCACACACACAAAAACTAGAAATAAACAATGTTACGTGGAATAAAACTAGATTTTTTATGAAATGGTAAACACAAAATATAACTCGTTTTGTCATCTATTTGATTTCAATTACATTAAATGTTATTGTGTCACCAAAAAGTGTAGCCTTGAATCTTTTCACTCATTTAGACCCTTGCCTATGGATTTTGGACCTTTTGGACCTCTTTTTACCACTTTCCAAGCCTTGTGCCAAAGTGTTGTAAGGTTTTGTAAAACATTTTCACACTTTCCTAGGATTTTCATCACTAAATCAATCCCTTTCTTATGCTATAATGAATCGTTAATGCATTTATAGGTCCTATTTAGGTGTGTTTTAGATGAAAATCCTAAAAAAACATCATTAACCACATATTATTCCCTGAAAACCAATGAAAAATGCTCTGGTGGACTAGGTCTCCACCTTAGGCGACCTAGTCCCATGTGACATAAAATTCAAATTTAACTTAAAATTCTTTCAAAATTTTGTCTCTAAAACCCTAAGGTTAGCCTATATGGTGTTATTTTTCAGAAATTAGGGCACAAATTGTATAAATAAGGGTTTTTTCTGGTTATTTTGCACCTTCTAAATCTCATTTTTATCCTCATTCAATATTGTCAATCACTATTCTCTCCTTCTCAAGAAAGCTGGGGTTTGAGCATTCTAAGTGAACAAGACATCTTTTCTGAAGCATTCAAGGTCATATTGTCGCAACAACTTAAGATAAATCATAGTGTCAAGGAACTAAATCCATTTTTTTTCATGTTCATAATCCATTACATTTCTATTCATTTTGGTTTAGTTACTTAAAAGGGGTTTGACCAAGGCAAACCCCCATGCCCTGACAATCAACATTCTCTCTTTCTCTCCTTGTGTGTTTGCATATTTAGGTAGATTGAAGAGCATTGAAGACTTTGAAGACTTTTTGAAGACCTCTCCTTTCTTGCAAAGTCCAAACATCCACCAAAAGTCACTTTCAGGCCCCAAAAATCAAAGTTTTAGAAGCAAACATCTGCAAAGAGCCGAAGTGCTTTCTAGAAATCTAGAAGAGGACGAAGTCACCAACAATGTCAACCTAGTCCCATTGGACATGTTTTTTAGTGATTTTTGCATATTCAGATACCCATTTGGCAGAAACAGGGTTTAGAGTAGTTTACTCAGATCTAGGACTAGATCGCCGAGATTGGCACAAGTGTCCTAGTCAGCTTATGCAACATTTTCATTAGTATTCCAGACCTCCATGTGATCCATATACTTAAGATTTCAGGTTCATACCTTTAATTTCATAAATTTTTGTTATAGTTTGTTTACATTTCTTAGTTAATTTGTGTATCACAACGTGTTTTCTAGTACTTTGCATTTATTAGGTTTAGCATTAATATATCATTTGATTTTTAGTTTGTTGCATTCGAGTAATCACATTTCATTATCAAATACATCACAATCCCTCTTTGAATGAACTCACCAAGAATAGCTTGGTGTGAAAGAGAGTTCATTTCTCAACCCATTTAGGTGAAAAACTCTAGAAGCTCATTAGGGAATCCTCTTTCCCTAAGGAATCATTTTTGGTGGTTCATTTTGGTGAACTTGAAATTCCTACACCCTTATTTTCTGATTTAGAGTCCTTTTTTCATCCTGTTCGGTCTCAAAAATGCTGGTTTCAATGAACCATGAGAGGTTGCCCAAATATCACTATGTTGTTGGTCAACTGATAAGGAAAACTAGTATGGTTGGGCCCTCTACTCTTAAGGCTCTGCTAAACCTAGGTGGGTACACCTATATGAGTAACATAGATTTTCAATTTATGCTTCCTACTTGATCTAACTATCCACAAATGGCAATTTAATAATGGAAAGATATGATCCTAATTTGGTATAACTTGTATATGCAATATCAAGGTGTGAATTAATATGTTTAATTAAGAGATGTCAAATGAAATGAATAAAACTAATGTAATCTAAATAGGGGAGACTAGTGCCTTGTTGGGTAAAACAGAGTCAAATGAAAGCTTTAAATGAATGGTTTCTATTAGGTAGGTATTCTAATTATTTGGCATATGATATTTAGTCTATAACTTGTATAAACATGTAGAGATGGAATTATCAAACTCTTCTTAATGATCCAAATGATAATTTCTAGATTACTGTGAATGACTTGAAGGAATTAATCTTTGCTTGAAAGAACAAACCAATCACATCACACAAATACAGAAAACGTGTACTGATAAATTGAGAATATACTTGATATGTCAATTTAAATAATATAGAAACATCAACCTTGGAGATAACTTGATAATATTTCAATTAGCTTCAACCAATAATTGATACCAGAATAGCATCATAACATTAAATTCCATTCATTTGATCCTTCAAAATTTATACACGCATCATAGTCTCCTTGAATATCATTCTAAAAATAATTACAATGATTTTCCTATTTCTAAAATCTATCACCCCTATATTATCCAATAACGGATATTTATACATTAGTTTGTGAAAGGACATGCCTTTTCAAAAGTCTAAAGCATAAAAAGTTTTAACAAATTCTCTATTTAACTAATTATTGTTAAGTCACAAATGGATTGCATACATATGCTCTGTATAATTCTGGTGCTCATGAGTGACAGCATCCCCTAATGAATCGCGGATCACAATCTCCATCATTATCATTTTCTCATTCTGCTCACACGCCTCATCCAATGTTACGTCCTCCATAGTGGTTGCTTTCAACATCTCTTGGAGTATTGTTTTGCACTCACTTTTCCACGTAGTTGCTTCTCTCATTTTTCCTTCATCATCATATAACTTGGCCAATCTATCTTTGGAAGCCTCTATCAATCCCTACATATCTCCTTGCAACTCTTCATAGAAATCATCGTGCCTGTCCATGATACAGTTAGCATTCTCAATCTCTTCATTACTAGGAGTGTCCTTCTTCTCCAATTCCTCATTTTTTTCCTGAATTATGCTGTCCACTCTCTTGTGTTCCTTTATGGCATCCATAAATTGTGAATGTTTTCCCCAGAGCCTATTCAACCAAGTAATTAGGATGACCTATCTTCTTTTGATTTTTGCAGCAAGTGCATCTGTTTTCCCTTGAGAATATGCAATTGATCCTTCCCAATGATCCCTTTTTTGTGAACTCTCACCTTGGGTGAGCATCCTTGTTGGCTCTGCCATACCTCCTACCAAGTCTATTAAGCATTCATTTTCTCTCAACATCCTTTCATTACCAATTTTATACATCTCCCTTTCCCTTATGAATGCTTCGATTTGAGCTTTATTTAACTTGGCTATGTTTATCCCAATATCAGCAATTGCCATAGGGTCAACTTCCCCAGCCTTCAGGGTCATGACATGTCCAAATGCTTTTTTAGTATCAATAATAATTGACCTTTTGTGAGGAGGATATAAGGCCCAAATCATCAATGTCTCATCATCAGGGTTGTATCTTGATCCTGTGTATACCTCCGTCACCTTTTCTATACTTAACTTGTGGGTGGCATTGCTATCTTTCAAGAAACTATCAAAAACTAAAGTAAAGTTCATATCCAAACCTGGAAAAATCATGACACCTGCCCTTTCTAGCAGCTCCCTTCCCTTTTCAAGGGTCATGTTAATCATTTCCTCATCTACTTCATCTTTCAAGCTTTTCAACAATTGATCCTCATTTCCTGGAGTAACATTCTCAACCTACCCTCTTATCTCTTTTCCTTTTTGCTTATATAGAAATGTTGTAAACTCCGAGGTCCTTATAAATTCATCATCTGATATGAAAGACTTATAGTCTTCATGTCTTGTATCTACATCCATGGTTTCATCAACATCATTATCCCTAGTGACATATGTATAATCCCGAGTCCTCATTCTCAAAACTTTCTCAGATGAGTTTTGTGGCCTGTCTGTTTCTGATATCCCTTTAATGGAGGATAACAATTCAGCATACATCAGCTCCTGATTATGTTTTTCAATAACAATTTTTGTCTCCTGTGCCTCTAGGTTTCCAATTATATCATCAGATTTATAGGGCACATGATGGTACCCTCCGAAATTTATTTTTTGTTTGGTAGAGTGAATATACCCTTTAGGATCAAAGTTCTTTCTAACTGGTGCTCTTCTCATCTTATAGTGCAACAATTTATCCAAAATCAAATCATAACCTTCTTTGGCTAATACAGTGAAGTCACTAAAACACAATGTGTTGGGCATAAAGGCCTTTTTCCCATATGAACTTAAATTCATAACACTGGAATAATCTATTTGCCTAACAATTTCTAGGTAGGCAATTCTATTCGGGACAGTTCTAGGCAAAATGAAAGGTGCATATTCAAAGACATAAATCCTAATTATTGTGGCATTCTCTAAATAGTACCAATTGCCCCAATTATGGTTGATTGGTCCATTGTAATCTCTAGGCCTAAGAAAACTTTTCACTTCTTCGGATAAAGAAAATTCACAAGGATGGTTGAAAAATTTATACAAGGGTTTCACAAAAAATTCTTCAAAATGCAAGAAATTTGAATTGGTAAACCTGCTGTCCCAAACAGCAGTCCATAATTAAACAGGCAATGGTCTACCTTCCTTGTCAAATTGTGAAATCCTTAGCTCCTAGGGCCATAAACCCAACTCTTGTCCAAAGTACAACACTAAATGCATTAGTAGTGAATAATTTTTGAGATGGAGAACAAAAGTGCCACCCTTTATCGCCATCAAATCTATATCCAGCTCTTTAAAAATGTGTGCAACATAATCAAATGATCTTGAATTATGATACTGAGTGTTTGCAAAAATTACCATGGGCACAACTGCCATATGCTTAGGTACCTCCATCCCCAATACCTGTCCCACCGAGTAGTAAGTGTATTTGATGTAAGGTTCAAAAAGATCGACATGATAGGGTGGCCCCTCATTGTATTCCATTGGAATAGGCTTGTCGTGACACCTAATTTTGTGCAAAGGCAACCTCCACCCTTTATAGATGGTGTCCATCCTTCTGAACTCACTGTCAAGCTCTTCGCTCACTATTTTCTCACTGCATATTCCTTCCATCCCAAAAAACCTCAGCAATTATATTCTCAGATATATGTATCAACGGGTTCCCTGACAAATCACATATAGCCTTGTCTTTCAGGTCATAATGTCCAGCTAGCATCTTTATCAATTCAACATCCACGAAAATGTTAGGGCACACCAATTTCCCTAAATTAAGCCTCCATGGATTGCATACTGGCTCAAAACGATTTCTCCTGTGATAGTGGAAAATGAATAACTCATAGCCCCTAATCCAAGTCCAAACATCCCCTATAAATTTGCATCTATCATCCAATTTGTTAACTTCCACTTTGAGCTGTGTAGAACGCCTAGCTCTTGGTCCAGAACTAGGTAACTGATCTATGAGGTCTTGATTAAGCTTCCTTTCAGTACCTTCTATGTGTAATTCGGTCTTCTGATTTTTTCCTTTCAGTTGGCAACCCTCCCCAGATTTTCTTCCCTTTAGTTTTCCTGAAACAACACCTTCCATAATTGAGAATTTTACGAGTTCTAAAGAAAAATGTACTATGAATTTTTGCAGACTTAAGCCAGGTAAATGCTTTAATTGCTCTGTTGATTCCTTTGCTTTCTTTCTCTTTGAATTTTGCAAGGCAATGATTTCAATTGATCATACCCTGATATCCAAAATCTCCTATGCTTCGTGGCGCCATTAATTCTATTTACTTGAGATATGAATGCTGCAGGTTTTTTCAAAATTTTCGCTGTCACATCAGGGCTCATATCGGTGAGATTTTTCAAACCTTTGGCCAATCTGCCTGTTCAATGTTCACCCATCTACCAAGACATCTTGCAGTTTCCCTGACTTTACAAGCCTCCCCGATAGTTTCTCTTCTTTCACTCTTTAGATCGCCACCAATTTCACCGAAACAACTATCGCTCAGACTCAATGAATCGGGCCAACACCTCTTTATCTCACTCTGAAAACACTTTGTCTCACCGAGATGTTTGCTTTATTTACTTATGTCACCGAGACTAAGCAATTTGTTCTACCAACCAAATAATATTCGCTGTGATGTCTGTTAGATCTCCCTGCAATGACATGTCCCTCCGATATGCCTTCTTTTCAGTAAGATAATGCGCATCATCTCCTCGACACCTTTTACCTTGTTAAGTTTCAATTTCGTCGGTGTAACCTGAGGGGTCGGTAAGGCCTTCTGAACTCTCCCCGGCATCATTTGTCTCACCGAGATATTCTTCTTTTTCTTTATCGACAAGACCAATAGCGCGTTGGGCAGTGTTTTGAAATCTCTCTCCGATGACCAAAGTCTCCCCGATGGGCTTTGCTTTTCATTAATTGTCCCAAGGTAACTTAGGTTGATATGATCTTTCACTGTCATACCGATATCTTTTTTCTTGCCGATAAGTATTATAGACTTGCATTCTCCTAGTGTACAATTTTATCGGTATGACCTATCTGATGTCTCGCTGATATATTGAAGATATGTACATCATCATTGATGAGACCTATATCAACTTATGCCGATATTTCCATATGTCAATGTTTCAATGCCAAATGAATTTTATGGGGTTTTATGACAAAATTGAAACCGGATTTTGTAAAAGGATGTTATGTGGGGATTTTTCTGTTTGTATTGTGAAGTTTTGTGGGAGGCTAATAATCATGAAGGGTGAATAAAATGGCCAAAATTTCACAGTTCCAATAGTGGCTCCATCTGGGGATGAATTATTGTGATATCATTACAAGGATCATCCATATTTCTGGGTGAGTAGACCAATCATTATGGATAAGAGCAAGTGGGGATGAAAGATGATCCTAAAATACTATACATGAAAAAAATTCGAACAAGGATTTCCATGATTGTCCATGTACCAGTAATTTCCTGTACCCTTTACTTCATGTACTACTATGCATGGAAAGTTTTATGAGAAAATTTTCAAAAGTTGTCGATGCACTGGCAACCTCTGATCCTCCGTGACCTTTTAAGAGAAAAAGTTTTTTAGAAATTGACCATGTATAGGCAATTCCTATTCTTCACCACTCATATTTTGTAAATAGTATGAATCCTCTCCTTGCTTGCCAATAATAAAAAAAGGTCCTAACCATAGTGCCTCAAATTTTCCATGTTTTCCCTTCTCTTGGCACCTAGCATTCCACATCAATACCAGATCATCCTTTTTAAATTTTCTATTTTTTTCTTTTTTATCGAACAAATATTTCATTTGTAATTGTAGCTTCATGTTTTGGTTTTGAGCTATTCCCCTTATTTCATCAAGTTCTACAAGTTGTTCCATTCTTTCCTCCATTGGTTCAAGAATATCTATATCCTCTTGAAGGATAAATTTGTACACTGGCAGTAAATTCTGTAGAGGCATCCTAGCTTGTATTCCATAGACTAATTCATATGGGGACTTCCCAATTGCCTTTTTGAGGGTAATTCTATCTACCCATATAGCCAAGCTTAACTTTGAATCCCAAGATTTTTTGTTGTTACCTAGCATCCTTTTTATAATTTTTAAAAGACTTTTGTTGCTAGATTTTGCTTGACCATTAGCTTGTGGATGATATGGGGCAGAGTAAGAAAAATTGATACCATATGTCTTGCAAAACTTTTTGAACTCATCAGACCTGAAACACATGCCATTATCTATAATCACTCTCAATGGTGTATCGAATCTAGTAATAATGTTATCAATCAGAAAGTTGATCACAACTTTACTCGTTGCCTGCTTGGTTGGGATTGCCTCTACCCATTTGGTGAAATAATCAGTGGCTACTAGTATCCACCTATGTCCTCCACTTTATTTCTCTTGTATTTATCCAATGAAATCAATCCCCCATTGGTGAAAAGGGGCTTCAACCTGCATAGGTCTGAGTGGTAGAGCTCCCTCATACTTCATTTTCCCTGAGAACTTATGGCATGCCTCACACTTTCTGACATATGAAAATGAATCGTTGAAGACTTTTGGCCAGTAATAACCTGCCCTGAGGATTTTATGTGCAGTTGTCTTTGCTAAATAATATCCTCCATAGACTCCTTCGTGCATTTCTTTCAGAACATGATCAGCCTATGATTCATCCAAATAAAACAACAACATTCCATCTCTGATTTTCCATAATAGATCTCCTTCTATAAATACATATTTTGAAGCCTGAACTTTTAAAGTTCTTTTCTGGTTATCACTGAGTTCCTTTGGGCATCTTGTGTTTCTAAGGTAATTCATGATGTTTGTATACCAGGGTGTATGTTTAATACTTGCAATTGCATTTTCTTCTCCTTGTACTTTGCAGACTTGTTTTGCCTCAATGTTTGTCTCTGCTATCATTTTGGCCAATCCTTGGCCTCTTACCAGTTTAGTAATCTATATTTCCATATCAAATTCCTGAATTTTGTTAATCCACTTGCACCTTTTCCCTGTCACTTCTGATTATGTCAAGATGTCTTTGACTGTCGCGTGAGGGACATATGCAATTACCTTGGCTCCAACAAGATATGGCCTGGAAGCTTTTTTAGCTTTTACTAATGCAAATGCTTGTTTTTCCATTACGTCATACTTCAATTCTGATCCCTGTAAAGATTTGCTAAGGAAAGATATGGGTTGCTTATGACCATCCTCATTTTTCTGTAGCATGAAAACAACTATTGTATGTAGGGAAGCAAATGAAAATTACTGAAAAGGTTTCATGAAATCAGGAGACTTGAGGATAGGGGCTTCTTTAATGGCTCTTTTAATCAATACAAAGGATTCTAATGCTTCTAAGGTCCATTCAATCTTTTGTCCCTTTTTTAACATTTTTGATATAGGTTTGACAATCTCAACAAAGTTAGATACAAACCTCCTAACAAAATTAAATTGCCCAAAGAATGACTGGATGGCTTTCACATTTTTAGGGATAGGAAATTTATCTATAGCCTGAACTCTCTCAAGATCTATCCTAACTCCCTCTCTCGATACAATGTGCCCTAGGAGCTTCCCTTCTGTAACAAAAAAATGACACTTCTTAGGGTTCAAACTGATGCCATATTCTAAAGCTTTAATGAATATTTTTTCAAGGTGCCCTATATGACCTTCATCCCTTTTTGAGTAAGCCATGAGGTCATCTTGATACACCACCATTATAGCATTGATCAAATCAGAAAATGCTAAGTCCATAGCCCTTTGAAATGTTGCTCCTACATTGGTGAGAAAGGCATTCTCACATATACATATGTTCCCCATGAGGTTGTGAAAGCTGTTTTATACTGCTCACATTCCTTGACCTTAACCTGGTTATAACTAGAAAAACCATCCATCATAGACAACAATTCACATCCAGTTACCTTATGCAAAATGGCTTCCATGTTAGGCAGTGGGTAGTTATTTTTAAGAGATGCTACATTTAAATTTATGAAATCTACACACAGTCTTATATCTCCATTTTTGTTTCTAATAGGAATAAGGTTTGATACCCATGTTGAGTGCCTCACAGGTTTGATAATACCTCCATCTCTGAGCTTGGTCAATTCTTCCTGCATTATTGGTTCTAGAGTGGGGTTAAAGGGCCTTTGTTTCTATCTAAAAGGCTTTGCATCTGCTTTTAATGGAATTTCATGCTGAAATAAATCCTCCCTATATGCCTTGAGGTCTTTAGGAAGACCATACGAACACATGTTTATATTTCCTTAACAATGAAATCAGCATCCTTCAGATAGTAGGGCTTATCTTTTTTCCAATGTATACCTTCCTTGGTGATAGTTCGGTCCCCAAGTTTATTTCTTCAATATCTTCCCCTTTGATTGGGGTTTGTTTCATAAGGGATCAATCACTTCCATCGTATACTCTTTCCAATGCTACCAACCCCTTGGGAAGTTTATTAGTTTTGAGTTGTAGGACCTTCTTTCCCAACACTATCTCTTCTCCATTTATTTCTTCTACAAAGGCGTTGAAATCAATTTCTTGAGCCTCGTACTGGTCTATACAATGAATGAATTTCAAAAGGTCAGTGTCATCATTGAAAACCTACCAACTATATATGTTGTCAGGGATTGCAGGTCTTGTTTTGAATTCCACTTGGGAAACTCCTGCTAATGTGATATCATCTTGTTTTAATGCTACATTTGCCAAAAAATTTGCCATTATATTCTTTGATCTGTCAACCCAATCAATGGAAAAAGCATCAAATAGTTCAATTATATCCCATATTGCATTTCTGTATTGTTTCAGTCTTTTATTTCTTGCTACATATTTTGATCTGATCTAGGATACAACTAGTTCCGAATCTCCAAAAACTGTTAAGATTTTGATCTTGTGTTTAACAGCTAAATTTAGACCAGTCAGCAAAGATTCATATTCTACTACATTGTTTGTACATTCAAATGCTAACAGAAATGAGTATTTATAAGTTGAACCATCAGGAGATATAAAAACTATACCAGCTCCATTACCCTCCTAGCTGCAAGCTCCATCGAAATATATTTTCCATATTCCTTGTTGATTTTTAGAGATACTTTGATCAATTGGATCTTTTCTTTCCAACTCGAGCTGAGATAGTTCCACTCTAAAGCTTCCTAGATCAACATCACAGAAAAAATTTAGTGGTTCCTGAGGAGCATGTTCAACAATTTGGTTCACTGCAGGCTCTCTATACAATTTTACCTCTTCCCCATTTACTAGCATGGTGGCATATGACAAGTCAAACTGTACATTGCCTCCTACTGTAGCAGTCTATTGTCTCGATAGAAGCATCCCAAACTGGGGTGGTGTGTCAATCATAGTTATGTCAATAGTGTAAGAGGCTTGTGGGTAAGTTGCCAACCTGACTTCCACATTTTTCATGATTCCCACAACCGGGACAGGCCTGCTATCGATAGCGTAGCACTTACCTCCCTCCACATCTATCCATAAACCAAGCTGCTTCATTACCCCTACTGGCATGATATTCATAGAAGCACCTGAGTCTATCATGAAATTTCTTGCTAGTTTTCTGCTTATGAGTAAAGTGGTAAAAAATGGGTCAATTTGTGGTGTGTTCATTAGGCAAGCTTCTGGGATTTTTACCTCCTCCTTTTTATTATTTGTCTCTAAGACCTCTTTGTTTCCAAGGCTTTGATTTCCATTAGAAATTAGTTGTATGGTACTTTCCCTATATTTTTTGATTTTCATCATTTCAATTAAGGGCACATACATTTTTAATTGGGAGAGAGCTTGTATAAAATCAAAAGATGTACCTTCAGCTTTGATTGCCCTTTTAGGTTGAGTGCATTCTCCTTTGTTTTCTTCTTTCTCTAGTTTTGATGTTTGATCTAGCTTTTGCTTTTCAATGGGAGGTTTCTTACTTTCCTCCTTAGGGGATCCCTTTTGTTCGCTACTATCTGATTGTTTATTATCAGTCCCTTTTGATGTCTCATCTGATGCCTTTTTATTTTTTATGAATATCCCCCTTGGGACACCCTCATCTTTATTTGCTTTTAGCATCCTCCACTGCTACAATCACCAATCTCTTAATCTCCTCTTCACTTGGTCTTCTTATATTACATCTATTAGTTTGGCTTGATGCAACAGGGGGGTCTTGATTACTTTCATTTTCCTCATGGTTAGAGAAAACATGCTGCTCTACCATGTGAACATTCTATTTTTGGTGGTTCACATTGTATTCATATCCTTCCTCTTCTGAAGATGCATATTCCTGCTCCAAAGGGTTAAGAGTGTGGGAAGTTAAATATACATTATGGTCTTCACCACCATCATTTTATTGTGTATCTTCCTCTGGTATTGACTGAGTTGTTACACAATGTTCAGGGGAATGTGGTGCATAACAGACTAAACACCAGGGACTTTTATCTACCATGTATGCCCCTTTTCTTTTTAATGGATCAGGTGTCTCTTTATTTCTAGGTCTCTCATTCACTAGTTTTCCATCTTTCCAATTGGCACTATAAGCCATGTCATGCAGCCTGGGTCTTTTATTTCTATATGTGTTCTCCTATCTGTTTGGGGGAACATATTGGGGAACCCTAGGGTTTTCCCTTTTAGAAAACATCCCTACAGCTATTTTGTTATTCTCAATAGTTAAGGCTATCTTTTGGGCCTTAGCCAGATTTCTGGGACTCCTATTTCTCAATTCGTACCCTATCTTGGGGTCAAAAGCCTTCAAATAGATACTTAAGGCAAAAGGGTCAACCAACTTGGATGCCTGAGGTATTTTATTGTGTAATTTAAAAAACCTTTGGTTAAAATCAAAGGTTGACTCATTCTGATGTTTTTGAATTGTCACTAACTCATGTAATGCAAAGTCTAATGCACACTGATTTCCATATTGTTGAAGAAATTGGTCATGAAATACTTGAATGGAATAAATGGATGTCGTTGGTAGACTATTAAACCAGTCTCTGGCATCTTCAAATAATGACATCATGAATAATCTCATTTGTACATCCTCATACTACATGTCTAAGTCCTGAATGACTACTTTAAAATTTCTCAGGTGTTCTTCAGCTAAAACTACATTAATTCCTATAAATTTAGGGACTAAGTTCCTCCAATTGTTGTCTAGGTCGTAAGGATAGATTTGAAACCTGACAAGATCAAATTTTCTAATCATAGTTGTGCATTGTGGGGGGGGGGGGGATTTTGAAAATGTTGGGGTTGGTAGAGTGGGTTGTTGTTTACTATATATTGCGGGCCTTGTGGGGGTACATACTGTTGATGAGGGGGTGGCTGAATATTTTGGTGTTGTGGTGGAGCATTAGTGTTCCTATATTGGTTTCTAGGTTGATTTCGGTGAGCTTGAGGGGAACTTGGTGGCTTCATATAATTGCTCTTATGGGGGGGTGTGTATTTGGGTGATTCAATTAATGATGTTTTGTTTTGAGCATTGTGTAACTTCACCTTTCTCAATTCTTCCATTGCTTGAAGTTGTTGTTCATACTGTATCCTTAATCTTTATGCATTTTTCTTCATTTGTTCCCACTATGTATCTTCTTCATCTTGTGTCATAAATTCATGGTTTTCTTTGAATGTCTCATACTCAAGACCTCCCTCATAGAGTGTTGCTCTTTGTTCATCTTCATATTCTCTCCTTTTTCTAGCTTCGAATTCAGCCATGTGCTCATCAGCTTTCCCAAGGTCCTCTAGATGGGAAGGATTTCTCCTCCCTTCAAGAGTATGGAGCTCTTTAGATGGGCTCTCTTGGTTTGAAAGTGTATCATATGAATTGTGTGTTTCCAGTAAAAACATTGATGCTTTGTTTTTTGCTGTTGTGTCCAATTCGTTAAACACTTTCTTGCTTTGATTATTTTTGTAATTTGACTTTCCTTTATTATCAGGACCCTCCCCCTCCTTGTACAAAGATCTCCTTCCTTGCATGTTGTGAGAGATTGTGATGGTCTGAACTCTATGTTGATTCCTTTCTGATTTGTATCTTATTGTATCAGTTTCAATGTTTTTTATTCATTCAAAGTTGCCACCCACTTTTCCTAAAAGTGAGAAAAGATTTTGTGGTTATCTTACCTAGCGGAGTCGATTTCTTTCAAATTCCAATTTTGATTTCCTTTAATGACTTTATATGGAAAGGTTGTCTACTACCAGACAATTCTCTAGTTTTTTCCCTAGTAGAGTCGCCAATTTGTTGGGTCTCAAAAATACTGGTTTCAATGAACCATGAGAGGTTGCCAAACTCTCACTACGTTGTTAGTCAACTGATAACGCAAACCAGTACGGTTGGGCCCTCTACTCTTAAGGCTCTGCTAAACCTAGGTGGGTACACCTATATGAGTAACACATATTTTGAATTTATGCTTCCTACTTGACCTAACTATCCACAAATGGCAATTTAATAATGGAAAGATATGATCCTAATTTGGTATAGCTTGTATATGCAATATCAAGGTGTGAATTAATATGTTAAATTCAGAGATGTCAAATGAAATGAATAAAACTAATGTAATCTAAATAGGGGAGACCAGTGCCTTGTTGGGTAAAACGGAGTCAAATGAAAGCTTTAAATGAATGGTTTCTATTTGGTAGGGATTCTAATTATTTGGCATATGATATTTAGTCTATAAACTGTATAAACATGTAGGGATGTAATTATCAAACTCTTCTTAATGATCCAAATGATAGTTTCTAGATTACTGTGAATGACTTGAAGTAATTAATCTTTTCTTGAAAGAACCAACCAATCACATCACACAAATACAAAAAATGTGTATTGATAAACTGAGAATATACTTGATATTTCAATTTAAATAATATAGAAACATCAACCTTGGAGACAACTTGATAATATTTCAATTAGCTTCAACCAATAATTGATACCAGAATAGCGTCATAACATTAAATTCCATTTAGTTGATCCTTCAAAATTTATACACGCATCATAGTCTCCTTGAATATCATTCTAAAAATACTTACAACGATTTTCCTATTTATAAAATCTATCCCCCCTATATTATCCAATAACGGATATTTATACATCAGTCTGTGAAAGGACATGCCTTTTCAAAAGTCTAAAGCATAAAAAGTTTTAACAAATTATCTATTTAACTAATTCTTGTTAAGCCACAAATGGATTGCAGACATATGCTCTGTATAATCCTGACCGTCATGAGTGTCAGCATCCATTCATTGCAGATCATAATATACTTCATTATCATTTTCTCATTCTGCTCACACGCCTCATCCAATGTTACGTCCTCCATAGTGGATGCTTTCAACATCTCTTGGAGTATTGTTTCACACTCACTTTTCCATGTAGTTGCTTCTTTCATTTTTCCTTCATCATCATATAACTTGGCCAATCTATCTTCGTAAGCCTCTATCAATCCTTGCATATATCCTTGCAACTCTTCATAGAAATCCATGTGCCTGTCCATGATACAATTAGCATTCTCAATCTCTTCATTACTAGGAATGTCCTTTTGCTCCAATTCCTCAATTTTTTCTTGAATTATGCTGTCCACTCTCCTGTGTTCCTTTATGGCATCCATAAATTGTGAATGTTTTCCCCAGAGCCTATTCAACCAAGTAATTAGGATGACCTATCTTCTTTTGATTTTTTCAGCAAGTGCATCTATTTTCCCTTGAGAATATGTATTTGATCCTTCCCAATGATCCATTTTCTGTGAACTCTCACCTTGGGTGAGCATCCTTGTTGGCTCTGCCATAGCTCCTGCCAAGTATTTTAAGTGTTCATTTTCTCTCAACATCCTTTCATTACCAGTTTTATACATCTCCCTTTCCCTTATGAATGATTGGATTTGAGCTTTATTTAACTTGGCTATGTTTATGCCAATATCAGCAGTTGCCACAGGGTCAACTTCCCCAGCCTTCAGGGTCATGAAATTTCCAAATGCTTTTTCAGTATCAGTAATAATTAACCTTTTGTGAGGAGGATATAAGGCCCAAATCATGAATGTCTCATCATCAGGGTTGTATCTTGATCCTGTGTATACCTTCGTCACCTTTTCTATACTTAACTTGTGGGTATCATTGCTATCTTTCAAGAAACTATCAAAAAATAAAGCAGAGTTCATATCAAAACCTAGAAAAATCATGACACCTACCCTTTCTAGCAGCTTCCTTCCCTTTTTAGGGGTCATGTTAATCATTTCCAAATCTACTTTATCTTTTAAGCATTTCAACAATTGATCCTCATTTCCTTGAGTAACATTCTCAACCTGCACTCTTATCTCTTTTCCTTTTTGCTTATATAGAATTTTTTTAAACTCCGAGGTCCTTATAAATTCATCATCTGATATGAAAGACTTATAGTCTTCATGTCTTGTATCTACATCCATGGTTTCATCAACATCATTATCCCTAGCAACATATGTATAATCCCGAGTCCTCATTCTCGAAACTTTCTCAAATGAGTTTTGTGGCCTGTCTGTTTCTGATATCCCTTTAATGGAGGATAACATTTCAACATCCATCAGCTCTTGATTATGTTTTTCAATCACAATTTTTGCCTCCTCTGCCTCTAGGTTTCTGATTATATCATTAGATTTATAGGGCACATGATGGTACCCTCTAAAATTTATTTTTTGTTTGGTAGAGTGAATATACCCTTCAGGATCAAAGTTCTTTCTAACTGGTGCTCTTCTCATGTTATAGTGCAACAATTTATCCAAAATCAAATCATAACCTTCTTTGGCTAATACAATGAAGTCACTAAAACACAATGTGCTTGGTATAAAGGTTGTTTTACCATATGAACTTAAAGTCATAACACTGGAATAATCCATTTGCCTAACAATTTCTAGGTAGGAAATTCTATCCGGGACAGTTCTAGGCAAAATGAAAGGTGCATCTTCAAAGCCATAAACCCTAATCATTGTGGCATTCTCTAAACAGTACCAATCCCCCCAGTTATGGTTGATTGGTCCATTGTAATCTCTAGACCTAAGAAACCTTTTCACTTCTTTGGATAAAGAAAAATTACAAGGATGTTTGAAAAATCTATACAATGGTTTCACAAAAAATTCTTCAAAATTCAAGAAATTTGAATTGGCAAACCTGTTGTCCCAAACAACAGTCCATAATTGAATAGGAAATGGCCTACCTTCCTTGTCAAATTGTGAAATCATCAGGTGCTCTGAAGTATAGCACTAAATGCAGTAGTAGTGAATAATTTCTGAGATGGAGAACAAAAGTGCCACCCTCTATCACCATCAAATTTGTATCTAGCTCTTTAAAAAGGTGTGCAACATAATCAAATGATCTTGAATTATGATGCTAAGTGTCTACAACAATTACCATGGGCACAATTGCCATATGCTCAGGTACCTCTATCCCCAATACCTATCACACTAAGTAGTAAGTGTATTTAATGTAAGGTTCAAAAAGATCGACATGATAGGGTGGCCCCTCATTGTCTTCCATTGGAATAGGCTTGTTGTGACACCTAATTCTATGCAGAGGCAAGCTCCACCCTTTATAGATGGTGTCCATCCTTCTGAAATCACTGTCGAGCTCTTTGCTCACTATTTTCTCACTGCATATTCCTTCCATCCTGAAAACCTCAGTAATTGCATTCTCAGATATATGTATCAACGGGTTCCCTGACAAATCACATATACCTTTGCCTTTCAGGTCATAATTTCTAGCTATCATCTTTATCAGTTCAACATCAACAAAAACGTTAGGGCACACCAATTTCCCTAAATCAAGCCTCGATGGATTGCATATTGGCTCAAAACAATTTCTCCTATGATAGTGGAAAATGAATAACTCATAGCCCCTAATCGGAGTCCAAACATCCCCTATAAATTTGCATTTGTCATCCAATTTGTTAACTTCCACTTTGAGCTGTGCAAAACGCCTAGCTCTAGGTCCAGAACTAGGTAACTGATCTATGAGGTCCTGATTAAGCTTCCTTTCAGTACCTTCTGTGTGTAATTCGGTCTTCTACTTTTTTCCTTTCAGCTAGCTACCCTCCTCGGATTTTCTTCCCTTTAGTTTTCCTTAAACAACGCCTTCCATAATTAAGAATTTTATGAGTTCTTAAGAAAAATGTATTGTAACTTTCTACAGACTTAAGCCAGGTAAATTCTTTAATTGGTCTACTGGTTCCTTTGCTTTCTTTCGCTTTGAATTCTGTGAGGCAATGATTTCAATTGATCATACCCTGATATGCAAAATCTCCTATGCTTCGTGGCACCATTAATTATCTTTACTTGAGATATGAATGCTATAAGTTTTTTTGAAATTCTCGCTATCACATCAAAGCTCATATCAGTGAGATTTTTCAAACCTTTTGCCAATCCGCCTGTTCAATGTTCACCCATCCGCCAAGACGTCTTGCAGTTTCCCCGACTTTACAAGTCTCCCCGATAGTTTCTCTTTTTTCGCTCTTTAGATCGCCACCAATTTCACCGAAACAACTATCACTCAGACTCAATGAATCAGGCCAATAGTTCTTTATCTCACTCCAAAAACACTTTGTCTCACCGAAATGTTTGCTTTATTTACTTATGTCGCCAAGACTAAGCAATTTGTTCTGCCGATCAAATAATATTCGCTGTGATGTCTCTTAGATCTCCCCGCAATGACATGTCCCTTTGATACGCCATCTTTTCGGTAAGATAATGCATATCGTCTCCCCGACATATTTTACCTTGGTAAGTTTCAATTTTCATCGGTATAACCCGAGGGGTCGGTAAGACTTTCTAAACTCTCCCTGACATCATTTGTTTCACCGAGATGTTCTTCTTTTTCTTTATCGACAAGACCAATAATGCGTCGGGCAGTGTTTCAAAATCTCTCTTCGATGACCAAAGTCTCCCTGATGGGCTTCACTTTTCTCCAATCGGCCCAAGGTAACTTAGCTCGATATGATCTTTCACCGTCATACCGATATCTTTTGTCTTGCTGATAAGTATTATAGACCCACATTCTCCTAGAGTATAATTTTATCAGTATGACCTATTTGATGTATTGCCAATATATTGAAGATATGTACACCATCATCGATGAGACCTATATCAACTTATGTCGATATTTCCATATGTCAATGTTTCAATGCCGAATGAATATTACGGGGTTTTATGACAAAATTCAAATCGGATTTTGTAAAAGGATGTTATGTGGGGATTTTTCTATTTGTATTGTGAAGTTTTGTGGGAGGCTAATAATAATGAAGGGTGAATAAAATGGCCAAAATTTCACAGTTCCAACACATCCTAGGTTTGCATTGCATTGTTTAAGTTGCATTCCAAGGTTTCACATTTTTGCATGCATGAAAGTGTATATACATTGCATTCTTGCATATCAAATCATTGTCATTCATCCAAAATCTACACCTACCTTTCTTCTTCTGGTCATCAGAACCCAGTTGATTTTTTATGGAAATTTGGAAAAAAACCTAACTAAGACTAATTCGCCATTCTAGGTGATGTAGTCCCTTTCTAGATTTTTCACTGTTTGTCACAAGATCAAAAACCTCATTTATGTGCTTCCTAGACCTCCTATTACCATATACTATAAGTTTGGAAAGTTTTGAGAACATAGGTTTTATGCTTCTAGCTCAAAATCATCAATTTAGGGTGCTCATTTTTTATATACCTTCATCATTAGATTTGCAAAATGCTTACATTTCTAAAACTATGCATAAATTTAATAAAATTACTTTTCAATTTTTCTCTTAATAAAAAATTTCTTAAGTTTGATAAAATTACTTTTCATTCTTTCATATACGTTGTTTGCATTCTTAAAACTTAGCATGTACATTGGATAGAAATGATCTATATTTTTGCATACACATTGTTCATATTGCTAAAACATTGCATGACATGATTACAAATGTTTTTTATTTATTTTTAAACAATATTAGTGTCTTATATATCTCGATATGCTACCTTCCCTACCCTCTCCCTATGAGAGAATTTTAGTGATAGAGAATAAAACCATGGAAATTCCTAACGATCATATTAATTCTCCTAATATCTCTCCTCTTTGGTGACAAAGATATTTTTTTAGAAGAACCAATTAATGAGAGTTATGAAAATTCTATTTTTTCCTCTCCTCTTACTTCTCTTAGTGTACAAGACCTTAATAAACATGAAAATAACATTTTTTTCTCCTAGTACTTCTCCTTGTTGTGAAGAAAATACTTTGCTATTAGAAAACACAATTAGTGAAGTTCATGAACATCTTAGTTGTCCCCTTTCACCTACAAAAATTCTTATTATGCAATAACCTTCAACCATTGATCATTCCCCTATTAGTAATGAAGCTATTTTAGTAGAACCAACCTTTGATTGTCAAGAACCGTTGGTTTGTTCTCCTAAACCATTCCTCCTAGGGAGGATATCATGATACACAACAAGGATAACCATAACAACAATAATATTGTATCCTTAGAAGAAAATGCAGAGACAAACTTAGCCTCTCCCTTGCTGAAGGATGTTAATTATATTCAACCCCAACTTGTCCTTTACGCCCCTGCAAACAATCCTCACACTCCGAAAAAACCAGAATTCATTCTCTACCCACCTAAGAATAATGTGTTGCAACAATCGAGTCATAATACCATTGCTCATACAAATTACACAAGAGACAATCCAAACCCACCTCAACCAACCTTAACATCCTTATATTTGCCTAATACCATTTGACCTATTGCCCCTAGATTAAATTCAATCTTTAGGGAGTATGACCTTGTTGACCAACTAAGGAATACTCCCACTAAAATATCTTTATGGGATCTCATTCAAGCCTGCCCTCACTATCACAACATGATGTAGAATGTCCTACAACAAGTTCCTATGCATTCTAATGTGAAACCAAATTACCTAGAAGCTATTATTCATGGGAATAAATGTTTATATTGTTTTCTACTGAAGTGAGCTCCCTCCTTTGGATGTGCGAAAAAAAAATGAAGCTTTCATAATAATCTCTCAATACAAAAAAAAAGGGATCAAGAGAACTCTTGTAGATATTGGCTTTGCCCTTAATGTGTGTAGTGCACACCTTTTGGATAGGCTTGGAATTGATAGATCCCACATCAAACCTAATTCTCTATCTATCAGGGGATTTGATAACGTCACTAAGCAACCACTTGGTGTGATCAATATACCTCTTACAAGTTGAAAGGCCACATTGGACACTAAAATCCATGTTATGCCTCATGAAATTTCATATAATCTTCTCTTAGGTAGGTCATGGATTCATGCAATGAAAGGAGTTACTTCCACTCCTCATCATAAGATGAAGCACATCTACAACAACAAAGTGTACATAGTTAAATCCGACCTTGAACCCAATAATTGCTTAAACATTGATAAATCTAAAGAGAAACACTTCAACACCTTAACACTAACTAGCCAAGTGGAACCCACACGAAAAACAAATAAAGAACATCTTGAGAAAATCTTGAAGCTCTTAGATGATGATTTGGGTTCCTTAGACTTCACAACTCCTTTACTAGGAGAATCCAAGATCATAACACATGAATACTGGGTATGTGCAGGATCATGATGGGGAAAAAAGTGGCGATATGTAAGTCATATGATGGCCCATGTGCCTAATTTTTTACCCAAAATTGATGAAATGAAAAGGGTTTTTAAAAGAGATTCTCAGCTTTCCACCAATGTAAATTATGCTTTATTTTGAATTTAATAAATAATTATTATTTATTTTCTATTTGAGTTACAATTAAAGTCCTGATTGATAGGATAATTGAAAAACATCTACACCTTTCAATGTTGGAGTGAAAAAGACACTGAGAGGGGGTGGGGGGGGTGGTGAATCAGTGATTTTAACTACTTTCACAATTTTAATAAAATTGAAATAAACCAGATGTATATTCTCATTTATCAATGATAAATTCATTCATGTATTGAATGCAATCACATAAACTGAAATGAGAATCGTAATAGGGAAGAATAGAATAATAAATCATTCATGCACTGAATCAGATGAACCACAGATAAACAAATAAATGTGAGATATGCCGAGTGGAAAACCCTCCTAGGGTAGAAAAACCACTCCTTAACCTACTGCCTTTTTCAGGATTTCATTTCAATAATCATTTTTGACAATGCATCATAGGCTGATTTCTGAGCACCAACTCAAGGAGCACCAACCCCTCTTTTAGAAACACCAATTTCAAGGAGCACCAACCCCTTTTATGTTTTGAGTAAATCATACAGTGATATAGATGATCTCTTTCTTTCTCTAATTTCAGTCAAGAGCCTCTTGACCGACAATGTATACAATTCTCAAGGTTCAAGTTTGACCCTTCATAATTCTACCCATTGTCAAGCCTTAAGACAACTTGAGGAAATAGCTCATAAAGTTTGATTTATCAATCTCAATGCTCAATTTCTCTACAGTACAATCACAGTGATGATCTCACTCTAATTTTCCATAGTCTTTCTCATACATGTTTCATAGTTCTTCACATGCAGTTAACACACTCTTTTCTATTTTCATATTTTATTCATTGGTCTACACAAAAAACAGTTAACTCTCAATTGGCAAAATTCTATTCAGCAACAATAATAACCCCCAATTTTCTCTTTTTTTTTTTGTTTTTCCTCAATCTTAAAGCCCTAATCTCTCTGTTTTCTTCAATTTATAGATTTAATCGTTACATCCATTTTTAGGTTACAACAATATCTTGTATTTCAAAAACAAAACGTGATCATCAGGTTACCAATTTCCAGTTGAGCAACCTTGCCAGAAATTGCAGAGTTCCTGAGAGAAAGATCTTTTCTCCTAACAAGAATAGAAAAGCAGTATGCAAATATAGAAAGGAGACTAAACATATTCTTCACAAGCAGCCTGCATAGATTTCTTAGCACCAACTCAAGGAGCACCAACCCCTCTTTTAGAAACACCAACTTCAAGGAGCACCAACCCCTTTTATGTTTCCAGTAAATCATACAATGATACAGGGGATCTCTTTGTTTCTCTAATTTCATTCAAGAGACTCTTGACCGACAATGTATACAATTCTCAAGGTTCAAGTTTGACCCTTCAAAACTCTACCCATTCTCAAGCCTTAAGACAACTTGAGGAAATAGCTTATAAAGTTTGATTTATCAATCTCAATGCTCAATTTCTCTATAGTACTATCACAGTGATGATCTCACTCTAATTTTCCACAATCTTTCTCATACATGTTTCATAGTTCTTCACATGCAGTTAACACACTCTTTTCTGTTTTCATATTTTTTTCATCGGTCTACACAAAAAATAGTTAACTCTCAATTGGCAAAATTTTGTTTAGCAACAATAGTAACCCCCATTTTTCTCCTTTTTTTTTGTTTTTCCTCAATCTTAAAGCCCTAATCTCTTTGTTTTCTTCAATTTACAGATTTAATCATTACATCCATTTTCTGGTTACAACAATATATTGTATTTCAAAAACAAAACATAGGTGATCATCAGGTTACCAATTTCCAATTGACCAACCTTGCCAGAAATTACAGAGTTCCTAAGAGAAAGATATTTTCTCCTGACAAGAATAGAAAAGCAAAATGCAAATATAGAAAAGAGACTGAACATATTCTTCACAAGCAGCCTGCACAGATTTTTCTCATCGAACTATCATCAAAATAATATATATCCCACTTAAAATACCCTTGAGAAAAAAAAACTGCAAGAACAGTGTAAGAAAAACACCAATGCAATGTAACTGAAACTCTAAAATGATACATCCAATAACAGTTATGAAAGAATCCAGGTAAGTGACTAAACAAATTCAAAAACATCATGATTTCCCCCAAACAAAAACCATTGTCAGATAATACTGATGTGGTAATGCTATTGTGAAATATAATTCTAAGCATGTGAAATCATTTTAGTTCTGACTAAGAAAAGAATAAACCAATTCTTCAACTTCCATACAGAAGAAAACACTTATCTGTTATTAACCTTGCTAGTAAAGGTAACGGTTTTGCATAGCAAACTAAAAGAAGAATTCCTCTGAAGATCGGAAAAGATTTTTCCATGAGCAATTTACCAGACCTGCAAAGTAGCTGAGCAACCCAAGCTTCTTCCTCATTTGAGCTCTTACCCGATGGAAGGAAACTAAAAAATGAATCGACCATTGTAATGGTCTTCCAACTTTCCCATATGCTATCAAATATTTCCAGAAACTAAAAAAAATATTAGAGAAATGACTGAGAGGTGATTTCCATGGTGGCGACCAGTATAGGGTTTGAGACCCTCAAACAATGTAGCACAAAGTTTTCCCTAAACTTTACAAACAAAATCCTTTACAAAATATGATGGAGTTTGAAGTCCGAAAGGACTAACTTAATAATTCAAAAACTCATTATGCCATTTGAAGTCCACAGACTGTCCAAAGACTTGCATGTCGACAAACTCATTACCCTCGAATCAAAGAATAAGCATGTGAAATTTCGACTTAATAATGCCTTCCATTATTGTAGATAAAATGTCGAATGCCTTAGACTTAATGTCCCCAAGTCACTTCCATGGTGACATTATTTAAACTTAATCAAAACCATATACCTACTATCAGCCTTAAGGCCTAGAAAAGTGTTGACCAACAAACCAAATCATATGCATAGGAATGATCACATGTTTGCCAATGTTCAAAATTGATTACCACCATTAAAATACCATGTATACCCAAAGACTTATGAAATATGATAAAGGCTATTATTCCTACTAAATTCAATATGCCTTTCACCCATGCCAAATTCAGAATATCAAAAAAGCCATGAGCCCATGACACAATATCTTATGTCATATGCCTAAACCATTATCAGTTGATTAAGGAAACCAGATAGGGTTTTCATAAAACTAAAAGCCAATTGCATCTTATAAATCCAACCATCAAGAACCAAAGAGCGTTACCTGAATGAGGATGGAGTAATATGAATCTGATCAATGGAACATAACCCTATAATCGAAATTCCCTAATCGAGATCTGCACATGGAGTTGAGAGATTAGTTCCACCAAAGATAATATCATAAATGAAGTAAATATGCCAATCAGAAATGAAGAAGTTCAACAAAGTAAACAACCACCAAGATGCCAAATTGTAACACATATTGTCATCAAGGACAAATTAGCACAAGAGAGATTCAAAATTCAAATGGTATCACATTTTTTGAATCTGAAACATGTGTCACATTCTATGCTTTGCATACTATAGGATAAAAAAAACAAAAATTGAATTTCATGAAGTTTTGACCAAGTTAAGGTGGTTAGACATACGAGTTTTTATATTTTTAAAAAGTTTTAATAAAAGTTCATAATTAATTATTTACCTAGAAACAAATTACACAAAAAATATGCATCACATCAGGACATGAGTCCTCTACTTATATCTAAAATCTTATAATTTTTTTTTATCATTTTATTGTGGTTATGGTGGTCAGACAAACACCTACTTCTTATTTTATCCCTGAAATATAAGTACTACTACATCGAAATTTCAAAAATTCACCAAATAGATTTTTCTTTTTTTAAAATAAACCTAGTAGTATAGAAACTACATTCCATTTGCTACAAATTCTATTCTTACATATTTTTGAAATAATATTGATAACTTATTCAAATTTTTACGTCAAGTTTCCTAACTCTGATTTTCCAAATTTTTATCGCCACTTAAGGGCCTGTTTTTTCCATGATGATCCTACACATACCAGGCTCTAAAAAGAGAAACATAATCTTGTCAATACAAGACTTGACTGACCCTTCAAAAGAATCTGTGACCTTAACTACTTTCACCACCAATGCAAATAATGAACAATCAGCCGATCCAAAAGTGATGAAAAATATTTATGGAAAAGGTTATGAGCTCATGAAACAACTTAGCTATAGTGGAAAAGGATGTGGTGCTAACGAAAAATTTATCCAAAACCTTATCGAGCCCCACACACAGAAGACTAATCATGGTCTTGGTTATTGTCCTTAAATCGAAATCCTCATCCCTTCCCCTCACACTAATCCTATCTCAAATCACCCTACTAAACCAGCCTTAGAAAGTGATCCTTTACCACTAACAAAGGAATCTTTGCTTAATGCCAATGCCATCTCGCAACCCACTACTAATTTGGATTTTACACACTCTTCTAAAGGATTATACAAAATATCACAATCTATAGAACCTTGTGTAATGACATCCTATACTAAGCAAGATAATTATTTTTTACATGCCAATAGAACACCTTCTACCTTCAATCAAGATGTCATCTTGTTAAGACTTCTCCAAGATCACTTGATCTCCCTTCCTCCTCGAACTCGAAAGAAATATCCCAACAAACATTCCTTTTGTGCCTACCACCGATTTGATGGTCATCACACTAATGAGTGTAAGGCCTTGAGTAGAAAAATCCAACATCTTAAGGATTTTGGTGCTCTTCCTTATGTGAGGGCACCTCCTTCCTCTAATCAAAACTTATTTTCACTCACCCTTAAATTTCCTTAATCCTTTTGATTCACTCTTGTCCTGCACTAAGTGGGGGCAAGGGGTTAGTTAGCCTTTTCCCCTCGTATGTCACTTTTCATTGTCTCTTTTGACTACTTGTTAACCTTTCATGAATATATAAGAGCAATCTTGGGATGTGGATGACATGCCTAAGTTGACTCACATGTGACATACTTCCTCTTTCATGACGTAGCTTATCAGAAATATATGACTTGACATAGGGCTTTCTGATTAAGCTCTTATTTCCTTCTTCTACAAGTTTAAAGCAATTTCTCACAACAATGGTGTTAGCAATTGATTTAAATTTGGGGCATACATTGACACTCACATTTCATTGTGTGATTTTCTTTTTCTTGTGATTCCCTCTCTTGGAAAAATTAGATACAATGTTTCCCATGATGAGACATTGCATTTGTCCTCTCTTACAAAGAAGATGAGACCATTTGCACGTTTCCTATCTTGGAGACATTACACATGATGTTCCTTAAGATGAGATATTACATGAACAAAGAAAAACCCCTTTGAAAAATTCCTTACACTATTTCAAATGTCATTTCCTTTTGTGGTGCCTAATCAAAATTTATCGAGAGGTATAGATTTGGTATGGTTTGAGCGGGAAGCCCAAGAAACACGAATTTCCCCATAGCCACCTTTGTGTGTTAATGCATATCAACTGAGTCTATCTTTCTCATCATTTTGGGCCTTCTCACTTGAAAGAAAATCGAGAGTCTCATCACCCTAGAGTGATTATGTCACATCATCTTCTTTGGACAAACAACCTAGATCTGATCCACAACTAGCTAGACTAATAGTCCAAGCTTGATCCAAACCTTTTACTTTCCCTCTTTCTCTTCCTTCTAGTTCTTGTCATCGCATGATCATGTATCTCATTTTGTTGTATATCATTCACCCTTGAATGTGTTCTCTTGCATCGATGTCATTTTGACTTAGAATCTTGAATCCTGGGGGCTTGACCGCCTTCTTCATCTTTGTGATTCTTCACCATCTCCATTGGGCTACTTTAGTGTGAGTTTGAAGCAAGTTCATCCTCTCACTAAAGTGGGGGCTAAATGTGTCACTAAAAAGTGTAGCCTTTACACTTTTCACTCATATGGACCCTTGTCTATGGATTTTGGACCTTTTGGACCTCTTTTTACCTCTTTCTGAGCCTTGTGCCAAAGTGTTGTAAGGTGTTGTAAAACATTTTCATAGTTTCCTAGGCTTTTCATCACTAAATCAACCCCTTTCTTACGCTATAATGACCCATTAACGCACTTATAGGTCCTATTTTAGGTGTGTTTCGAATGAAAATATGAAAAACATCATTAACCACATATTATTCCCTAAAATCCAATAAAAAATGCCCAAGTGCACTAGGTCACCACCTTGGGTGACCTACTCCCATGTGGCATAAAATTCAAATTTAACTTAAATTCTTTCAGGATTTTGTCTCTAAAACCCTAAGGTTAGCATGTATGGTGTTATTTTTGGGAAATTAAGGCACAACTTGTATAAATAATATTTTTCCCCTCATTTTGCACCTTCTAAATCTCATTATTCTCCTCATTAAATCTTCTCAATCACTCTTCTCTCCTTCTCAAGCAAGCTAGGGTTTGAGCATTCCAAGTCAACAAGACATCGTTTTTGAAGCATTCAAGGTCAAATTGTTGTAACAACTCAAGATCAATCATAGTGGAAAGGTACTAACTCAATTTTGTTTCATGTTCATACTCCATTACATTTCTATTCATTTTGGTTTAGTTACCTAAAAGGGGTTTGACCAAGGAAAACCCCGATGCCCTAACAATCAACTTTATCTCTTTCTCTCCTTGTGTGTTTGCATATTTAGGTACATTGAAGAGCATTAAAGACTTTGAAGACTTTTTGAAGACCTCTCCTTTCTTACAAAGTCGAAACATCCACCACAAGTCACTTTTAGGCTAAACAATCAGAGTTTCAGAAGCACATTTGTGAAGAGCCGGAGTGCAGAACGAGGGATTCCATTCCCCCTTTTGAATTTATAGAAATCTAGAAGAAGACGAAGTTTCCAACAATGGAAACCTAGTCACACTGGACATGTTTTTTAGTTATTTTTGCATATTCAGATACCCATTTGGCAGAAATGGGCTTCACACTAGTTTTCTTAGATCTAGGACTAGGTCACCCAAATTGGAACAAGTGTCCTAGAAGGCTTATGCAACATTTTGATCAGAATTTCAGAACTCTATGTGATCCTTCTTCAAATTCTAGGTGCACACCTTTAATTTCATAAGTTTTTTTTTACAATTTGTTTACATTTCTTAGTTCATTTCCATATCACAATGTGTGTTCCAACACTTTGCATTTCTTAGGTTTAACATTAATAAATCATTTCTTTTTCAGATTGTTACATTTAGATAGTAAAATTTCAATCACACACACATCACAATCCCTCTTTGAATTAACTCACCAAGAACACCTTAGTGTGAAAGAGAGTTCATTTCTCAACCAAGCTTCTAGGTAAAAAACCCTAGAAGCTCATTGGGGAGTCCTCTTTCCCTAATGCATCATTTTTGGTGGTTCAGTTATAAATGTAACAACTATGGTAATGTAACATTTTTCTATAGATGTGATTTTCTAAGCCCTATATAGAAAAAGGAAGTAAGGTCATGGATATAAAAAGTATGAAATTATAAAAGTTTGGAGAAAGAAGAAAGAGCAAGAGAAGAAAAAGGAAATATCCATGCTTGTGTAAAATTTCCTTCATGCTCAAAATGAAGGAAAATAGTGGTATAGTGATAATGGTTGTTCAATCCACATGACCAAAGAAAATAGAAAATTTCTCACCTTCAAGAATGTGAATGGAGGGATAGTAAAATTTAGGGACAATAGTAGCACAAATATAACAAGAAGAGGTACACTTAGCTTTCATAATGGAAAATAGGAACAAAGAATATTTTATATGTTGGAGGACTAAAGCATAATCTCATAAGTAAGAGTTAAATGCGTGAAAAATGAAACACTCATATTTCATGTTTAAGGTTGTGAAATAAAAAAGGGAAAAACAAGGAAACTTGTTTCAGATGTGAGTAGAATAGCCAATAATTTTTATATACTTAGTGAAATCAAATGAGAAAAATGATACATGGGAAAATAATATGATATTTGGTTATGATACAGAAGGATGGAACATCAATTTTTGAAAATCTAGTAAAAATTAGCGCAAAGCAATAGGATATGATTTACCTTGAAAACAAGGTGTTAATTCTTTACCTTGATAATTCTTCTGTTGAAATTTTTTATTTGTAATAGGATATGATTTACCTTGGAAACAAGGTGATAATCCTTCTCTGCTCTATCATGGATCTTCAAAGGTAATAGATTCTTCATTGATAAGATAGCTTGCCTGAAAAAAGGTAAGTGATCCAGGTTTATAAGTGATAGGATCCTCCACAAGTCGGATAAATTCCCGTTTGACATCTTTGGCTTGATCTTGTGAAATATCTGATTTTAATGCTTCTTCAAGAGGTGTTTATGATCCACCGT
Source organism: Sequoiadendron giganteum (assembly GCA_007115665.2). Lineage (NCBI taxonomy): Eukaryota > Viridiplantae > Streptophyta > Pinopsida > Cupressales > Cupressaceae > Sequoiadendron > Sequoiadendron giganteum. The sequence goes on along the minus strand of CM021105.1, from coordinate 1,649,639 downwards.
CCACATAAAATTCTTCCTTGTGATTCATTTTACAGGATGTTTCTAATTCATCACTTCTATAGGAGCCTTCTTCATGACCCATTTTTTCTATGTCTCCAGATTTTTCTATATCTTGATCATGTGTACAAATGTTAAGAGTAGGAGAATATTTTTTATTGGTAATGATATCAAGAGTATGAGACTATTGTTTTGAATGAATATCATCTACGTGTTCATCCAAAGAAAGCATCTCATACGTAGATGAAGGAGTATGTGCTATATGGATATGATCATCTTTTGCGACATCTTGTATAGATAGGAGAGTGGCTATTAGATAATTGTAGTATCTTGGAGCTACAAATTCCTGATCTTGAATGATTTTATAATTTCTTTTGACATGCTTTGGATCAGGTTTTTGACATGGGTTCGTTTTAAAGGATGGACTAGTTATAAAGGGTTCTTGGATATCTTCATTATGCATGGGAAGTGGCTCAATATCCTTTTGATCTTTGAGTGGATTTGGATCAAATTTTGAGTTGAGGATCCCTTTAGTATTTGTAACCATGAGGTCAAAGGATTTCAATATGTCCTAGAAAGGACCATTGCTAGAATTTGGTGAAATATGTTGATCATGCTTTGGAATAAATTCTTGAGATATTTCCTCTAACTCATTAGGTGATCTAGAGACATTTTCAACATGATCATTGGTTGATGGACCATGGATTATATCAATAGGATCAAATAATTTTAACACATCTTGAAATAGATCACTAAAAAGTCGCTCTTGATGAATGTTGATTTGATCATTGGATGAGGTAGACATATCTTCACAATGCTCGTTGATGGATTGATTTTGATCATTGTTCTCAACAGTTATGGTAGAGAGACTATAAATGTTTTCAACTATAAGATAAAATGATGTTAACGTTTCTTGAATTGGATCATTGTTGCGTATTGTTGGTGGGTTTTCAACATGATTAAAAAGTGAATCTTGATATATGTTGATTTGATCATCGGAGGAGATGGAAACATCTTCAAGGTTCTCATCGATGGGTAGTTGTGATTGATCTTTGAGTTGTGATGACTGATCTTCGAGATGGGGTGATTGGGTTTGTGGTTGATGTTGTTGATATCCAACCTCTTGATATTGTAGATATTATTCTTGATTTGGATGTGGATACAACCCAATTCTTTGATGACATGGTTCAACCAATGGAAGGGTGTATTGATTTTGGGGTGGAGATGTCTCTTGGTGATATGAATCAATGAGTTTTTTGAGTGTAGAAATTTTGTTTCACAATCTTTGACGTTGAAATTCTTGATATGGTTGAGTTGGTTGTTGAGCAAGCATATTTTGCATGTATACCTATGGTGTTTGTGTGGGATCATGGATAAATTGATTCTAGACAATGTTCTGATTTGGCATTATAGGTTGAATTTGAACATTGTTTTGGTTTGGAAACATATTGCCTTGATTTAGGTAGCTTTGATTTTGCATGGTGTTACCTTGACTTGGATCAATACATGGAGTTCTCAACATATTTCCTAGATTTTAAAGAACATTGGTGGGTTTTACAAACATATCCATCCCAAAGTTTACCAAGTATGGATTTGATATGTTTATGTTTGGTAAGCTTGGATTTGGTATAGTCACATTTGACATGTACAGATTTGGTGGTATAATGTTGTTTAGAAGACTCATGCCTTGATTGTTTGGTTGATAGATTTGTAAGTTTTGGATTTGATTTAAATCTATCATAGGAAAGGGTGTTCCAAAATTAAGATTGGGAAAACTCACATTTTTTATATCATTGAGGTTTTGTGTTCCTAAATTTAGGTTGGGAAAAGTCACATTTTTTGTATTATTGAAATTTGGAGATAAATATCCCATGTATGGATTGTGCAAATCTGAGTATCAACTTTGATAGTTTGGTTGAATTGGATTACTCATGATGTATGAATCGAGCTTATATTCCATGTTTTTCTTGTGTTTTGACCTTGTTGACCTCTAAGGGATTTAGGACCAATGATGGGATGAAAGACAAAAGGGTGAGTGACATGGGTTTTTAAACTTTTAGGAACTTTGGAGAAATACTAGACTTTAGGATTTAGGATTTTTATTTGGATTAGGTTTGATTTGGATAATGGACTTATAAATCCCAAGATGTTGGATGTTATCTTGGGGTAAACTTGTCCAAAAAGGTGACAATTCAACTAAATGTGTGAGGAAGGATTCATCCAAACACATTTAGCCAAACAAAGTGATTTTGATTTTGATTGAAGGATTTACATAAATTCTAATATGAATGATTTTTCCAATGGTTCAAAAGTTGTTTCTAAAATGGAGATGATAAATGTTTGGATGAATGAAGTGTTTGATTTTAATCCTAAATGAACCTAAGAAGGACTTTGTTTACTAGACAAAGATATTGAAGAACATGCACTTTTCCCTAAGAGTAGTTCAAACCAAAAGACCAATGTTTTCATGGAAAACCATATGATTCAAAAGATAACAAACACATGTGTGGGGTTCAATTGATTTTAGCTTGATTAATGGATTATTTTTACCACAGAAACTCTCTTGATTAGCTCTTCAAACTAAATGTCTAATGTCCCAATTTATTTTCATCCCACAAAGACCATTATGTGGAGAATTGAGAAAATTAAGGCAAAAATTTTCTAATGTTGACATTAGTGAGAGAAAATTAAGATGTAAATCCAAATACTTAGAAGCCTCTAAGGATGAAATCCCTAGGGACAAGAAGTAGCACTTGGATTTTTCAAAGGTATTTTCTCCCCCTAAAGGGTTTAAAATTTTGAGGATTTTGTGAATATTTGTTTTCAACTGTTTAGGATTCAAGCAAAGTGTTTTGATCTCAAAGAATGTACACAAACCTATGGATGAAATGAGGCAATATTTGTTGAGTTTCCCCTTAGATAAATCTAGTTACACCTACTCTTAGCTGATGATTAGATGCTTGACAACACAGGCTCCCCCTTATAGTGCACTCACTTCTTGGGTCAACCAAGCATCAATATCCATGAAACTCCCATGGCGTACTCCTCATCTCTACCAAGAGCCATAAAAATGTAGGATATCTTCAGAACAATCGTTCTTGCATCAACAAATAGATAGGGATTTTTTCCTTTCTAAACAAGGGATTTTAATGTAGGCATTCCGTTCATGGGGGATCATACATGTGGCAAGAGATCATTGTTTCCCTTCTTGTCAGAATGATCCTCATGATACTCAAACTTTCCTTGAGTACCCACATTTATATACCATATGGAAGTCGCTTGGATTTAGTGTGTTACCGGTTGGGTCATTCCCTAGGGTAATTAATTTTTCCCACCATTCATGCCCTCTATTGATAAAAAAAATCGAGCAAGTACTTCCGTAGTTTGATTGATATTTGTTGAGAAACAAAGAGAGAACACTCGCGGTGTATTTCACTCACACTCACAATATTTGTTCAATTTTAAGAACCTAATTTGAAATGTGAAGGTAATCACTTATACAACCTAATATCATAATGGGGGGGGTGTTAGAGTTATAAGTTATTATACTTAACTAATTTAATCATATTGGTTAATTAATTAAGTCACCTATTCCTTTAGGTTGCTTAAGCTAAACTTAGGCACATTAATAATTATTTATTAATTATTAAGTGTGCACACTAGGGTTTCCTAACTTTAGGTTTTCTTGATCTCCTCATAAGGATTGATCACACTATAATTATCAGATCATTCAATAATCAATATTCTGGTTTTAGCTTGCACATTCTTGCTTGGAGAGTTTACAGGAAACATCCTCTTGTTTGTTCTGGATATATGTTGCATGTGATAGGTGATTGCATGCAGGTGATTCTTGGGGACTGTGAGGTTGAGTTTTATCAACTTCTACATGGTATCAGAGCTCTAGACCTGCGGTTGCCTGTTCATGATTTGAAGATATTCTCTCACATCTTTTTCTCTGCAAGGGTTTCAAGCCAAGCTAATTTTTTGCGCATTTGGGGGTAGGTGATTTTTTTGTGCATTTTTGGGCCAAATGGACATTGCCATCATGTTCAGAGCACCCAAAAACCCCGAAATCGACTGTCAAATCGTCAAAATCGAACATAGTGACTCCGGGAGGCAATTTTTTTTCATTTCTGGGTCGTATGGCCTGGTACGACATGCAATCCGAGATTTTTTTTTTTAAATCACAGAATTAATGGGCACCACCATCAGTTAACCACTAGTGGTTAATTCTAGCAGTTAATGCTAGCGGTTAGCGTAACCACTAGGCTTAACCCTCAAACCTTTTTTGGAGCTGTTTTCACGAAATTGGGTGTATTTTTTGCATAAGATCTCCGTTTTGCAAAAATGAGATATCATCGGGAAGCTAGTTCCGGTGCTGTTCCAGTGGTGCTAGTTATTTCTTCTGATTTTTCCATTTTGCAGTCTTGTTTTCCAGTCAAAGTCAGAACTTGTGTTTTTCACTCTCGGGGGCGTATCTTTTGCATTTGAACTCCTTTTTTTGCAAATGAATAGGTGTTGGAAAGGTGTTGTAGTGATATTTCCAAATTTGTAGTCTATTGCATCAGAAAATTTACCAAAAAAATTTTATTCAGCTTTGTGTGTTTTTACACTTTGCTCAATTACTTGGCCATTCTGGCACCTACATGGGTTCTATTTGCATGGGATGGGTTATATTAATTTGATCTAAATGCAGTAAGGTCAGATTTCTCAGTATTTTTTCATTTGAAGAGTTATCATGGGTTTTTTTACTCACCCTTTAGTTGTTATTATGGAATGGGGTAATTATGAGTCATGGGAAAAGGGTATACTTACACATTGTAGGTGGCTTAATATTTTGCCTTATTTGTATGATCTCATACCTGAACCAGCCACTTCAGAGGGAAAATTAGCATGGGATATCATTAGAGATCACATACTAGGACTTATATTGTCTAGTGTTGATCATGACACTGTGTTGGCTATATCGGACATTGATTGTCCTCACCCACTTTGGACACGTCTTTGGGAGATCTTTGGAGACCCTAATCTGTCTCCATTCCTAGAGGATCCTGCTTTAGATTGTCTCTTACCCATTTCTTGGAGAGAGAATACACCCTTTGATCATGATACTTTAGAGGATCTTGAGTATTTAGACACCCTTACATGTTCTGATGGATCAAAGGCTTGTCTCACAGTTCCTACTCTTTAGACTAAGACTTCATCAACATCTCCTATTTTTCTTGATTCAGTGCAGTAGGGCATCATACATCTTCCAGACACAGCTACTTTGGACTCTTATGTTGCAGACATATCTTTCTTGTTTGTTGAGTCTTATGTTGCAGATTTGGAGGATTCTTATGAGGAAATTCATCTTCTCTACCTTGATAGTTAGGTTATCACTGTACGCCCACCATTATCAGTGCATTCAGAGGTTGCATTTCAGGATTCTCCACATCATTTCTTTCAGTTCAAACAGAGAGATTCTTCAACATCCTATCATGGCACACATTCTGAGACAGATTGGTTCATCACTCTTCACAGGGTTTCTTCGTCATCATCCTTTGGATACTTTTCTTCCCAAGGGGAGGAATATCATTTGCCGTTTCAGGATGTTTTTTTGGATTCTACATCAAGCATCTACCATTCTGACAAGAGTTTCTTCATTGTAGGGGGCCTTCTTCTCTCTTTCTATCTCTCCTATGGAGACCATTATATATGTACATATATGATAGAAGTTGTCTATGGGGGGTATCATGTAATCCACCTCCTATCCTTCTTTCATTAGTACATTAGATTCCTTTCTTTACATTCTATTTTGGGGAGGAGTTTTGTTCCCACTGGGTTTTCTCCTTTACCTCATTTCATTTAGTTTGCATTGCTTTTGTAAATGGGTACCTGATCAAGCCTAGTTGTCGAGACCCATGTTTACTTTCATGCATTGTAGTTACTTTTGCTTTCTTGCACATGTTTGAAGCTGCACTCTTGCTCATCTAGTTTGCATAATGTGACATTTAATAATTATATTAATTATTAAATGTCTACCTATTAGGGTTTCTTTTAGGTTTTGCATGATCTCCTTTCTTAAGGATTGGTCTCATTATATTTTATTCTCTTTGATTAATACAATTTTGAGCTTTTAGAGCACCCTTGCTTTTTTTCTCCAATGTCTTCTTCTGTGACAGGTTATTTGCATGGAGGTGATCTTCGGGGTCTGTGAAGTTGGATTTAACAAATTCTACAAAGTGCATACGTCTTTTTGATAATATTATTTTGTAAAATTTATTACAAAATAAATAGAACACATGTTCATGTTAACCTTCAAAGCAAGAATGGGTTCTTTTTAAGCACCAAGATTGAAATGTGAAGTTTTCTTGTTCATTTGTTAAGTCCAAAACAAAATCTAGTAAGTTGCCTATGGTTATTTTTTAACCCTTTTCTTGTTATTTTTAAAACCCAAACAATATTTATTAAGTTCTAAAAAAGAAAGAATAGGAAAAATCCTTTGAAAAGGGATTATAATTTCTCCCCAAAGTGTTTAAAAACACTTGTTACAATCATGTGATAAATTTTTTATTTCATTTCCATGCTCCATGATCCTTTAAAACATGCAATACAATCTCCAAATGATATACTAAATCAAGAAACAAGAAGATATGAGGGTTAGATAAATGACTAAGCATAAAAACCCTAAAATTTAGGCCAAGTTTCATTGTGATTTGACATTAGGTGAAAATTTAAAAAATTTAACTCTATTGAATTTGATAAACACCTACATCATTTGACAGCTTATGAAATTCTACCCCATTTTTAAAAAAAAGCTTCGAAAAAGACCAAAATATGACCAAGATATGGTCATTTTAAGTTTGAGTGAAAAAGAAAGAAAGCAAAGGCAACGCCCTTTGTAGCGGCACTGTTTGCAAATGCGGCACTATTTGAGGATTCGAGTAGTGCTCTGGTGAAAATAATGGCTCTATTTAGAAAAACAAAGACCACAAATGCATTTCAATTTCCTCTAGCGGTGTTGTTTGACTTGGGAAGACCAAAAAAAAAAAAAACCATAATTTGACCAAAAAAATGTGTTAATTTCTTCAAATCTGCCCTCCTAACGCCAAAATGTGAATGGTGTTTCTATACCCACACAAACACAAAGAAAAAACACAATATTAGATTCAAATGCAAGATAGAAGCAACTTTCCCCATGAAATTAGATTGCAACATCAAAATAAGAAAGAAATGAAGAACAACACAATAAAAGCAATGAAATTCTATTCTAATGAGCAAGCCTTCAATCCCATGGGGGAATTGGTTCCATTTGTGTGTAGGAAATGTCCCTTTCTCAACTCCTTTGTATTATTTGATGAAGATCCTTGATTCCTTGATGTGATTTTGACAAAACCTTGATAAGATTGCTAAAAGCTATGAAACTATGATAAAAATGGATGAAATGGCAAGTGAAATTGAGTAGAGTAAGCTTGCATGGATTTTGTATGATATTGTGGATCCTAAAATCAATAGATAAGTTGCATATTTATAGGAGATAAGGATGGAGGAATGTGAAATAGGATGAATGTGGGATTTAAACATGAACCAATGGCATTGTGCCACTTGTCAAGATGTGATTGGAGGAGGAATGAGCACATTTTGATGAATGTGCACATAAATTCTATAAGATTCAAATTTGAATTTGATGAAATGAAAACTTGGAGGGAGAGAGGGATGGAGTAAATTTCACTTGGTTCAAGGCAAAGAACATGTAAGAGGCCTTTACTACCTTGTTGGATGTACTCATCCCTTTTGGAGGGATTTTCAAATTTGAAAAATATTCCCTTTTGATGCCAACTTGAGGGAAAATAGATTAATTAATAAATCAATTAAGGATTGGGGTTATTAAGATTAGGATTAATCATGATTTGATTAATTTAGATGAAAATTAGTTGATTTGACAATTCTAACTTAGATTTTAGGTTTTAAATAAATCAAAGTTGAGAGGAATAATGAATTTTAGATTTAACTAAATAAAGATTGATTTATTTAATTAAAGAGGGTGATGTTATATTAAATCAAATAAAGATTAATTTATTTAATTCAAAGAAATAACTTTAGAGATTTAATTAAATAAGGTGAATTATTTAATTAAAAGAGAGACTATAGGATTAATTAAATAATATGATTTATTTAATTAATGGAAGATAATGACTTGATGAGATAAATTTGAATTATTTAATTAAGAGATGAAATGTGATGATTAGAAAGAGATGATTCATGAAAAATTGATTTTAGTAAGATCGAGATCGAATGTGTAGGATCAAAAATGTATTTTTTCATGTCTACAGATAGATACCAATGATCCCACATGCCTCAGCACTGCCTTATTTACTAGCCTTAGGCTTGTCAAGGTAAAGGGGAAAAATGAAACATCCATGTTTCACTTGATCATATTCACTCTACATATCAAATTGAAAACCTTAAAAATCACTATGCATTAGACTAGGCCAACAATCTTCTGAAGAATTAGAAATGAAAGAGACAGATTCAAGAAGCTCTTCACCCTACTTCACATAAATTCCATCCTTGTTGAGTGAGAGAAAATTCATAGTGATACCCAAAAGGTGAGGAGCATAAGCAAAAAATTAAACCGCATATTCATGTTGGCTAATATCATACCCAACATCATTTGGTTGCCCAACACATGAGCCAAATTTCCATTCATCATTGGTGAGCCTCAAAGGAAATCCATAATCAACATGTGTAGCATAGTACGCAACTTGGTCACTAACTACTAAAACCTCCCCCCAGTGATGCACACGTTAGCTTCAAAGAATTTTCCTTTAGACTGAACATTTACACATTGAACACTGAGACCTCTGTCCTCATATCCTTCATCACTTTCCAATTCAAAGTGCTCTTCTTCTCGTGCATGAGGTATTTGTATGTCATTTTCATGAAGAGGATTATATTTCTAGGAAAATAACTCCATAAATTTTATCTCCCCTAGATCCTTAGTCTCATCCTCCAAAATATCACAAAATGTGAAAACTTCATAAGCATTCCCATCAAGAAACTTGTTGGTGCATTGTTTTACCTGCTCATAATTATACCTTGGTCATACATTCAAAGCATCATTGGAATCCTCAAAGAGTGGATCATCCCTACACTAACCAAGGAACTCATCTTTATCAACTGACAAGGGTAAAGGCTCATCAAAAAGGGGATTTTCTATCACATTGGTTTATGTCTGGGAAACTTCTATCCCTTTTATATGAGAGTGCAAACCTTGCAAAATTTTGAAATATGATCTCCATTCATTTGGTAGGGGTTCTCATATTCAAAAAAGGAAAGACATGATTTTGTATCATCACAACCACCACAACATGAGAATTCATCAATAGTAAGATTGCATTCAGACCCCTTAGATTGAATATCATAGTATTTGCTATTAATTTATCTTGATCATTGATAAAAGACTAAACATTGTCAACATTAAAATCATAGCTATTGATCAAATCACTTAATGGTGCGATCATTCGGACCTCATCAAGCTCTTCCTCCTTCAATGCCTCCTAGGAGCTCTATTCAAACACATCATACCTTCTCGTACAATAGGGGTCCTCATCTTCATCACTATGGTAATTGTCTGCCCATATATCACTAGTGAATTGGTTGCACTCATTATATTATTATTCATTTTCTTCACCAATTTGCATTATTTCTTTCTCTTCCCTAGTAGAACTAGGATCACTATTTCTCATAAGCATCTGATGTTGTGCACGGTTTCCCCCAATTCCTTTTGCCAATTTTATCCAGTCAACTATTTGGCCTAGATTTTTAGGCTTCAATTCCTTTGGCAACATACTTGTGCCTGACTAGTATATTTCACAAAACAAGTCAATGCACATTGACTCTTTAGGCTTGGCACTTTCTAGTATTTCCAACAACACATCCACAAACCCATGGAACAGGTCATAGGACAATTCATCTTGACCTCTTCTTACATCATATAATTATCTTCTAGCATAAGAAACATGATCAACCCTAATTGAATCTTGTGGAAATTTTACTTGGGGCTCACTATGATCAACACATTGCGGTGGTGGAGAAAGTGGGATAGTAGGAGCCATATCTTCTTGGAATTATTCTTCATAGGTTGACTCGTTGATTAAATTTGCAGAAGACATGCCAGAATGACTAGCATTAGCAGTTGGGGATTCTTTCATTATTGAATACTTGAGATTGTTTTCAATATCCATACAAATTTGATATGCTTGGAGTAGTGTTGTGGGCTCTTTATCTCTTAATAGATAGATCATATTTTTGTCAAATGCTTGTAAATATACAAACAAACATTCAATATTATTTTGGTCTTATACCTTCAAGGACCTCCCTTGTGATCTTTGAAAATATGAGATTGAAAGATCAGACTAACTCATCCTCCTCTTTGTGGATGTCCATAAAAATTTTCCTCATCAGACTTGGGTTTACTCTCTAACCAAAATGTTCCATGAATGCTAGCTTGAATTCATACCAGGAATGTATTGAAGTAGCTGGTAGAAAAGAGAACCAGCCCCTTGCATCCGCTTTCAAGCTTAAACAAACAACTTTATGACAACATCTTCAAAATTCAATTCATAGTCTCCCATCATGTCAATGAACTCTTGCAGATGCCTACTTACTGACTCATTGTTTGTACCATTACACTTAGCTATATTTTCTCTACTTTTAGGTAGTATCTTATTTGGATAACCATGAATATTACTAAAATCTATAGCATTGTATCTTTCGGTACTAAAATTTCCCTGATATGACAAAGTATGTATATTATGCACCATTACACTCATATTTATATCAGGGTATACAACTCTATAAGGAAATATCACCTTGGCTTTGTAAGCCTTCCCAAATTTTGTCAAAGAGTAGTTCAAACTCTCTTTGTACCTAAGCTCTCAAACCTTTATAGCACAATTTTTTGTCTATTTTGAATAGAATTTAAAACATAACATCCTCCTCTATTATAATTAATGAAATTCACACTAGATTCTAGAAACATGCAACACTCAACTAGAATTTCCCTCTATTAGTGCTTCTTCACTTAATTGGAAACCAATTACTTTTTCATTCTTGAATACTTCTCATAAACTACATGCTAAATCATGAAATATGTCAATGAGAATACCTAGAAATCATAGTAGCTTCTGAACTCTTCTATGACTATAACTTTGCAGACCTGGAACTTATACATGTTATTCATCAGGTTCTAAAGCCTGAGTCACCACCTCCTTTATAGAGGACTGAACTTCAAATAAATAAGAAGTCCTTTCATAAGTAAATCTCATTATGGGTTATCTCCACCAACAGAGTCATTCATAAGTTATTTGAATTTTGCTGCAACCAAAATATTTCCAGGTTCAAAAACCTTAATATTTGACAAGGTGTTTAGATCCAACAAATGCTTGACTTTATGATGTTGCAATCTGTGACTAGGATTCTTTATTTTATAAAGTTATCAAAGTTCTCCCTAGTGGAGTTTCCATTTTTGTCGGTTTCTTTTTCATCTACGATTTGGAGCTCTCTAAGAGGTAGCCAAGCTCTATATTCAAGAATCACAAAAGCTAGTGGCCAACTCGATGCGTAAAGCTTCTTTGTCACTTACCACTACTCTTTAGGCTATGGGGGACCAAGGAGGGTGTTCCTTATTGTGTTCATTTCATATTCAAGGCCTCAAGAACACTTCAACACACAGATTTGTCCCTACTAATTGCAAACATACATTACTCATCAAAGGTTTGGTTGACCCTTACACAAATATCCTTTCATTTGATAAGAACATAAGTATATATGAGACTTGCATCTCAAAATGAATAAGATTTAATTTAGTAATGTTGTAACTTTGAAATACCAACTAGGAATTTTCTAATTCATTTGAGTACAAGAATTCCTAACACATAAGCCAGTGCCTCATCAAATTTAGAAGGAGTCAAGCATGCAATACTCTATCAGGACATGGGCAAGAAGTTGAGTCCACTTTTTGGCCAAAAAGTGGTGTTTTCCCTGATTTTCAGAATTTGACACTTTGACCTTAAAATTTGAAGCATTTAGAGATGGAATCTTCAAAAAAGTCACTACAAATAAAATGTAGTACTCGAAGTCTAGTTTCGAAATATGTAATTTATTAAAATACCTAGATTGTACAAATTGAGTTTCAATAGGAATTTCTACAAACCGTTGTTTAAAAGTTACTTTTTTTTTACCATACCATGCACATTACGACATCCATATTTTGACCTAAATTATTGTATTTTTCGAAATCATTCTGGGAAAAGATTTGTGACTCACTGAAGCTTGTTTTTGATATTTTTTTATTGATTTTTTTTGTTTTTGTTAAATTTTTATTAGGCGTTTTTGTCATTTTGAAAAATCATCATGTACGAAACGCACAAGATGACCTAAACTTATCATTTTTTTATATTTTTTTAAATTGAAAAGAATTGTCTGAAGTTTGTTCTCGTGCAATCCGTTCATAAAAATGCTATGTTGATAAAAAGTTATTAAAATATTAAAAAATACTAATAATTCAAGTTTATGGACCTGTTTAATTAGAAATTAAATGAAAAATAAAAAAATAATCCAATTGTAAAAAAATAATACATATTTGGAATATACACTGTCTAATCTATAATGGGTTTTAATTTCATCGAAAAACTCTGCAAAAAAAATCGCCAGCCATATGTCCAAACTCGATTTTTTTCCCTTACATTGTTAGAACCTTCAACTTGTAGGTCAAACTAGGTTGAAGGCCTAGGTTCGGACTCCCAATGCTTTTCTCGAACCAAAATCCGAGGCAAAAATCCGACCACAAAGCAAAAAAAAAATTCAAATTTAAAAAAACGGGATCCCTTTCCAAATATTTAATACGGTGACCATTGGCATAGGAATATGATCTCATTTATAAAATGGGATCCTGCTCCCCTGCCAATGATCCCGACAATAAATATTGGGAATGAGATCCCGATTATAGAGCATGATCTCGTTTGTTAAAAAATAGGATCCTGTTCTATAATTGGGATCCCGTTTCTTTTTAACTATGTTATTATATTTACTATCAAATTTTACTGTGAAGTTTGCAACTTCATGTGTATGGCCAAGAGCAGTACAATTGGTTTACTTTTCATCAAGCAATTATTTTACAGGTGGTGACTTGGTATTTTGGTTAATTTTTTCAAAGGAGAGATCCCATTTTTTCAAAGAAGGAAGAAAAGGTCTTCAACTTGCAATATGAATTGATTTTTTGCAAAAGAGGCATGAAGAAATTAGTTTGAAAGTGGAATTGTGCTAGTTTTCCACTTGTTTTGAGGAAAAAAAAGGGAATAATTTAGTCCTTATAGGTCTTGAACTTCGAATTTGAATTGAATTTTTTGAAGAATTTCACTATTTACATTCATTTGTGCTTGAGAATTTTATAATCATGGGAGATAAAGCTCGTAATAAGAGGAGGAAGACATTGAATCTTGAAGAAATTGAAGAAAACAAAAAGAAGGAGAGACAAAGACAAAGAGAAAGAAGATTGAGAATTAAATCAATGAATGATGGGGGAGCATCCAATTCCACAACTATTGAAGATGAAAACATAGAGGATACCATGGTTGTAGATGAAGCGAATTTGCATGAAGTCAATTTGGAGAAGAATATGATTATAAAAGCAAGTCCTAATATGTCTTCAAATCGCTCTTTCAACGCTATGGAGAATTTTTCAATATGAACAAATCCAAGTACATCTTTAAATCCACATGTTAGTGAAATGGTAAATTCATATGTAGAAATTTTACAAGATGCTAGACTTAACGATGTAGACATTGATAAGATTCAGAGAGATGAAACTTTTATAGAATTTGTTGAAAATGAAAATGAGAATGATCCTTTTGTTGAAAATGAAATTGAGAATAATCCTTTTACTAAAAATGAAAAGAAAAACCATTTTGTTGATGTAAATGAAAATGAAAACCATTTTGTTGATGAAAATGAAGATGAAAATGTAAATCATTTTTAAGTTGAAAATGAAAATGAAAATGAAGATGAAGATGAAGATGAAGATGAAAATCTAGAATGTGATGTTGCATTTAATGAAAATATATTATTTTAAATTGAAAGTGGTGTTTTTGATAATCTTCCTGGTCAAATTTCTTGGAGGCAAATAAGAACACATGCAAATAAAATATACAACGAATTATTTTATTGTAAAAAAATTGCAATTCAATGTCAACCAATGATGCAATTGATGAGAATGAAAAAAATGAGGAAAAAAATGAAAAGGTTAGGCTTTTTTGTTAAACCAAAAAGAAAAGATCAATCATTAAAACATGATGTGTGTATTGTTGCTAGTGTCATTCAATCTATTGGAAAAAAATAGTCGATCTAATGATAAAAATGCAGCAAGAAGAGCTATAACAACTGCTATATTTAATAAAGCAACTTTGAATAAAAGAATGGCAAGAAATATTAGTGAATTTTAAAAAATACATCCTAAAAAATTGCTAAGAGCGGCAAAAAGAAGAGAAATTATAGAAAATGGTCCTATCAACCAATGTTGGAGTTTTAGTGGTCGACTCCCGAGGTCTGATATGAATTTGAATGTTGAAATTAAATATTTTATTGAAAGATATTGTCATGATAATACTAGGGTTTCATCTAATGCTAGAGATGTTTTAAAATTAAGGGTGGGGTCCAAAGTTCATGATCCTCACCTAAAACACCTATTAGATACAACACAAACTAAATTTTATTAAAAAAAATGTTGTGATTTAGTGTTACCCAGTAATATTAAAATAAGTCAAAGGTCTTTTAAAAAATCTAAACCATGGTATGTAAAAATTAATAAGCAACGAATATCTTGTTGTTGTAAAATGCATGTTCAATTTCATTATTTTTATGATCTTTTTCGATATATACGTTGTACCTTGCATACTAACATGATTATACAATAATGTGGTATTAATATGCCACCTGAAGCAATAAGGGAGTTTATTTAAAGTTTGTTTTGTGAAAGATCTAATTGGTAAATTATTTTATTTAAGTTCTTGTATTTGTAGACAATGCATTGACTGTGGAAATATTTCATTCTTAGGAATTTGTATGCATGAAAGTGTTGATAATGATTTTGGACAACGTTTAGTAGAAGTTAGAAGATTTAAGAATGATCACTATTATTTAAAAGATGGAAAAATAGGAAAGTGTTGTGATTTAGTTACAAAAAAAGTTAGTGTGCATGTATTCATGAGAGAATTTAAGAATAAGATAGTACCAAAATATATCGTGCACTCTCAACATGCTCGATGGCTTGATGGCCAATTTAGCGCATGTAGAAACACATTTACAATTGGTACTATACTTTTCGTGGTTGATTTTGCGGAAAATTATAATCTAGCTCTGCAAGAGGAAATTCAATCACAGTATTATAATTCAGTGCAAGTAGCTATGTTTGTCCATATTTTTTATAAACATCCAGATGATAGCACTAAGGATGATAGAAAAATTCTGAGGGAGTATTATTTTTATTTGAGTGATAACCGATTACACTCATCAGAGTTTGTTCAATATTGTTTCAATATATTTTACATAAATTTAAGAGAAAAATGAATCCATATGAAAGAACACCTCATATCATCATATAATTGTACAAGGCAGCTCAAGAATGCTCGAATATTCTATTGGTTAAGTAGGATTCACAAAGAACTTAATGTCCAACATATACGAATTTTTTTTGAAGTTGGGCATGGTAAAGGAGAACATGATGGAGCTGGTGTGTGTGTCAAAAGATTCTTACTAGAGAAAAATTAAAATTCGAAGATGCAATAAAATTTAAAGATGCACATGGGATTGTTGATTGGTTTAATATAATATTATCTATGTTGACTTCATCTATGGCATTTTTCCTTGATGTCAAAACTGCCTTGGGATGGTGCCTAGGCATTTCTCAGAATGGTCTATATGATGTGGCTTGTTTCATAGTATAATAAGGGTTTATGGTAAGTGGAATGGCATTGTCAATTCATCATGCAAATTCAGTCTTCACTATACCTCATAAGTCTTTGGACATCATTTGGCAATGACACATTATATAGCATTGAATATATCAAGGTGGCATTCAACCTTGGGCAAAGGTATTCTATTTGGTCTCCTTTTGCATTTGGATCGAGTCTAAAGGGTTGACATTTAAATCAAGCCTTAAGGCCGACAATAGGTAAAGGCATTGGTTAATATTTTAATGTAACATTGAAAGTGACTTAACCTTGATTTCTTGTGAATATAAAAGTAAATAGCCATCGAAATTTGGAGGTAATATTTCATGGCATGTTTTCGTCAGTATTTCTTATAGTCAACAATTGTCAAATGGAAATGAGTTTGTCGGCATGTGTTTGGTAAGGCTGCAAATGTCTTATCATGGTACCGCAGACTGTTAAGAGAGTAACCATAGTAATGTAGTGAAAGAGGTTAGTGGCATTCATAATAGCTACTGCTTTACCATACGTAGCCAGAAGGGTAACCGCGTTAGTGAGGTGAAGTGGCTAGCGGCATGCACACCAGCTACCACTATACCATTGGTAGCTAGAGAGGTAACCGCAGTAGTGCGGTGGTAACTGTTGGTGGCAAGAAAGACAGTTACCGCTACACTGCAGGCTATCAGAAGTATAACTATGGTAACATGGTGGAAATATCTAGTGGTTAGCTTGGAGCTACCACTGTACCATGTGTAGTCCAAAGGGAGACTACGGTTACAGTAAATGCTAGTCACCGCTATACCGCGGGTGAATAGATTGGTGGGTGTGGTAGCATGGTTGAGGAAGAAGATCGTTTGTTGGTTCTTTTGGGAAGCTTAGGTCACTATTATGCTTTATTGTTCGAGGGTTTGGAACCCTAATCTGGCCGCCATCATGATAGTTTGCATTCATCCATTTCTTTGAGAAATTTGTAGGGTTACTAAACTTTGACAGGGTATAAGGAAGAAAGGAAGACCATGACAATGGTTGTTTCACCTATCAGTCTCCTGTCATCGGGTGGAAGCTCGAATAGGGAAAGAGCTCGGATTGCTCAGCTACTCTACAGTTCTGGTAAATTGCTTCTAGAATTTTTTTTTTTGGTCCTCATAGGTATTCATCTATTTTATCTTTACAAAACCATTACCTTCTCTGATAAGGCTAATAAGGGATAAGTGTTTGCTTCTGCATGGCAGTTGAAGAGTTGGTTTATTATAGATATTATGCCATTTTTTTTTTAGCACTGCTTGTGTAGGCTACTTGAGAGAACAAGTTTCAGTCTGACTTCTATATTTGAAAAATGCTTGAGTACTCCTATCAAGAGACCTTATTTAGATTGATCCTTCCTTCTTGATAATGGTAACATATGTCACTATTGCTCGACTATAGTGTGGTAACATGATAATCATCTTTGAGTAATTCTTTGAAAGTAAAAATTGAGAAATTGTTGTAACCCTTCATGGGATGTAATGATGTAAATGTAAAAAGAGGAAAACAGAGAGATTAGGGCTCTACTATAAAGGAAAAAAAAGAGAGCAAAGTGTGGGTAAAATGGTTTTATGTGACAATCCATGAAAAGAGTATAAAAATAGAAAAAGAGAGTTAATTGAAAAGTAGATGGAAGAAGAAAAATGAGAAATGTATGAAACAAAAAGGGAAAAAATAGTGTGAGTACATCATAGTGATTGTACTGAAAAATACTGAGCTCTGAGATTGAAAATCTGAAATATGAGTTGATAATCAAGCTGACTTAAGGCTTGACGATGCCTGAAATTTTGAAAGTTCATTTTGGAACTTTGAGGATTTTAGTTATTGTCTGTCAAGAGTCACTTGATAGATAAAAGAGAAACAAAGAGATCCTCTGTATTACTGTATGATTTACTAAAACTGTAAAGGGGTTGGTGCTCCTTGAGATTGGTGTCTCTAAATGAGGGGTTGGTGCTCCTTGATATTGGTGTCTCTAAGTGAGGGGATGGTGCTCCTAGAGTTGGTGCTCAGAAATTAGCCTATAAGGCATTATAAGCAGTGGTTTTGAAATTAAGCTAGTAAGGTAGTTTAGGAGTGGTTTTTCTACCCCAGGAAGGTTTTCCACTCAAAAAATTTATGTGTCTCTCATTTGTGTGATTTATGTTTATCTTGCATATCTTTCTTTCAGTCATTTATGTTATTGTGCTCATTCAGTTGGTGAATGCTTTGATACTTTAAGGCTGTTTAAAAGTTTAAAGTCAATTTTCTCAAGTCTGTCATGCAAATTAGTTTGTGCAAATCTGATGCAAAATGTCATTCATAAGGTGAATTAACTTCTGCATTATGTGCTCATTATATGAATGCTCAAGAGTCTGTCATAAGCAAGTCAAAGTTGCATATTATGAAGATTTATAGTTCTGTTGATAAAGCACAACAAGGTTGTTCATAAAGCTTTAATTGAACAATATCATATGATGCTTTTAAAATGGGTTGTAAATGTTAGTCAAGTCTCATGTCAATCTGACCTGAAATATTAATGCTCACTTGCTTAATGAAATTTGTCTCTTTGGGTTAACTGAGTAAAAGTTAAATTATGCTTTTAAGGTTAAAAGTTAAAATTGCTCCACTCTGATTCACCCCCCCCTCTCAAAGTGAATCCACTTCCAACAATTGGGATCAAAGTGTAGGGTCCAGCATTAGGTTTCATACCTAGGGTTGATTTTCTTCTTGGAAGTCTATTTTTGTGTGTCATAGAGTATTCATCATGGCTAAGTGCAAATGGAACAAAGGTCAAAAGAAAGCTACTTGTGTCAAGCAAACAATTCATAAATCAATCCCTGCCAATGAATTTTTGTCTCAAAAATTACCCCTGCCATTTAATACTAAAAGTGATCCTGTAGTTGGTGAAAAAGATCACTTGGTAGGTGACTTTGAAAAAGAATTTGGTGAAAAGGATTGTGAAGGTGATGAGTTTGAAGTTGATTTGGAGGCAGACCCACTTGCTGCCTTAGATGAGCTTAGAAGGATTAGAAAATAAAATCAGGATCTTAAGGTACGCTTAAAGGAAAGTGTCAGTGTCAATAATGTTGCTATACAAGCTCATAATGATGATAAAAGGTTTATTGAATTATTGAAAGCCCAAATGGTTGATAATAAAAAGACTGAAGAGGGATTAGAAGCCAAGTTAAAGGACAAGAATGAACTATGTAATAAACTGGAAAATGAGGTTGCCTCATTAAAGAGATATTCAGATAATGATTCCTTGTTAAAAGAACTAACTCTTAAAGATAAATTGATTATAAATCAAAAGATTGAAATTGAAGAATGCAAAAGGATTGCAGTTGTTCTAAAGTTTGATTTGGAAGCTAAAAAGACTGAATGTCTAAAACTTGAAGGAGAAGTAGTTGCATTAAGAAAAGAGATTGAAACTATTAAGGTTCAATTGGATAAAAATCATAGATTTGATTGCAGTACTAATTTATTGAATGAGATGATTGGCAGACAAAAGCGATTTAAAGATCTTACAGGAGTGGGATATGAGGTTGGACAAGGCTCTACAAAAGAACCTAAACATGAAACAGGTTTTTCTACTACAAATGGAAAGTCATTTACAGCCAAGAAAACACAAAGATTGAAGGTTGATCTCGGTCATCATATTGTTGTTGCTCAAACAGAAGAAAAATGGGTTAGGACAAAAAGACCATCAAAATCTTCATTTATCAGGTACAACCACTCTCAATTTCATGGCTATTGTTATTTTTGTAATGCTTATGGACATAGAGCAAGAAATTGTTGGATGAATAAAACTCATAATCATGAGAGATATTTCAAGAGAGGTTCATACAATGTGCCTAGAAGAAATTCTTCTCACTATGGTCTAGACAACACTATTATATGTTATAGGTGTAATGGGTTTGGACACAAAGCACAGTGGTGTAAGAACAGTTTGATAAAGCCTTCTAGGGACTACATGTTCAAACAAAAGGAAAATAATACCATGAGTAAGGAAAAGACAAAGCCTATATAAGTATGGAGAAGAAAGCAAGAAAATAAAAATGAAGTACTAAATCTTGTGGGGTGATCCCACAATAGTGGTTTACAATTTTTGGCCAAACTAGACACTCAAATTATTATTTTTAACTAAATCTTCACATTCGAGCACCTCTAGCGGCTAAACCATGAGGTATTTGAAAATGATGAAAACTAGAGTCTCATCACATTTTCTCTGTAGATTTTTAAAATATTTTTTTCAAATTTTTTTGAATAAGATTGCACTTCTTTTTCCATCTCCCATGAAAATTGGTTTTTTTCATAAAACAACATTTTAAAAAAGTGATGCTCACCGTATACAACATAACTTTTTTTGTATGAAGGATAAAATTGTAAGTTTTTAAAATTTAGACTTGTAACTATGATATCTAGCACTTTCATTTTGTTTCATAGTTTTTTATTGAATAGTTTTTCCTTAATAGAGTTTTGAAGTCAAACCAATTGCAATTCAGACATAGGCAAACTGTATACAACATAACTTTTTATGTATGTATCAAAATTATATTTTTATTTTTTTTAATGGATCAAGGACATCAATACCCAGCACAAACATATTTAAAAAATATATATTTTGATAATTTTCTATTTTTCCACATGTGCAAAATAGAGATCTTTATTTTCGGTGAAAAACCTATGTTTAATAAAACTAAAAAAACACATACATAATAAAACCAAAACATATTAAAATTATATTCATGGGATAGCTCATTTCGAGGACTACCATAATCATTTGAAATAAATTTTAAATGAATTCATTTGATCCCCCAAAAGGTAAATCAAAAGTGATTTTTTATCAGCATTTTGATAGGTGTAAATGAGACTCATTTATAGGTATGGTTTAAAACTACTAAGGTTCTATCCAAGAGGGTTTGATCTAAGGTGGTTTAATCAAATCCTCTTCAATTGGAATCCTTAAAATGTAACTTTTAAAGGCTTAAATCATTATATTTTCTAAAAATATGTGATTTCAACAAAAATTAGTTCCTCTCAGAAATTGTAAACCAACTTTGTGGGATCACCTTGTGCATGTTGCACAAGAATCATCACTAAGCATTTGAAAGATAGTATGAAGATAGGGGGAGATGATTAATGTATTTTTGAATAAACCCCTTTGATATCAAATAATAGCAACAAAGCATGTTTAGACAGTGAATTGGTTGAGGTCTTGATTGAAATAATGCAAGAGGTAGTTAGTTGAAAAACATCAACGGTAAATGCTAAGTTATGTAGTAGTGTGCTTGGAAAACATGGACAACATACTAAGTATTTGATAGAAAATCAGTTTTCTAGAGTTGTGGTTGTTGGTGTAGCATGTTTTGACATTGAGTATGTTGGTACAATATATGTGTACTTGAGAACAGACAAACAACATTGATAGAAGTTTGGGTATTCTTGGATGATAAAGATTTTAAATATGCATCTATTAATCAGTTTTTTTCTTCTGAAGTTGATTATGTGATTCTAATAGTTTGGTGACTTGAGACTTATGTAGTGGATTGTATGCTACAAATTTGGTTGTTTTGTGCTATTCTAGTAAAAGATATTATTCTGAAGAACAAGGTTAGTTGCAATTAAAATATGCTAGCCTAATTATCTTACTATTGGTTCCTTAAGTAAGTGTTGAATATGCAGTTGTATCTTCTGGCTTGTTGAGGTATATAAATCTATTTTGGCAGCAATATACTTAAGTGCTTCATTTGCAAATGAATTTGATCATCATACTAGTTTTATTATGTTCATGGAGAAATGTGCAATAAGTTATTGAATCTAAAAGTCATTGTTTGAAGAATTTGCACATTTTCAATAAGTTTGAGAAAAGAAATGGTGTGTTACGGATCATAGAACATTTTTTTTTGTGAAGCTTATTTATTGGGGGAGCTTGGTTCTATGGTTTCTCTCTTATAGCTTGCTAATCTCTGTTTACTTCCCTAATTATATTTTCAACTGGTTCATTGGTTGTTTGTCCTTGGTAACAATACTGGATTTTGATGTCACACTTACATAATCTGGTGGTACATACTGTGAATAGTTGGTTCTTGGTTCACATGTTTCATGGCATGCACTTAATTTTTATATGTTGGTACTGATGTTTTCCATATGTTCGTTACAACAAGATATGCATTAGTGCATGGTTATTCATACTGATAACAGCGTGTTTATAGTTGACTATGGAGAATGAAGTTTAATATGACCAGAAGGTGGAATAGTTGGCCTTGGTGTGCAATTTTGGTTATGAATCTTTGACAGCTTGCTTGGTTTGTGGCTATATAGTGGTGTTCATATTTGCAGCCTTATGATGTTGCTGGTTTTATTAGTCAATTTTTTTTTCTCTTGATGTCAAACCCAAGATTGATACATTTTTTTAAATTCTTAACATTAAGTTGATATCCATTGGCATTCATGGCATGGCTACTTACATAAATTATTGCTCAGGATATTCATTCTTCCTATTCATAGTTCTCCTTCGCAGATACTTATGTTTTTTGCTAGACTGATAGTGAGAATTATGCTATAGGTTGTTGAGGATCATGAATTCAGTTTATGTTATAGGTCACAGTTTTGCATGGGCATGTATTTGTTTTAGGTACAAATTGGTATAACAAGTGACCATGGTATTAGTTCTTAAAAAGAGGATTCCTCTACATTCGCATCAAATCAGAGGTGCTTAAAATAATTGGTTCATTTCTTTGTATTCATTGGTATTGTGATCATAATGGCTTATGGTATTGGTTTTGCAATTTTTGTTGCATTCGTGTTATATCTGTAGCTGACTATTGATTAGTTCTTATATTGCATGGAGAAAATGGTGGTTGTATATCATAAGTTTCTTCCTTTGTCCTTGTGACAAAAAGGAGGATAAAATAGTGATTCAGATGGCTCAAATTTTTCCCATCAAGGACAAAGGGGGAGTTTGTTGACTTCATCTATGGCATTTGTCCTTGATGTCAAAACTGCCCTAGGTTGGTGCCTAGTCATTTCTCAGTATGGTCTATATGATGCAGCTTGTTTCTCAGTATAATAAGGGTTTATGGTAAGTGGAATGGCATTGTGAATTCATCATACAAATTTAGTCTTAACTATACCTCATAAGTCTCTGGACATCATTTGGCAATGGCACATTATACAACATTGAATATATCAAGGTGGTATTCGACCTTGGGCAAAGGTATTCTATTTGGTCTCCTTTCGCATTTGAATCGGGTCTAAAGGGTTGACATTTAAATAAGGCCTTAAGGTCAACAACAGGTAAAGGCATTGGTTAATATTTTAATGTCACATTGGAAGTGACTTAGCTTTGATTTCTTGGGAATATAAAAGTAAATAGCCATCGACATCTGAAGGTAATATTTCATGGCACATTTTCATCGATATTTCTTATATTCAACAATTGTCAAATGAAAATGAGTTTTTCGACATGTGTTTGGTAAGGCTGCAGATGTCTTACCATGGTACCATACACTATTAAGAGAGTAACCATGGTAATGCAGTGAAAATGGTTAGTGACATGCATAGCAGCTACCGCTTTATTGTGGGTAGCCAGAAGGGTAACCACGGTAGTGCGGTGAAGTGGCTAGCGACATGCACAACAACTACCGCTATACCGCTGGTATCCAGAGATGTAACTACGGTAGTGCAATGGTAACCGTTGGTGGCAAGAAATGCAGTTACCGCTACATCGCGGGCTATCACAAGTATAACCATGGTAACGCGGTGGAAACATCTAGCAGTTAGCTTGGAGCTACCATTGTACCACATGTAGTCCGAAGGGAGACCGCAGTTGGGTGGTAAAGGAAGTGGTTATAGTAAATGCTAGTCACCGCTATATTGCGGGTGAACAGATTGGTGGGTGCAGAAGTGCGGTTGAGGAAGAAGATCGTTTGCTGGTTCTTTTGGGAAGTTTAGGTCACTATTATGCTTCATTGTTCAAGGGTTTGGAACCCTACTCTGGCCGCCATCATGATAGTTTTCATTCAGCCATTTCTTTGAGAAATTTGTAGGGTTACTAAACTTTGACAGCATATACAGAAGAAAGGAAGACCATGACAATGGTCGTTTCACCTGTCAGTATCCTTCCATCGGGTGGAAGCTCGAATAGGGAAAGAGCTCGGGTTGCTCATCTACTCTACAGTTCTGGTAAATTGCTTATGGAAATTTTTTTTTGGTCCTCACAGGTATTCATATATTTTATCTTTACAAAACCATTACCTTCTCTGATAAGGCTAATAAGGGATAAGTGTTTGCTTCTGCATGGCAGTTGAAGAGTTGGTTTATTATAGATCTTATGCTGTTTTGTTTTTAGCACTGCTTGTCCAGGCTACTTGAGAGAACAGGTTTCAGTCTGACTTCTATATTTGCACAATGCTTGAGTACTCTTGTCACGAGACCTTATTCAGATTGATCCTTCCTTCTTGATAACAGTAACATTTGTCACTGTTTCTCGACTGTAGAATGGTAACATGATAATCATCTTTGAGTAATTCTCTGAAAGTAAAAATCGAGAAATTATTGTAAGCCTTCATGGGATGTAATGATGTAACTATAAAAAGAGGAAAACAGAGAGATTAGGGCTCTAATATAAAGGAAAAACAAAAAGTTTAAAGTGTGGGTAAACTTGTTTTCTGTGACAATCCATGAAAAGAGTATAAAAACAGAAAAAGAGAGTTAATTGAAAAGTAGATGGAAGATGAAAAAATTAGAAATGTATGAAACAAAAAGGGAAAAACTAGTGTGAGTACATCACAGTGATTGTACTAAAAAATGTTGAGCTTGGAGATTGAAAATCTGAAATATGAGTTGATAATCAAGCTAACTTAAGGCTTGACAATGCCTGAAATTCTTAAGGTTCATTTTGGAACTTTGAGGATTTTAGTTATTGTCTGTCAAGAGGCACTTGATAGATAAAAGAGAAACAAAGAGATCCTCTATATTATTGTATGATTTACTAAAACAGTAAAGGGGTTGGTGCTACTTGAGATTGGTGTCTCTAAATGAGGGGTTGGTGCTCCTTGAGATTGGTGTCTCTAAATGAGGGGATGATGCTCCTTGATTTGGTGCTCATAAATTAGCCTATAAGGCATTGTAAGTAGTGGGTTTGAAATTAAGTCAGTAAGGTAGTTTAGGAGTGGTTTTTCTACTCTAGGAGGGTTTTCCACTCGACAAATTTTTGTGTCTCTCATTTGTGTTAGTTATGTTTATCTTGCATATCCTTCTTTCAGTCATTTATGTTATTATGCTCATTCAGTTGGTCAATGCTCAGATACTTTCAGGCTGTTTAAAAGTTTAAAGTCAATTTTTGCAAGTCTGTCATGCAAATTTAGTTTGTGCAAATATGATGCAAAATTTCAGTCATAAGGTGAATTAACTTCTGCATTATGTGCTCATTATATGAATGCTCAAGAGTCTATCATAAGAAAGTAAAAGAGCTACATATTATGAAGATTTATAGTTATGTTTATAAAGCACAACAAGGTTGTTCATAAAGCTTTAATTGAATAATTTCATATGATGATTTTAAAATGGGTTGTAAATGTTAGTCAAGTCTCATGTCAATTTGACTTGAAATATTAATGCTCACTTGCTTAATCAAATTTGTCTCTTTGGGTTAACTGAGTAAAAGTTAAATTATGCTTTCAAGGTTAAAATTTAAAATTGCTCCACTTTGATTCACCCCCCTGTCTCAGAGTGAATCCACTTCCAACAATCTACACCTGGCTCAAGTGAGTACTCTAGAGTTCATCGATTTTTTGGTTGGTTGAAGAAGATAACATTGTACCTAGAGTTGAGTGTGAGACAATCAGTGGATCTACTAAATGGCATTCATTTAGGATTTCAACAATAAGCACATGGACTATTTGGACAAGGGAGCTTGCATGTTTTTTCTTTTTTTGTATGTCAGGAGATTCACAAGCATGTGAAAATATAGAATGGGTTGAACAGTGGGAGAAAATATCGTTGACACCTGCACAAGCACATGATCAATATGAAAGAAATATTGAAGAAAATGATAAAGTGTTTGCATCTGAATACTATGACGGTGTTTCAGACCTTGTACAAGAAGGTAATTTAATTCAATTTATTTCATTTTATTTCACTTTATTAAGTTATTTTGTAATACTAAATTTTTTATATTGATATGTGCAAGTTATTAAATCAATTTTTGTTTGGAAGACATTTGTATGTTGTTGTTCCACCTGAGGGGAATGAAGAGCAAACAAAATATTGGTTTTCTTGTTGTGTGGAGAGAAAAAATAAGTTAATATCACCTCGAGAAGATGATGATGGCTATCATTATCCAACAGGTACCATGATCCCCTTAAGACATCCCCTTAAGAAAATTTTGATAACAATTTTTTAGAACAAGTTTTTCATCCCATTAAGAAAATTTTGGGAACTTATATGATGATTGTTTTCATGTTTTCCAAAAGGATCAGTTGTGGTTGTTGGAACTTGGCTTAAAAAATACCTAGCAAGGAAGAATGGTCTACCTGCATTCAAAGATTATGAACCGCATAAAAAAATTATACATTATTCACATTTGGTTGTGGCAACAAATATAAAACTAGATCAGTATCGCGGAAGACCTGCAAATAAAGTTATATGGAAAATTTATATGGAAGAGAATGAGACAATCATAGATGCATTACAAAAATATAGGATGTAGATGGTACAATGGAATAAATAAATACAGGTAAATATAGTTTGTTTTATATTGTTCTTTTAAATAGAGGTAATTATTAGTTAAAATATGTTTAAAGAAAGTTAAAGAAAGTTGAAATTAGATGCACAAGTCTACAACTAAAAATGATTTAATTGAAATTAATTTATAATTTATCATATTTTAATTGTACCATATCCATAGGTTGTACACCCTCTTTTGCAGGACATGTTTGTACATTCTCAACTACCAGATGTGTTACATGCTATAAATGAAAAATAATTTAAAACATGTATTAGCTCAAATTATATATATTCAATTTAAAATTTAAAATTAAAGTTATATATTCATAATATATAATTTATAATTGAATTAAATATAATAAAAAATAAAAATTACCATTTGATCTAGAGCCTGCTCCGCATGCCCTCCAGGAGGTGTAACTATGTTGGGTTAGGGCTGAAAGTCGCACAAAAAAAGTCCTAAAAGATCAAAATTAAAGCATGTACATACTTGAATTAGGTATATATATATATATATATTCAAGTTTGCACATTTTGTGTAGAAATTTATTTAAACAACCTAAAAATTAGAGGCCTCATGAGTAATCGCAACATCTAATGTTTTTACGATGCCCATTCTCATTGTGGTATCAACCTAGAAATACATGTAGACATGTAAAACAAGCTTATAATATTTACAAGTGTACATACACATTTCATATATAGTGAATTAAAAATTCATAATTGTAACTATACTAATGTAAGTTAAACAATTTACAATATAAATGTACCTGCCCCTGGTCTATGACGACTGATAGTAGAGGAGTGCTCAACAACCCCTCAGGTGGAATTGATGTGGAAGCCGATTGACTCATCTAAACAACCATAAATATTTGAAACATATGTGTTATTCAATTATAAATTTAAAACTTGAAAGTTAAAAATCATTTCATTTATAATTTAAAAAATTGAAATCAAAATACCCCATAAGGGTTTCCAATTAGGACTGGTGTTGATGTATGTACTCATGGAATAGATGATTACCCCATCGTTACTATCATCTGTACACCAAACAGTTTGATTGTTAAAATGTATTGCAAACTAAATACTTTGATATATAAATTCATCAAAATTCTTATAAAATGAACGTGTAGATGCATATTTATACCTATGTAGCAATGTCCTCAGGATGTTCACGTCTTATAATAAACTCTACAAATGAATCGATGTAACCAAATGAACCACCAAAATCTCCATGTCCACCTGAACTAGGTGTGGCCTGATCAGGTCCATAGCATACTTAATGGCAACTAGTACATACATGTGGGATGGGCCTTGACACTACTGGAGTGGTACTCAGACCAGCTCCATAAAAAACTCCTCCATCATCATCGTCTCTATGCTCCCCACTCGCTATCACATAAGCATGTTGATCAAGGTCTCCTACGAGTGTACTAAGGGAACCTAATTTCAAGACCATAGATCGATGAATCATAGGTGTAGGAATGGGAGGACCAGGAGCAATAACAAGGGGTTGGGCATTCACAGGGTATTGGGGATCAACCCTTGCCCCTAACCTCTATTGTGGCATGCAACCACCAACACCCTGAAATAATTTAAAATCAAAATAATTGGGATTTTTCCCCATAAAAAACTCCACATACAATTTCCTCAAAAAATACAATGGGCACTCCCAATTAGCATGTGGGGGACTATCAAAAACCATATACCATCGATCCCAAAAAAATGTGCACTCGTTTGTGAATGTATGCACCACCTCATGGATATTTTAGATTTGTTCACAGGAATGGGCTATCGAGTAATGAGGTTGAGAAAGTACGGGTGTAGGTGGGCTTTCGTTATTTTAAGGTCTAATATTTTTTTATAAGAGAGACCGTCAACATAAAATTGTCTCATTTGTTCTTTTTCTCGTCTATGCCTATCTAGATCAGAATCAATGGTCCTGATGGCATCCACAACATTTTGCATTGCAAATGAAAAATGTCTAACATGTGGTGGAATCAATGCTTGACTCTGCATAAAATTTATTTGATTTTGTATCGATGCAACCTGGTCATTTATGCATGCTCGTAAGCAAGCCTCATCAGTTGCAACAGGTTGTGGAGGTGGCATATTAGGTGGAGGGGGAGGTGGAGGTGGATGAGGTGGTGGGTTGATAATATCATCAATGTTAAAATAATCCATGATATGAGATATTAGTGTGCACCTGCATTAAATTATACTAAATTAAGATACAAACTTAAAAATTACAAGAAATAGCTAAATTTGAAACACACATGCAAATTTTTTAAAATATGATGTGCATACATATACTAAGATCATATAAAATTGAAACACACTCCTACATTGATTGAACTTGATCAAGTAAATTATGTACATACATTTAAAATAAAAAGTACCATGCATAATTTGCATGCATACATCATTAAAGTAAACTATGTGCATACATAAATTTTTCAAAATTTAAGAACTATGTGCAATTTTAATACATGTGTACATAGTAAATAATAAACTTGAAACATTCACAAAAATCTCATTTTATGTCTAGCGCATATATATATTACAATTTTCCATCATGATCAAACTAGAAGTCATAAAATATATACTATTATAAATTCCTCATTATAAGTTCATAAATTCCACCAAATTCATAAATTCAAGTCACTAAAAATATCCATCTAGAACCAAAATCATAAATTCACGTCACACAAAATATCCATCGTTCACCAAATTCATAAATTCATAACTATATAAGATCATTGTCTTAATTTAAAAACTATTGTGGCTCTCTACTGCATCTCTTCATTTATTTGCGTTTTCCTTTTCAGAATCAGAATTTCATCTCTCCTATAGCCATTATCGATGCAAATCTAAGATCCCATCCATAGCCTTGACATCAACAATGGTTTGCATCCTAGATGTAATCATCCTCATAGGTGGTGCAAAAAATTCTTCATTTTCAGTAATGTTGATTTGGTCTTGGATGGTTCTAACATTGGAATTGATTCATTCTTGCAAATGAGCACCATTGATTTTAGGTGGTGGATGTGGGGGGTTATGAGGTGGAGTGGGTGGAGGTGGAGGTGAAGGTGGTAGAGATGGCTGGCATGGAGGTGGATTGCAAATATTATTGAATCAATCCACGTGATCTCTAGAAGATATGAGTGAACCTACATTAGATTTTTAATTTCAAAATGTAAGATATATGTTGAGGATTTATACCCTTAAACCATTGAATATAAATGGCCTAATTGAATACATATGATAAAATAAGTAAGCCTCATTTATGTCTAAGGCATATTACTTGAATGAAAATACAATTAACTATTAATATAAGACAATTTATGAATGTTATAGGGTTTACGGTTTAGAGTTTAACATAGATCCCCTTAAGCCACCCTATCACCCTAAACTATAAATTAATCAACCTAGATCATGATTTATCTCATTCATATTATAATCTTGCATGATCTTATTATTGTTAAATTTGGTTTATGAAACTTAGGGTGAAGTTTTTTGTGTCCCTTGGAATATAATGAACTTGCAAGTTAGTGAAGAAAATTTTCTTGTGGAACAGTTGATTGAGATAGGTCTATAGGATATGATTCATGGGAGTACCCTATATATTTTTTTGTGGAACAGTTGATTGAATGATTTAGGGTGATAGGATTGCTTAAGGGGATCTATGTCTAGTGAGGTCCTAGGACAAAATGACATGGCTCAAATGAATCAAATTTGGTGGCGTTTCCCAAGGAAACCAAATTTCTTTAAGGGCCTAGGAAGTCATGATATCTTTATCCAGTTTAGGGTTTAAATTTTTTATTTTAGAGTTTACAGTAATATGATGGCTTAAGGAGATCTTTGTAGTAAGGTTCTACGACAAAATGACATGGCTTAAGGGAATCAAATTTGGTGGAGTTGCCTAAGGCAACCAAATTTGATTTTAAGGTCCTAAGACAAAATGAATTCTTTAGTGAAGAAAATTTTCTCATGGAACAGTTGATTGAGATAGGTCTTGTTTCAACTGAAAAACCTAGATAATGAAATATCATTCATATTATAATCTTGCACAATATTTTTATTGTTAAATTTGGTTGCCTTTGGCAACTTCACCAAATTTTAAGAACTTCTTTGATCCCATTAAGAAATGTCATATTGAGACCCATTAATACATCGATTTACGATTTAGGGTGATAGGATGGCTTAAGGAGATCTATTTCTAGTGAGGTCTTAGGACAAAATGGCATGGCTCAAGTGAATCAAATTTGGTGATGTTTCCCAAGGCAACCAAAATGTCATTAAGGGCCTAGGAAGTCATGATGTTTTCAGCGTGGTTAGGGTTTAGAGTTTTGAGTTTAGGGTTTACGGTAATATGATAGCTTAAGGGGATCTTTATAGTAAGGTTCTACGGCAAAATGACATGGATTAAGGGAATCAAATTTGGTGGAGTTTCCTAAGGCAACCAAATTTGATTTTAAGGTCCTCAGACAAAATGAATGTTTTAGTGAAGAACATTTTATTGTGGAACAGTTGATTGAGATAGGTCTTGTTTCAACTAACCAACCTAGATCATGAAATATCATTCATATTATAATCTTGCACAATCTTTTTATTGTTAAATTTGGTTTCCTTGGGCAACTTCACCAAATTTTAAGAACTACTTTGGATTCCATTAAGAAATTTCATATTAGGACCCCTTAAGACATCGATTTACAATTTAGGGTGATAGGATGGCTTAAGAAGATCTATGTATAGTGAGGTCCTAGGACAAAATGGCATGTCTCAAGTGAATAAAATTGTGTGGTGTTGCCCAAGGCAACCAAATTCCATTAAGGGCCTACGGAAAAATGATGTCTTTAGCCTGTTTAGGGTTTAGAGTTTAGAGTTTAGGGTTTACAATAATACGATGGCTTAAGGGGATCTTTGTAGTAAGGTTCTATGCCAAAATGGCATGGCTTAAGGGAATAAAATTTGGCTTAAGGGGATCTTTGTAGTAAGTTTCTATGACAAAATGACATGGCTTAAGGGAATCAAATTTGGTGGAGTTGCCTAAGGCAACTAAATTTGATTTTAAGGTCCTAAGACAAAATAGATGCTTTAGTGTTGATGTTTTAGAGTTTAGAGTTCAGGGCTTAGGGTTTAGTGAACTTAGGGTAAAGTTTGGGTGGCCCTTGGAATAATCGACATGCAAGTTAGTGCCTATTTTATGAATATTTTTTATTTTATGAATAGATGGACTATTTCCGTAATAGAAACACATAATTATGTATGACTAAGATTGAGTTTGATGTATATTTTAACTAGAATTTTTTTTAATTGAATATGAGATTATGTTATTTAATATTTTTTTCATTAATATTAAACTCACTTAAATGAATTTTATGATATAAAATGTATAATATAAAATTATTTAATGTTGAATCAAGTATTTTATTTTAGATTGTTTGTAATTGAAAGAACCTAAAAGAACTTAGAAAAAAATAATAATTAGATTATCTAGTGTCTAGGTAACTAGTGCAAAAATTTAAATCCTAGACCAATCCTCTAAGTATATATATGGTAAATCCTCAACCATGGATTTAATCATTAAAATTTTAAAATTTAAATTCAAAATTTTCCATCCCTTACACATTTAATAATACATTATGAGCCAACTAAACTTGCTTAGTATTCAAAGGCATTCAATTGTCTTTATTTTAACATTTAATTGCACTTGATCATTATTCACAAATCATTTAAATTTTTTAAAGTATTATGCTAGGAATACTTCAATAGGAGGACCTAAATTTAATCTAATTATGCATCACCATTTCCAAACTTGAATACTATTCTCCCCAATCATTCCCATAATCATGAACTTGATCTTATCATGACGGCTAACCTATGAGAACATGACAATTGAGATCCAACACTCACCCCTAGTTGTTTTTAAATGCCACTACTTAATAACTTAAATCTTCATTTATAATAGTTAATTTCTATGTGTCAA
This sequence comes from Sequoiadendron giganteum, assembly GCA_007115665.2. NCBI lineage: Eukaryota > Viridiplantae > Streptophyta > Pinopsida > Cupressales > Cupressaceae > Sequoiadendron > Sequoiadendron giganteum. The sequence continues at coordinate 1,616,951 of CM021105.1, read as the reverse complement.
GTAATCCTCTCATTTAATTTCACAAAAAAAACAATATTATGCATGTGCCCTAAACTCTATTCTTTAAATTAATTTATATATTTCTTACCATTATTTTTCTCAAAAATGTATTTAAAAACTATATTTTTCTTCAAAATAGATTATAACTTAAATCTTAATTTCTAATAATTAATTGTTCAAAATCCTCATTTTTTCTCTAATAGAATAGACATCTATATTTTTTAAAGAGAGTTGATTTATTTACCATCCCTAATTTAATTTACATAAAAATACCAGATTTCTTCTTAAGTAGTTCAACTTCAATTCAAGAACCCTAGATCTCTAGATGGAGCTAGATTTTGAATTTAATTGTCACTTAAGGTTTCATAGACCCTAGATGAAGCTAGATTTTGAATTTAGAGTGTGTTTTTTTTTTATTTCATCTTTTTAATAGGACCGATTATTTGACCTATAATTAATTATAAAAATTCATATAAAAGATAGTTCTAAATGAAAATTCATATAGAAATAATGTACTCATTTCACAAAAAAATGGAAAGTTTTTCTAATCTAATTATAATTTAACATTGAAACTAAAATTTAACATATCATTTTATCCATACAATGCAAATCAAATTTAAAACATTTAAGCAATGCAAAAGAATTTTATTGAGCTAGAATATTAGGGTTTTCTAAATCAAAATGATTTGTTCGATTTCAATTTAGGGTTTTAGCAAACTTTTTTTGTTTCAATTTGATTCAGGGTTCCAATTTCTAAGCAATTAGGGTTTTTAATACAATTTTTTAGTTTCATTTCAAACTAGAGTTTTGATTTTATTTTTTTTTGATTTGAATTCGAGATTTCAAAAAGCTTGATTAAAGTTTCTAAATGCAAATTTTTAATTCATTTTAATTTATAGGGTTTTGAAATGCAGTTTTTTTGTTTCGTTTCAATTGGGGTTTTCAAATTCAATTTTTTTTGTTTCATCAAACAATTCAAGTTTCAAAAGTTAAATTTTGTTTCTAAAATACAATTGAAGGTTTTTTTTTTTTTCTATTGAAAATCTTCACAATTTGACATATTTTTTTAATCTATTTGTAAAATTTCTCATTTTTATAATAACACGAAATAAAATTCTTAAAATGTAAATAAAAATTGAAATATACATGCTAAAAACAATAAATTTATCAACAATTTTAATTTGGAATGAAAAAATGCAAAAAAAGGGGGAGACTACGGTACCTGTGAGGTCTTCTAGGGTCATTCTCGCTCTAAAATTGAGATCCCATGCGCACTGGTAAAAATGAAGATTTCTTCATTTTTAAAAAATAAATAGTGTTGCGAAACAGGATCTTGATTTTTACAAATCGAGATCTCATTTCATCTTTGTCGGTTTAGGACCCTCTAGGAAATGGGATCCCATTTGTGATTTAGGCTCGGGATCCCGAACCGAAACAGGATCCTGATTTTTCCCATTTTTGCTTAGCCGATTTTGTTTTTTCGTCTAAGGCAAAAAATTCCACTTTTCATGGACCCAACTTTGTTCATTTACCCATCATACACAAAAAATTTAACCCTAAAATGAATGGAGCATTTTCATAATGCATTACATCACAAAATCTCACAATATTTAAAGTATTACTCCTTACCAAATCCTTGGAAAATTTTCACAGACCTATGACTCTTGAAAGTATTTTAATTAATTCTCTGAGTGAAGACAACAAACATAATCATACATTCAACTAAACCATTGAAGATAAATGAAATGATACTTGATATTTTCATTTATAGCCTCTAAAATTTGTACATAGGAGAGCACATACTTTAATTTTATATATATTTTTCAATATGAATCATTTGCATAAAACTATTTAAGAGTATTTCATACATAACCCATATCCAAGATAATTAACTAGCAGACTCATCAAGAATTATGCATTATATTCATTCGCTATATCCTACCTAGACCTTTCTGGACTCAAAATTCCTCCCTCTACAATGAGCCTTGAAATCTCTTTTATAGCATAAGAGATCAACAAGAATCAGGCTCATTACAATTATATTTCATAAAATTTCATTTCAAAATTCCCAAATGGTTATATGTAATCATTTACCAAACAGGAGAATCAAAATTTGTAATTGTATCACCAAAAAGTGTATCCTTTGATGCTTTTCACTCATTTGGACCCTTGCCTAGATGGATTTTGGACCATTTTCAACCTCTTTTTACCCCTCCGCAAGCCTTATGCCAGGGTGTTGTAAGGTTTTGTAAAATATTTTCACACTTTCCTAGGCTTGTCATCACTTCATCAACCCTTTTTTATGCTATAATGACTTTTTAATACACATATAAGTCCTATCTTACTATGTTTTCATGAGAAAATTCCAACAAGTAATAATAATCACATTTTAATCCCTAAAATCCAATGAAAAATGCCCAGGTGGACTAGGTCGCCACCTTGGGAAACCTATTCCCATGTGGCTTAAAATTCAAATTTAACTTCAATTTCTTTTAGGATTTTGTCCCTAAAACCCCAAGGTTGGCTTGTATGGTGTTATTTCAAGGAAATTAGGGCATATCTTCTAAAAATAAGGGTTTTTTCCCTCATTTTGACCTAATTCCATCTCATTTTTCTTAGGCACTTCTCTCCCCTTCTTCTCAAGCAAGCTAGAGTTTGAGCATTCCAAGTCAATAAGACATCTTTTTTGAAACATTCAAAGGTTGATTGCTACAACAATACAAGATCTCTCATCATGTCAAGATTTAGTTACATTGAAGATCATTGAAGGCTTTGAAGACTTGTTGAAGACCTATCCTTGCTTGCAAAGTCTAAACATCCACAAAAAGTCACTTTCAGGCCCAAAAATTATAGTTTCTAATGTAGATATAGGTGGAGAACCGAAGTGCAGGCCGAGGGCTTTCGTCCCCCCTTCAAAACTTATAGAAATCTAGAAGAGGACTAAGTCACCAAAAATGGTGACCTAGTCCCATTCGATATTCCTTTGAATGATTTTCAAATTTTTAGACACCATTTGGCAAAAACAGGCTCCAGGCCAGTTTTCTCAAATCTAGGACTAGGTCAGCTAGATTGGCACAAGTGTTCCTTTCGACTTAGATAACATTTTCATCAATAGTCTAGACCTCCATCAAATCCTTCTTCAAATTCCAGGTGCACACATTCTATCTCATTCATTTTTGTTTAGTTTAGTGTACATTCTTAGATCATTTTGTATATGTTTGCATACAACATTGTGTTTTCCAACACTTTGGATTTCTTAGGTTTAGCATTAATAAATCATTTTTTTTAAATTTTATTACACTTATAAAAATTCAAACACACATCACAAACCCCCAAACCTTAATCATTTGAATGAACTCACCAAAAGCATATCATTAGGAGAAAGATAGTCATTCTTCCAACCTAGCTCCTAGGTGAAAAACCCTAGGGGCCTATTTGGGGAATCCTCTTTCCCTTTTACCATAGTTTTTTTTTTGTGAACCCGACATTCTTGCACCTTAAATTTTTGATTTAGAGTCCTTCTTCATCCTAGGTTTGCACTGCATTGCATTGCATTTTGCATTGTTTAAACTGCTTTCTAGGGTTTCATATTTTTTCCTACATGAAAGTGTATATAATTGTCATTATTGCATCTCAAATCATTTCCATTCATTAAAAATCTGCACCTACCTTTCTCCTTCTGGTCACCTAACATCCCAACCATCAAAACCTAGTTGAAAACTTTTAGAAATTTTGAAAAAAAACCCTAACTAGCACTAATTCACCATTTTGGGCGACCTAGTCCCTTTCCATATTTTTCACTATCTATAAAAACACTAGAAACCTCATTTTTGTGCTTCTTTAGGCTCCTATTATTATATACTATAATTTTGGAAAGTTTTAGGAACATTGGTTTTATGCTTCTACCTCAAAATCATCATTATAGGATGGTCATTCTCAAAATCATTTCATGATTAGATGTGAAAATGCTCACTTTTTGCAATTTTGCATCACATTACTAAAAGTACTTTTTAATTTTCATATACAATGTTTATATTCATAAAACTTTACATTAGTTTGTTAAAAGTGTTTTTCCTTTTAGCATGTACATTATTTACATTCTTCAAGCTTAGCATACATTGGATAAAAATGTTTTGTATTATTGCATATACATTGTTTATATTGTTGAAACATTGCATGAAATTGTTACATGTACTTTTCATTTTTATTCAAACAATGTTAGTAGCTTACATAACTAGACATTCTAAGAAACCTTTAATCTTCCCTCTCTATGAGAGTGTTGTAGTGAATGAAGAGAAAACTTTCGACATTCCTAATGATCATAGTAGTTCTTCTCCTAATATCCCTCCCCTTGGTGATGAAGATATTTTATTAGAAGAACCAATCAATGAGAGTTATGAGAATCCTAGCTATTTATTTCCTCTCACCTCTCTTAGTGGACAAGACCTTAATGAACCTAACAGCATAAACATCGCTAATCATGACAATGAAATTTGTTTTTCTCCTAGTATTTCTCCTAGTTGTGAAGAAACTACTTTGCTATTAGAAAACATAATTAGTGAAGATCATGAACTTCTTAGTTGTCCCCCTTCACCCACAACCATCCTTATGGTCCAAGACAATCAAATCATTGACCATTCCCCTCTTAGTGATGAAGCTATTTTAGAAGAACCAACCTTTGATTGTCATGAGAAATTGGTTTGTAGTTCTCCTAAAACCCATCCTCTTAGGGAGGATATCATGATACACAATAAGGATAACAATGAAATTAATAAAATTGTATCCTTAGCGGCAAATAAAGAGACACCCTTGGCCTCTCCCTTGCTCAAGGATATTAATATTATTCAACCTCAACTCATCCTTTACCCCCCTTCCACCAAACCCAAAACCGAATTCATCCTATACCCACCTAATAATAATGTGTTGTAGCAACTGAGTCATAATATCCTTTCTCATACACATTACACCCGCAACAATACACGACTACAACCACCACCCTCAACTCCTTTACCTTAACCTAATCCCTTCTTACCTACTGCCCCTCGCTTAAATTCAATCCTTTAGGAGTATGACCTTGTTGACCAACTAAGAAATACTCCTACTAAAATATCCTTATGGGACCTTATTCAAGTCTCCCCTCACTATCACAATATGATGCCGAATTAATGTTGATATTATTTTTCATAAAAGTGAGCTTCCTCCTTTCGAGGTGTAAAGACAAAATAAATCTTTCGTAATAATCTCTCAATACAAAACAAAAATGATCAAGCAAAATCTTGTAGATATTGGCTCTACCCTTAATGTGTGTACTCTGAGCCTTGTGGATAGCTTGGCATAGATAGATCTCCCACATTAAACCTAACTCTCTCTCTATCATAGGATTTGACAACATCACTAAGCAACCACTTGGTGTGATCACTATACCTCTCACAATTGGAATGGCCACATTTGACACAAAACACCATGTTATGCCTCATGATATTTCATACAGCCTTCTCTTAGGTAGGCCATGGATTCATGATATGAATGGAGTGCCTTCCACTCTTCATCATAAGATGAAGTACTTTTACAATAATAAAGTGTACACACTTGAAGCCAACCCTAAATCGAATAGTTTCTTAAACATTGAGAAATCCAAAGAGAATCATTTCAATGCCTTAACACCAACCACCCAAGTGGAACCCCTACAATACCCCATCAAAGTACAACATCTTGAGAAAATCATGAAGCTCTTAGATGATGATTGGGGTTCCTTAGAATTCACACCTCCTTTAATGGGAGAATCCAAGATCATACACAAAGACTGTAACAAGGGAAAGGTTATGAGGCCATGAAACAACTTGTCTATAGTGGAAAAGGATGTGGTGCTAGTGAACAAGGAATCCATAACTCTATAGATCCCAACATGCAAAACACACATCCTGGTCATGGTTATTGTCCTTTAATCAAGATCATCAAGCCTTCCTCCAACACTAACACTATCTCCATCCCAAAAACCCCTTCGAAACCAACCTTACCAAGTGATCCTTTGAAACTAACTATTAATTATCAAAGCTTGCACCGCTTCGATTGTCTTATGGGAAAATCAGCGAGTGGGGGACATATGTGCCTCATAGAATACCTCTAGAATTTTTATAGAAAGTTGAATCTTCTCTGAGTTTGGGGAAAGAGTAGAAAGAAAAGTAAATAGAAAAACATTAAAAGTGGCGATGCACCAACACGTTTACAAAATTTTAAAACCACAAATTTCCTTCTATGAGTGACATGATAGACACAAAACACCACATCTTTTCATTTTTGGGAAGATAAAGAACAAAAAAGGCTAGATACATGCACATATGTAGTCATTTAATCCACCCGCAGAAAGTGTGTATTAAGATTCGACCAAACATAAAAGTTCAATAATCAATAGAAAAACATTAAAAATCAACATAAACTCTTCCTCCTAATAAAACATATTATGAAGAAACAATAACCTTCCAAAGAAACTGGAAAATTGCAATGACATAGTCTAGTGTCTATAGATTATAACTTAATCATATACACAAACAACATGGAAGTCTGATAATCAAACCATTTAGATTAAGCAAGACATAGTGTTCTATTCTGGACAAAAATATAAAGAAACAAATATTGGCAAAGACCATATCATGCTCAGTTTCAAATATTTCTTCAAAATAGCTCGTACTTCAAATATAGATGAACGTTAAACCAAAGATCGGATTCCAAATCAATAATAGTTTGATCATATAAAATACATAACATGCTAGAGTAAAATAGTGTTCTGTAAACTTCTAAAGAAAAAATTTGTAGTAACTATGAAAGCTAATGAAACTTTTCCAAGAGGAAACATTTAGGAACCCTTTCTTCATGTTGTTGTTTTCAATTTATAGCTTCTAAGGAGAGAAAAATGTCAACCTCATTCAGAATTAATGATTGCTAGATGTCCACACCTGATAGCTTGGAAATTGGATCCTAGATCTTTTGTTAGGTTGTTGCAATCATGATCATCAATTTTCAATTGATGGATTAATATCATTTAGATATTTCAACAAGATTTCCCCTTGTAATCACTCAAATCTTAGACATACAGTCTAGCAAAGGTCTTGTCGATCAATCAAGTGGATTTTGTGGCACCAACTTACATCTCTTCTTTGGAACGAGGAAAAATTCATTTTGACGGTCTCTGAATGAAGACTCCGAAGATACAACTCCTCTAGCCTGAAGAGATGACATGTCACACGGGAGGATAATTTTAGATTCATGAAAAGAAGATTCAAGAAACTATTAATAAAATGTGCACAAATACCACATGCCACATTGCGCACCTATCCAAAATACAACCTTTTCATGCATGGATCTTCTTGAAGACAAAAATAAAGCCGAAAACCAAAAGTAGACTAAGGAAAAAAAATTCTTCACAATTCTGGTGACTAACAGGGGGCTTCACTTGCAAAGGAACGAACCTAGACCTTTGGTCATTCTTGGATTTTTAGGAGGGTAGAATGAGACATCTCCCAGTTTGCATCAGTCGGTTAGGAAAGGCTATAGAAGGCTTTATATGCCTGATCCAGCTCGAAGACTTCTTTGAAAGAAACAAATCCCCATCTCGCTAAAATGGCTCCCAGATGAATGTAAAGACAAGAAAGCTAAAAAACTTCATTCTCAATGTCGTATGGTGCTGGTGTTGAACTTGGCCTTAGAAGGTTAGAAAAACTCTAAACCTTGTTTCTGACCTCTTCTATAATCTACTTGATTGATAATACATCTCCATTTGATGAAAGGAAGGGAGGTAACCCGAAACTACAAAATACCCCAAAATCCTTCATGATTTCATCGACCCTCTTATTTAACACCACCTGGTTGTTCTTGGTCCTAGATACTACCTTATGGTAGTGAGAAAATTTGCTTGCCTTACTAGAGGCAACCCTCTAGTTTGTAATACTTGCACTTCTCAGGGCGTCATCTGTCACCACACAAAGCTTGAAGATCAAGTGTTGCGACTCGACCACTCAAGGACTGTATTCCTAAAGAGTTTGGTTAGCCAACGGGCCAACCTTTTCATTTATTTCTCATGCATCCCTAAAAAATTGTAATGCCAGTTTCAGAATGACGCGTGTAATAATGAGTCGCTTCCAATAGGCAGATACCAATATTTTCTTTATAGGAAGGGTTACATACCTTTGTGTAGCTGATAACTCTTCTTCTATTTGAGCCTCTTTTTCCTTCAATCTATGCTCTAGTTGATCTCGGGTATGTGCAGGATCATGATGGGCCAAAAAGTGGCAATATCTAAGTGATATGATGACCCATGTGGTTGATGACTTTCTTTTTTACCCAAAATTGATAAAACGAAAAGGGTTTTTAAAGGAGATTCTCAAATTTCCACGAATATAGATTATGCTTTACTTTGAATTTAATAAATAATTATTATTCATTTTCTATTTGAATTACGACTAAAGTCCTGATTGATAGGCTGATTGAAAAACATTTATAGCTTTCAAACGGTATCATATTTTTTGAATCTGAAACATGTGTCACATTCTATGCTTCACATAATATAGGATTAAAAAATAATAATTTGAACTTCATTAAGTTTTGACCAAGTTAAGGTGGTTAGACATACGAGTTTTTATATTTTTTAGAAAAATTAATAAAAAAATTATAATTAATTATTTACATGGAAAAAAAATACAAAAAAATATGCATCACATCGGGACATGAGTCCCCTACTTATATCTAAAATATTATAAAAAAATATTATCATTTTATTGTTGTTAGGGTGGTCAGACAAACACCTACTTCTTATTTTTTGCCTGAAATTTAAGTACTACTGCATTGAAATTTCAAATTTTCACCAAATAGATTTTTATTTTTTTTAATAAATCTAGTAGCTTAGAAACTACATTCAATTTTATACAGATTCTATTCTTACATATTTTTAAAATAATATAGATAACTTATTCAAATTTTTACGTCAAGTTGCCTAACTCTAATTTTTTGAATTTTATTGCCACTTAAGGGCATGTTTTTTCCATGATGAATCTGCACATACCCTCACTTCTTTTGAGAGCCTCTATCAATTCAGATATTAAATTTATGACCTCCTCATTATGAGCATGCAAAGCGAACTTGGCATATACTTTCTCCCTTCTTAGATTTTCAACTTCCTCCTGGGCCTTTTGAAAGTTGTCAGAAGCCTAAGCTCGGGCACCATCTACCTCCTTTCTTATAATTTTTGTACTAGATTGGTGCTCAACTATAATTTCATCTCTCAATCTATCTATTTCAGTATACACCTGAATCCACTCATCTTGAAGTGCTACAAGAGATCCTATGGCTTCCTCTTGTTGTTCATTCGCTTGCATTATGCGAGACATTTCATCATTTTGGGCCCTGATTTCTGACTGCAACCGTCTCACTATTTCTTTCACATTTTCCAATTCAACTTCATGTTTTCTTATCTTTTGATATATCCACTCATAATTTGTATATGCTACCTTCTGAGTGGTATTGGATAGATATACCTTCTCACACAGATAAATTTCATTCAAATCTAGACCCACTACTTTGATATCATAGTCCTCCATCAGCATCTATCCTTCGGGTCGGGTTGTGAGTAGCTGCATGAAAGTGATCCACAGAGAACTTTGTTCTTCATTTAAATATGTTTGAATCCTTTTAGTAGCTAGTAGCTCGACATTCTTCTCTCTTCTTTTCTGTTTTCTATTCTATTTGGCCAACTTAGTTGCATCAAAATTCTTCTGAAGATTTTGTGGGGAGTCACTGCTCTATGTTGCCATAGAAGCTCCAGGGGGGAAACTAAAGTGAGTGAAAGAAGGGGACATGTCAAATGTATGGGCGTGTGGTGAGGTGAATGAGAGAGTAATCATTGAAAAAGGCGAGATGCCAAATTGAGATTGGGCACTAGAAGTACAGGTTGGAGGACTTGGTAAATTAAAAATGGTAGGGGGCACATCACTTGGGGGCACATCACTTGGTAAATTAAAAAATGGCAGGGGGCTCATTCAGAACCAAAATATTAGGGTCAATAGGTAGAGGATTACTTGGAATGGGTGGGGCCAATGTATTGACCAAAGATGCAGAAACATGAAGAAGAGGGGGAGTAAGAATTATTGACCATCTAAACATTCTAGAGAGCAGATTCTTCTTCTTCTTCATTTCCAACAATTGCATTATTTATGTCCATGACTTAGACTCATCATAAATTCATTCAACCCAAGCTACAACATCCTGATCCCTTATTAGATGATCTTGTTGAATCTTGATCTTCTTGTTCTGAGGTTGATTCTCTTGCAAACCGTCGGGTTCTCTTCCCTTTTCTTCAGAAACTGGTGAAAGATAAATCTTGTGTGTCCCTTTGCAGAGATTTTCCTTTTGTTGGACTCCTATGGTTGGGAAGTATGGTGTGGAAGTCGCTCCTCTATTACTTCATGGTTAGACTTTGGGTTGCTATTGTAGGAATCAACTTCTCGGTCATAGATTTTCTTGAACTATTCATCATATGGGAAAAAATCTTAGAGCAATTTATATTTTCCTCCCATCTCTTTTCAGAACCTCGATAAGTTTTCCATCTTGTGTTCTGACCACCCTTGTCATTTCATTTGATTTTTAAGAGTTTTTCTTGTTGGAATCTCCCTCTGATATCTTTCCTTTGGTGTATATAAACTTAGCCACTTTGGCATTTTAGTTTGTATGAGGGCTAGTTCAATGAACAATTCAAAATTCTCTTGAGTTGAGTTCCTCTTAGATTCCACATATTCTTGTGTCTCATGCTTCAAGGGAATTTTCTTTGATGGATTGTAGTCCCATGTGTCACATATAAGGACTAAGCCTAGAGTTGCCAATAGATTGGTCAGTTCCTTTTGTAATTTATGCTTCTCCAAAAGTACTTTACTAATTTCTATGCAAAGAGGAAGCATATATAACTTTTTTTTGTTCCTTCCCCTATCATAGGTGTTGTCAACAAGAGTTTCCTGACAACATGCCTCCAAATTGAAGACCCAATCTGTCATAATTCTGGGGAGTCGGAAGGGTTCCCTAACAAAACCGTGGTATCTGATCAGTGTAAAATCTTCCCCAAAGAAATAATCTATCGGGGTCGATGAATTTTTAATCCATTGCAAAACCTCAGGGGACAAGCAATTTATTGATTGTGATAATAACTCTTGCAACACCGGTCTTAGAAAGAGGTGCACAAACTAGTAATTATTACCTGTTCTTGACAAGACATAGGTCCATACATAAATTGGTTGAATTTAGCCCTTTTCATCTAACCTAGAGACAAGAAAATTTCTCTCTAGAAACCCAAAGTTTTGATGCAGGATTAAATGGACCAAGAAAGAAGAATACCTAAATTTAGAATCAGCTTGGTAATTCTTCAGTTGCATCAACATGTTTGCAGCTATTAAATTGGAAAAATCAAAATATCTTTACTTCCCCTCCCACTTTCAAATTATTAGAACCAAATCCATATGAAAATGATGGACTTATTCATCATCATCTAAGCCAAATATCCAAGACAACATGGAGAAAAGATCCCATGTGTTATTTAGGAACTTTCTGAATGCCAACGAAAAAAAAAAATGACCTCATTTCAGCCTCCTCTATCTCATCATAATAGAAACCCTCTCTTTCATTTGATTCCTCCCAGTAGGTCTCCATATCTTCTTCAATAAATGGCTCAACATGTCGGTTGGGAGGGATGCACAACATCTCTCATATAGCTAGAGAAAAAATTGTGAACCTGATCTTGTTGTATGTTATGGTTTCGCTTTCTTCATTGAACCTTCTAGCACATATGTCCACTAGCTCTGGGCATGGATGTACAAGAGGTAATATGAACTATGCCAAACCACAATTCCAAAGCTAGGAAGTAAAACCCTTAGAATTATCATGATCTTTCATCCTTTGAAATGCTCCTTCTCTGAGACTTTTAGGGTTTCTGGCCAATCTTGATTCAAAATCATTGTCGGTGACATCTCACACCACTTCTCTTTTAACAGTTTTGTCTACCTACACCTTCTTATAGAACTTGAATGATTGATCCTCAAGCACTAGGGCATTAGCAAATGATCTTCACCCAAAGAAATTGGCGAAAAAAGGCCTCTTTGGTACATATTCTTCCCTTCTTCCTATTTTTGATGGTTCTACCATGACTACTTCAAAAGTTGCAGAGAGTTTTCACCGAAAAGGCCACTTCCTCTTTGCTTTCCTTGTAAAAATATACCTTTTGGTGTAATTAATTTCCCCAAGAAGTATGTGTAGGTAAGGCTATGCCATTATCGTTGGTCCATTAAATGTTGCCAACAAGGAGATATGTGTGGGTGGGTGATCTGTATCATTCAGGAATACCAAAAACTCTACAAGAATGGATTTAGTACATTCCTCTTGCCGCCTCATTTCTCAAATAAGCTCTTTGTCTTGGGGAGAGTTCCCTTAATTATGTCAATCTTAATTAGTGATACGAAGTACCTTTAAAAAGATGCACTCATTAATTTGTTAAATATTAGCGCATTAACCCACATCTTTTCAATTATGTGAGCTAATTGATGTTGATGATGGCCAATGACACATGTCAATGATCAGCTTATGCGAGCATTTACTCCCAATGCCCAAAAATTAATTTTGAGACCTTATGTCAGATTTTTTGTAAGATTTATTCTCCATTCATCAGATGCTTTGATATTTTCCCACTGCCATCCAACCAAAAATAAAACTTCCATTGTTTAGGTTCATTGACACCTCTTTTCTATAAATAGCTATGCCAAATCAAGGCTATATTGATTCGAAAAGTAAAACTTTGGAGTCTAACTTGCTTGTTGTCTATCTGCATATTGTATTTATCTCTACTACTTTAACCATGTCTACCAGCCTAGGTAATCATGTTCATCTTCTTCTATGAAGGCCATAGTATGCCTTCACTAGGGAGATTATGACTAACAAAATTAAATGCCTAGTAAAGAGGTGTGGCTGATTGGGGTTAACTTCCTTTCGATGGGTCATTGGTATGGAATTTATCGAGGAAAAAAATCAAATGAGAAGATACTACATCTTGTCCCACTTTGTGGCCTCTCTCTCAGACTTGAACGTCATTAAACACAAGATAGTGGAGTTGTGTCACCAAATATTTGATGTCTCTCTCCTAGAAGGGCTCGGTGAAATAGTGCAAGTTGACATCCCTAGTGTCAGCATTCCTAGTCCGATGGACCTCTGTCAGTTCATTGATCAAGGCATGGATGTGCCTTGGCTTCCTTTTTTGAGCCACTTATGCACCATGGACCTGGAAAGCCATTGTGCTTTGTCTCTACTTTCCACCACCTACTTCTTTCCGGACTATGGTGTCAATGAGGCTCCTCAGTTTGACTTGAAAAATCACTTCGAGCTTGTGGCCTACAACTGTGGAGACTAAGGTTCAGGTCCATGCACTACATGTTTTGTGTTGTGTGTTCCTCATTTTCCCATTTACGAAGAAGAAGAAGAAGAAGAAGAAAAGAAAAATTATTATGGGCAACAAGCCCTTGTAACTATGGCTGGAGGCCTATCTTTTTGTAAAATGCCTCCATTTTTCTTTTTTGCACTTTTTCTCGAAGACCCTTTCTAGGTTTTGCTTCAAGGAGAATTTTTGTTAAAATATGAGCCTTGAGCTACCCCCATACTATAAATTCAATGAAAATACAATATATGATGCATTATTTCTTACTTCTACTGCTCTTCATTTATTTTTCTCGCTTATTCTAAAACTTAAAACGTTACTTACAAAAAATTTACATATGGTACATATCTATATAAAAATTTAAAAGAATGTAGTACTTTAATGGAATAGTTTTAGATAAATACCATTTATCAATATCTATAAAGAATTATCTTCCATATCCTCCAGCTCATATGCATTCTTCTGCTTACATGCGCTAATTTGGAAAGGGCACTTCCAAAGTGCTTCAAATTTGGTGTGTTGCCTCAGTTTTGCAGTTTTCATTATATTTCAACACCAGGCTTCCTTCCTGATAATATGGGTCGAAAGAATTTTTATTGAACCATTGCTTGATCATCTGTTGGTGGCCAACCATGGCTCCAAAGGTGTTTTCTCTTTCTTCCTCTAGTTTGAGGAGTTTGACTATCTGTACTTCCATTCTCCTTCTTTCCTCTATTACCAGTGCTTTCAGTAATTATAAGGCAGGGAGTTCCATAGAAATAGGTAGGACTACTTCCTTCTCATATACTAATTCATAGGGAGATGTATTTAGGATATATTTCGATGTGATCCAGTCTACCCACAAAGCAACTCGTAGATGTTCATGTCATTCTCTTCGTCATTCAGATCCAATGCACTTCATTAACCTAATTAGGTTTTTATTTGTTGAATATGCTAACCCATTCCCTTGTGCGTAGTAGTTTGAAGAGGTCTTGAGGTAGATCCCATTCCTAATAGAAAAAATTGACATCTTTGAACCTACAAAGGATCAAGCACTGTCGGATATGATTGTCTTTCGTGAACCAAATATGGCTACCAGTCCCTCTAAAAAGCTGACAATCTCACCTTCTGTAGCACCTTTTAGGGTGATATCCTCTATCCACCTTCTGAAGTAATTAGTTTCTATGAGGATCCATTTATGGCCAGTACTAGAGATTGGGTTTATCATTCTGATAAAGTGTAATCCCCATTGAGTGAAAGGCTCTTCAGTTACAATGGGACTTAAAGGCAAAGCAGAATTTTAGCTATTTCCAACAAAGAATTGGCACTGAGTACACTTCTGCACCAAATGGTGTGCTTCAAAAAAAATTGAGGGCCAATAGTATTCTACTTGCATGATCTTCAAGGTGCTAGTATTAGCATAAAAATTTCCACCCTCAGGACTGTTGTGGAATTCTGATAAAACCCTTTATGCTTGGCACTTGTCTAGACATCAAAGCAATATTGCGTCATAGTTTCTTTTAAATAAAATTCCCTCAATTAATATCTACCTGGTTCCTAGCAGCTGGTAGTATCTTCATTTGTGGAATGGGATATCCATCAAGTAATGTCCTTTCTACATATATAGTGTATGATCCATCATCTAGGATTCATCAAACTCAAACTAATTTTAAAAGACTTGATCAATCTCCTTGTCAGGTTCAGAATCTGACTCTTCTGCAAGATATTCAAAGAGGCCTCTTCCCCACACTAACTTAGGTGGCTTGATCTCCACATCATATTCTAGGATCTTGGTGATCCACTTGGCTTTTTTTCATTTATCTCTCCTTCAGTAATGTATCCCCTTACACTTAGCTGAGTGACCAAAATGGTGATCTTATTGGCCAATACTAGGTGTTGGAAATTATTAAGGCTTTTGATAATGGAAAAGGGTTGCTTTTCTAAAAAATTATATCTAGTTTCATTACCCATGAGGGTCCTTGAATGAAAAGCAATTAGATGCTCCTCGTTATCTTCTTCATCCCTTTGAGTGAGCACAAAAGCTATCCTATGTTGATTGTTATACACATATAACAAGAAATATTTAGAAAATTCAGGATTACGGGGTAGTGGAAATACCCTTCTTAATTTTCTTGAAAGCTTCCTTGCCTTTGGGAGTCCATTTGAACATCAAATTATTCTTGAGCATCAACGTGATGGGCCTTGTGATACCCACAAAGTCTTAAATAAACTAGCTGACAAAATTGATCTTTCTTGAGAAAGACTGTAGTCCCTTCTAATTTACCGACAAGATTAAATCCATAATAGATTTCATTGTTTTAGATTCTATCGCAATCACCTCATGTGATACTACGAAGCCAAGTAGCATACCTTGATATACTCTAAAAACACATTTTTTGGGATATAAATAAATCCCAAACTTTTGGCATCTCTGGAAAACTTGTTCTAGGTGATCAAAATGATTACCCTTCAACTTTAAAAAAGTTATCAGGTCATCCAAATAAATCAGGATGATTGAATTGATCAATCTCATGAAAGTAATGTCCATGGCCCACTAAAAAGTTTCTCCGAAATTTGAGATTCCGAAGGGCATCTTTGCATATGCGAATGTTCCGCACTTGGTGGTAAACGTTGTTTTATATTGGTCACCTTCCTTAACATATACTTGATTGTATCCTGAGAAACCATCAAGCAATGAGAACATCTTTGACCCAGGTACCGTTTGCAATATTTTTTCCAAGGATGCCAAAGGATAGTGATGTTTTAGTGAGGCCCTATTCAGGTCTCTAAAATTGAAAAAAAGCTGGATGTCACCATTTTTCTTCCAAACTAGCACCAGATTAGACACCCAAGTTGAGTTTTTAATTGGGTAAATGATTCAAGACTCAATTAGATTAGTGAGATCTTGTGCCATCAGTGCCTCAACCTTCAGATTGGGAGGCCTCTGCTTCTGTCAGACTGGTTTCGACCCATCTGCCAAGTCAATGGTATGTTGGATTATACCAGGATTGTATCCTTTGAGATCATCATAGGTCTATGCTATAACTTCAGCATACCTAGATCACAGATTCCTTAACCTTTCTTTTTATTCCCACTTGACATCCCTTCTGATCTTCAACTTCCTTTCATTTTCAAAATCCAACTCTTCATAATCCTTTTCATCAGCTATGAACCTTTTCTTAGCATTCCTCACATCTTCACAGTCAAAGAGATTCTCAATGAAAATCAAACCTTGAGGGAGCTTATTTCCTTTTAGCTGAATGAAATGCCCTTCGGAAAATCCTTAAAAACTTACCAATTTTGATCATTGTTGGGAATTGATAGCCAAAAAATGATATACACAACACTCTACTTTGAATCGAAAGTTGGCTCAAACTGTGACCTGATAGAAGCCATCTGATTTGCTATGTTGTTTTTGGATCAGGGAATGACTTGCACATTGAAAGCTTTAAAACCTTTAATCAAATCCTGTATCCGATGTCTATAGGCCTTCATCTCATATTTTTGGTAGTTACTTGCCTTCAGACCTAACTCACTATCAACCTCTTTACGCCCATTCACTTAGAAAGAAACATACCATGAATCAAGGCTTCATACTATGCATCATTATTAGAGCATGAAAACTGGAATTGATAGGCCTTGAGAGTCTCTGATCCTGTCGGAGATAGTAATTGGAATCTTACCCTAGAGCCAACCTTTCATTTAGTTTTGTCAAAGTACAAGGTCCATAGATGATTATCCATCAGATCATCATAGATTTCTGGATCTTTCATTAGTTTTAGATGAATGATGTCATCATCAAATATCACATATGTACCCAGTCCCATGGCATGGAAATTTATGAATGGGTTTGATTCGATGAACTGGTTGAGGATAAATTCTTCTTTAGGGGTCTGCTCACTTGTATCCCTCTTATCTTGAAAAAGAAGTATGTGCTGCTTCAAAATAGAGGAAAACATTGTCCGCTATGTGTTTAGAGTGTAAATATTTTGAAAGAATCTTCATCTTTGCCCCATGTTTGGTTCTTAATATTAGATGGGACCAGTCCAATACCAAATATCCACCTATATTTGTGGTGAAATCTCTAGAAAAACACATCCCAAAGATCGAGGGAATGTCTATTATAACTACCTCTTGCAAGATTGTCTGGCTTGGGCATGGAAAGAGGGTTCAGGATAGATATTTTATCCATCAACTATTAGAACCTTCTTTCAATCCAATTGGATGATTCCCTTTTCCAAAGGTTCATACTTAAGCATTAAGGCATCAACCACTTGCTTTGGCATGACTGTTGTACTGGCTCCCAAGTCAATCATATTGTTGTTTAAAATTTTATCTCCCATAATTAATGTTAAAACGAAAGGAGTTGGCTTTGGTTTTCTTACATGTTTCTCTTTTTCTTCATCCATGTCATTTGGATAAGTTGCATCATTCATAATTTGAGGATTCGATGCAGGCTCTTTATCTTTACTCTAATTGCACGACAAAACTTCGTCTGCCTGTAGTTTTGGTTTTACATTTTTTAATGTTTCCTGTAGCAATGTCTTTTTCTCAGGGATAGATATTACATCCCATAGAGATACATTAGCAGGTGCCTTTTTCGATTGTTCCACCACATTGAGCATTCTGACCGGTTGAATATTTGGTCTGAATGGAAGAATCTCTCTTGGCTTCAAAGGAAGATGATATGTTACGAATGGGTTTAATGTCTTATTAGGCAACTTTTTGGGTGACAGCGAAATCCATTGTTGTTGAGTTGGTTGAATAGTTGGCTAAATAGTTACCTAGAAACTCAGCTAGGAAGCTATCCTTCTCAAGATGATTGTTAACGGGGCTGAAAACAAGACAAAACTAGTAGCACGTATTCCCTAGTGAGCCTTCTCTTGGATCTGGTGTTGTAGTTGAAATGGACCTCCAGAGTGCTGATTGTTGGAGCTTCATTCACAAAAACTGCATCTTCTTCTTCCATCCTAGAGAATAGTTCTTGATTGGGTGCAATGTCCAACTCTTTCTCTAAGAACATTCCTTGCATTTCTTCTCTAGATCGAGCATTCCCCATCTTAAAAGACTCATATCCTTTTTCATTTGGTTGTGTGCCTTTATTCCTTCGCTCTTCTATTCTCTATTAAAAGTTTCCTTTGGGGAAACTCTGAGGCATATGGCCATCATTGTAGGGAAAACACCAGGCATTTTCATCATCCGCCAGATTATTTTGACTTGGAGTTATCTATTTTTTGTGGTTATCCTTAACCATCTATAATGACATGGTGACCACAACTATTTGATCAGTGGAAGCCTCTTGATGACCTCCCTGACCCAAATATTATTTGTATGTACTTTTTTTATTTTGTTGATAGAAAGACCTTCCTCCCTCACAGGTCTGAGTGGCTTGCTTTGGAGGAGATGCTTGCTATTGCTTGATGAGAACTAGCTCATTAGTAAAGGACCGCACCAAGATTTTCATATCATTAAGGTCTATTATTACAAAGGAACAACCGAATGTGTTCGGCTGTGTGGTAGGGTATACGTACATCGACTAGGGTGGAGCTAAGCTCGTCATCTATGTCACAAAAGTGTTCAAAGCAGACTCTTCTTGGAGTGGCGCCTATGATATTTCCACAAAAATAGGCATCAAAGGTTGTGGCAGAAGAGTTCTCGCATTTATCAAACTATTCTCCATGTGCACCGCCACTTCATCAACATCGAGTAGGATATCTCCACCCATGGAAGTTATCAGGACCATGATATATGAATTGATGGCCTTTAAGTTAACATGAATGCCATGGCAACTTGAGGTTGTACAGTCATTGGGATCCTTTACCAGGTTTTTTTAAACCTAGTTTTGAAGTCACTCATAGCTTCTTGTAGGATCTTTTGATGGTGATCATTTGGTGCACTAACAAGGAACGATCTCCTTTCTCCAAAAAATGTTCAAAAATATTTTCTCCAAGGTTGTCCAACGAGTTGATGGAACCAAACATTAGAAATCTATACCAATCTTGAGCCTTCCCTTTGAAAGAGGTGGCAAAAAATATCATAGCAATATTCTACTCTGCAATATTGTGCACCCTCCATACTTTCACTACATTTTGGAGGTGCTTGGAAGGGGTTTTAATGTCCTCCCCAGAGAATTTTGGAATAACCTTGAGGGTGTTAGTGGGTATGGTGGGCCAGACATCAAGAGGAGTCAGTGGTAGTAGTGGACTACCACTGTCCCAGGTTACAAATTTTTTGGGGTTAGGAGGGTGTACGTGGGCCATGGAGAAAAGGTTCCTATAGATTAGGTAAACTGGTATTCTTATTTGGAAACTCCGACCTCTAGGTGGAGTAGATAAGGCTTTAAACTCCAGACTCTTACTCCTTACTCTACTACTTCTCATAGACGATACAGAACCTATGAATCTTCTTCTTCTAAGTACTGAGGATGGTAGTTAAGATTACTGAAAGTTACCCTTTGAAGATGCTCTTGTTTGGACCATGGGATTGAAAACTCCAGTTTTCTTCCTTGGTCTTATTTAGAAATATTTCTGACTTCTAATCAGGCCTTCAGAACTTGTCCCACTAGGTGTGCCATAAAAAGAAATGTTGATCATCAAATCTTGCACCTCTTCGATAGTCTAATGGGAAATTCATTGAATGGGGGACAATATTCACCTCACTAAATACCTTTGGGATTTTTATAAAAAGTTGCCTCTTCTCTAAATTTGGGGAAAGAGTACAAAGAAATGTAAACAAAAAAACATTAAAAGTGGTGATGCACCAATGCTTTTACAACATTTCAAAAGAAAAAATTTCCTTCTATGAGTGACATGATAGACACAGAACACCACATCCCTTCATTATTAGGAAGAGAATGAATAGAAAAGGCTAGATACAAGCACAAATGCGGTCATTCAATCCACCTGCAAGAAGTGTGTATTAAGATTCGACCAAACATAGAGGTTCAAGAATTAATAAAAAACCATTCAAAAGAAACATAAACTCTTCCTCCTAATATAGCATATTATGGAGAAACAATAACCTTAAAAAATAAAATGGAAAATTCTAATGACATAGTCTAGTTTCTACAGATTATAACTTAGTCATATACACAAACAACACATAATTTTGATAATCAAACCATTCAAATTAAGCAAGACACAATGTTCTCTTCTAGATGAAAATATAAAGAAATAAATATTGACAAAGACCATATCATGCACAATTTAAATTACTTCTTCAAAATAGCTCGTACTTCAAATATAGATGAACTTTAAAAAAGAGATTGGATTCCAATTCAATAATAGTTTGATCATATAAAAGACATAACATGCTAGAGTAATGCAGTGTTTTGTAAAATTCTAAAGAAAATATTTCTACTAACTATGAAAGCTAAGGAAAATTTTGAAAAGGAAAACTTCAGGAACCCTTTCTTCATGTTGTTGTTTTCAATTTATAGCCACCAAGGAGAGAGAAACACCAACCTCATTCATAATTAATGAATACCTGATGTCCACACCTGATAGCTTGGAAATTCAATCTTAGATATTTTGTTAGGTCATTGCAATCTTGCTCGTCAACTTTCAACTACCACATTAATATCATTTAGATATTTCAATAGGATTGTCCCTCATAATCACTTGGATCCTAGACAAATCGTCTAGTAAAGGTCTTGTCGATCAATGAAGTGGCTTTGGCGGCATCGACTCACGTCCCTTCTTTGGAATGAGGAAAAATTCATTGTGATGGTCTCTGAATGAAGACTCCCAAGATACAACTCCTCTAGTGTGAAGAGATGATGTGTCACATGGGCAGGTAATTCCAAATTAATGAAAATAGGATTCAGTAATTTTTTTGCCAAGCCGACCTATGGTTTGACTCCTAGCTTTGAAGAAAATGATTAACAAAACTTGTGCAACCACCACTTGGCACATTGCACACCTATCGAAAATACAACATTTTCGCATGCAAATCTTCCTAAAGACAAAAATAAATCCGAAAACTAAAAGTAGACTAAGGAAAATATTTGCTTCACACTAATAAAGGACTCTTTGCTTAATGGCCATATCATCTCGCAACCCACAACTGATTCAAATTTTACACACTCCTCTAAAGGAGTATACAAAATCTCACAATCTATAGTGTCATGCATAGGTATGACATCCTATACTAAGCAAGAGTCATCTTTTTTGCACACCAAATGATCACCTTCTACCCTTAGTCAAGAGGGTATCTTGTTGAGACTCCTCCAAGATCACTTGATCTCTCTTCCTCCCAAAACTCGAAAGAAATTTTTCCACAAACATTCCTTTTGTGCCTACCACCGAGTTCATGGTCATCACACTAATGAGTGTAAGGCATTGAGTAGAAAAATTCAACATCTTAAGGAGTTTGGTGCTCTCCCTTATGTGGGGGCACGTAATTCCTCTAATCAATACAAATTTTCACTCAACCTTGCATCCCCTTAATCCTTTTGGCTCACTCTTGTCCTGCACTAAGTGTTGGCAAGGGGTTAGTGAGCCTTTTCCCTCATATGTCACTTGTCATTGTCTCTTTTGACTTATCATTAACCTTTCATGAACATATAAGAGCAAGTTTGGGATGTGGACGACATGTCTTTAGTTGACTCACATCTGACATACACTCCTCCTTCATAACGCAGATTATTGGAAACATATGACTTGACATAGGGCTTTCTGAACAAGCTCTCATGTATTCTTCCTCTTCCTCTTCTACTTTAAAGAAATTTCTCACAGAACAGTGTGTAGAAATTCCTTTAAAGTGGGGGCATACATCAACACTCACACTTCATTGTGCAATTTTATTTTTCTCATGATCCCCTCTCTTGGAAACATTAGGTACAATGTTGCTCAGGATGAGACATTTTCATTTTTCCTCTTTTGCATACAAGATGAGTTCTTCCTCTCTTGCATACAAGATGAGTTCATTTGCACTTTACCTCTCTTTGTGACATTACACATAATGTTCCTTGAGATGAGACATCACATGAACAAAGAAAAATCCCTTTGAACAACATCATTCCAAACATCATTTTCTTTTTGGCACCTTATCAAAGTTATCAGAAGGTTTAACTTTGGCATGGTTTAAGTAGGAAACCCAACTAGTGGCGTGGCTTTCCCCATAGCCACCAGGTGATCCCACAATACTGGTTTACAAATTTTTGGGCAAACTGGACACCAAACTAATATTTTAAAACTAAATCTTCACTTTCGGGCTCCCATAGCTTCTAAACCATGAGGAATTTGAAGATGATGAAAACTAGTGATTTGTGAACTTTTGTCTATAGATTCTAAATATATTTTTTCCTTTTTTTTGGAATCAGATTGCACTTATTTTTCCATCTCCTTCGAAAACTAGTTTTAAAAAAAATAGTATTTTTAAGGAGTGACGCTCACCGTATACAACATAACATTTTTTGTATGAAGGATAAAATTCTAAATTTTTCGAATTTAGATTTGTAACTACGATATCTAGCACTTTCATTTGGTTTTATTGTGTTTTATTAAATATTTTTTCCTTAATCAAGTTTCGAAGTCAAACCAATTACAATTCAGACATAGGCGGACTGTATACAACATAACTTTTTTTGTATGTATCAAAATTCAATTTTATTTTTTTAATGGATCAAGGACATCAATACCCAGCATAAACATATTTTTCAAAATTTTATTTTGATAATATGCTATTTTTCCACATGTGCAGAATAGAGAGCTTTATTTTCGGTGAAAAACCTATGTTTAATAAAACTAAAAAAACATATACATAATAAAACCAAACCATATTAAAATTATATTCATTGGATAGCTCATTCTAAGGACTACCATAATCATTTGAAATAAATTTTAAATGAATTCATTTGATGCCCCAAAAGGTAAATCAAAAGTGATTTTTTTATCAACATTTTGATAGGTGTAAAGAAGACTCATTTATAGGTATGGTTTAAAACTAGTGAGGTTCTATCCAAGGGGGTTTGATCTAAGGTAGTTTGATCAAACCCGCATCAATTGGAATCCTTAAAATGGAACTTTTAAAGGCTTAAATCATTATATTTTCTAAAAATATGTGATTTCAGCAAAAATCAATTCCTCTCAAAAATTGTAAACCAGCTTTGTGGGATCACCCCAGTGCCTTTGTGAGTACATATCAACCATGTGTATGTTTCTCACCTTCTTTCAAGGGACAACTCACCTCGTGGATGACTTGATGTTCTATGGTCCTAGAGTGATCACATATTTTTCTCTTCATACTATTCCTTGTCATTACATGATCATGCATTTCGTCTTGCTACAAATCATTCACCCTTGAATGTGTGTCTTGCATTCATGTCTTTTTGACTTAGAATATTGAATCTTGGGGGATTTACCACCTCCTTATTCTTTCCCATTCTTTACCATATCCATTGGGCTACTTTAGTGTGATTTTGAAGCAAGTTCATACTCTCACTCAAGTGGGGGTTAAATGTGTCACCAAAAAGTTTAGCCTTTGAAACTTTTCACTCATTTCGACACTTGGCTATGGATTTTGGACCATTTTTAGCCTCTTTTTAATCCTTTCCAAGCCTTGTGCCAAGGTGTTGTAAGGTTTTGTAAAACATTTTCACACTTTCCTAGGCTTGTCATCACTTAACCAACCCCTTAATACATGCTATAATGACCCCTTAATACACATATAAGTCCTATCTTACTATGTTTTCATGAGACAATCTCGAGAAGCAACTTTTAATCACATTTTAATCCCCGAAATCCAATGAATTTTTTTGAGGTGGACTAGGTCGCCACCTTGGTTGACCTAGTCCCATGTGGCTTAAAATTCAAATTTAACTTAAATTTATTTTAGGATTTTGTCTCTAAAACCCTAAGGTTGACTTGTATGGTGTTATTTTGAGAAAATTAGGGCACAACCTCTATAAATAAGGGGTTTGCACCTTGTTTCGACCTGATTCCATCTCACTTTTCTCCTCGTTCTTCTCAAGCAAGCTAGGGTTTGAGCAATCCAAGTCAATGAGACATCTTTTCTAAAGCATTCAAGGGCTGATTGTTGCAACAACATAAGATCTTTCTTCACATAAATATTGAGTTACATTGAAGATCATTGAAGGATTTGAAGAATTTTTGAAGACCTCTCCTTTCTTGAAAATTCTAAACATCCACAAAAATTCACTTTCAGGCCAAAAAACCAGAGTTTCAGAAGTGGATATCTATGGAGAACCAAAGGGAAAACTGAGGTTTTTCGTTCCCCTTTAGAATTTCCAAAAATATAGAAGAGGACTAAGTCACCAACAATGGTGACCTAGTCCCATTGGATAGGCCTTTCAGTGATTTTCACATTTTCAAACACCCATTTGGTAGAAACAAGCTCCAAACCAGTTTTCTCAAATTTGGGACTAGGTCACCTAGATTTGCACAATTGTCCCTTTTGGGTTCTGCAACATTCACATCAAAACTCCAGACCTCCATCAAATCCTTCTTCAAATTCCAGGTGTACACATTCAATCTCATTCATTTATGTTTAGTTTAGTGTACATTCTTAGATCATTTTGTATGTGTTTGCATACAACATTGTGTTTTCCATCACTTTGCATTTCTTAGGTTTAGCATTAATAAATCATTTTATTTTAATTTTATTATAATTAGACATATTCAAAAACACATCGCAAACCCCCAACCCTGAATCCTTTTAATTAACTCACCAAAAGCATATCATTAGGAGAAAGAGAGTCATTCTTCCAACCTAGCTCCTAGGTGAAAAACCCTAGGGGCCTATTTGGGGAATCCTCTTTCCCTTTTAGCATATTTTATTTTTGGTGGTTCAATAACAACCTACATAACTATTCGGTGTCACCACACCCATAGAAAAATTCCATAAAGGCCTTGTTACACATATCCACGTTGAACCCAAAAGATAAACAACAACATCACAAAACTTGAAACCAAGACAAAAACACCATCAACCAAAACCTGAAGCAGCACCAAGACCATGGTACATGTGGCCACTCCATTTTTTTTGCCATAGTATGAGGTGAAACAACTACTCCTTATTCCTTATCAACACACCTCTTAGCACCAAAACCATCAAATTCACATGGTGCCATCAAAGAAATTGGAGAAACCATGAGGAAATCTCCATTCACACTAGCCATCTTGGTTAGAGCCATAAGTAATTGGCCATAACCAGAGTCAATCTCTGTATCACCAATACTAGAACTATCAGAGATGTCAATGGGTGAATTCGACCTCCCTAGAGAACCCCAACTGTACTGCAACTTGGCATTTGGTCTCCATTCAAACTCTATAGACCTCTTCTCCTTGCCATGCACTACCTCCTCCACAATTATAGGTTGGCCTTTTAGCCGAGAGTTGCACCTGGAAACAATTGGGATGAGCTTCATGCATTCCATCTTCAGGCTAGGAGTGCCTTGAAGATTAGTCTACTCATGTAATGGCACATCATCATGCGAACTTCGAACATTAACCCTAACAAACCTACAGAAAGATGACGGAGAAGTAGTCGACCTACTCATCTTGCATCAATATTCAAGACCTTCAAAAGAGCAATCACAAGACACATAAAATTGCAGACTCCTAATTGTTGTGATGAAACTGATGAGCCTTCATCCATATTTATTGAGTAAATTGATGATGTCGATCATCAATGGTCCAAGAGAAGCATGAGCAAGAGAGTGATTATTCGCTGGCATCTACTTCATCACCATTAATTCCCTAGTACATGGAAATTAGAGTACCATTTTTCATAATTACCAGGAAGGAGCTCTTCACACACATGGAGATCAGATTAATAACTTATGAAGAGCATATGCCATTAATGCTCACCATTTACAGAGCCCAAACAATCATCACATGGATAGTTATATTTTTTGAATGTGATTCGTTGATGTATCAATGAGGAGGTTCTCTGAATGGCTTAGATTGAGTCAAATACATTTGAAAATACCACACTATCACATGGAAAGTCCGTCTACCAATGGTGCTTTCCCCAATTAGAAGACACATCCACCACCCACGGGCCACATTCAACCTCCTTATGTCACTAGTAGAGTCCATGTGTCACTATCCCACACACCGTATAAGGCATTAGGTAACACTATTTAATATTCTATGGAATATGCACGCTACGACTCAGATTGAGACCAGATAGTATATTAGAGTCATCGATCCTCTGCCATAGAAGATCAAGCTAATAGTGGGGATTGGGTCTCACATGTATCAGATTCCACATGGCATAATCGTGCATGCCACACGACCCAACGAAAATACATTTTTGAAATATTGTGCAGTGGTCACGCAAGGCTCAGATTTCAATCATTTCTTCCGATAGCTCAGAATTTATGCACGTGCATACATTGTTAATTATAAATAAGGGGCCATGAGATAGGTAACGGGTGGCAACCCCTTAAAAATTATTAAAGACTTAGGACATAATTCTTTAAAAAGCAAAATATTTTGGTTCGTCAATTAAATATTTAAAATTTTAATAGACACCCGATGACTGATAGGCTTAGGAAAAGGGGTTGGTAAAGACAATGGGTAGAATGACCCAAGTTATAACTAGGACAAACAACAACCTGATACAAGGGGTCAATGTAGAAACAAAACGCAAGGGTTGAAGGCCTTTGAATTTTTTTGAAACAAGGTTATGATAACTCAAAACCCTAGCATAAAACCATCAAGCACAAGGGTGAGAAATTATTAAAAGGTTTCATGGAACCAATGAAAATGTCGAATTTCAAAAATCTCTATCACCCTCTCTACCCTATATTTCACCTATCCCTTTTTACCCCTTCCTCCTTAACACTTATGTCTATCACTCTATCATTCATTCTCTACTTCTCTCTATCTCACCTCTCTCTATTTCCATCTTTGGGATGGTGCAAAAAGTTAGAGAGCCAAAAAGTGGACAGTTTTTTTAAAAAAATTGAAAATTCATAACGTGAGTACATTATAACACACTCATATTATAACATGCATGCATTATAGCATTGTTCTACCGAGCCTAAGTCCTAGCCACATCGAGCCTATAATGTACTCGTGTTATAGTGCATGCATGTTATAACTGTTTATAAACAAAAAAAGTAACATTCAATCATTTTTCATTTTTGTGTTTTTCTCCCAGCACGTGGCCTTCAAAACCTGAAAAGTGTGCTCGCATTCTTGGAGACCAAATTCTTCATCAAATCATTATCAATTCTTAACCAATATGTTGCCATGACGTCGAGGAAGTGTTACGAGTAAGGTTTTTTTTGTGATTTTATTTCTAAATAGGTAGATTTAATAGGTTTTTTGATGTAGATTTATTAATTTATAGGAAATGATAATTAACCTCCCAATCTTCAAAATACTCCTTCACCTCAACCTGAAATACTTGGTGAAGAACAACCCCAAGTCCAACAATAAACTCCTCCAACAGTTCCTCAACATCCCCCTAGAACTCAACAAAATTTAATGGGGAAAATTGAAAACAACAAAAAATAAATTAAGGAGTTAATTGTGAGGTTGAAATATCCTACAAGTTCAACCTCCCAAAGAACCATGCTTGCACAATCACTTGAATCTATGTTAAAACATGTAAATTCAATTAGCAATAAATTAAGTGGTTGGGTGGAGAAGAGATAGGAGTAAAAATATTATTATGCAGATAAACTATCCTACACACAAGTCAAAAATTACAAAATTTCAAATTTTGACTCGTGTTCACTTTTCCCTAACCCACTAACAAATCAACCTCTACACCCTAGAAGAAAAGAATTTCCTATCCATTAGTGCAACCACCAATGGATAAATGACCATTTTTGGCAGAGGCGGTGGATGGTTTTTGAACATCCCCCATGCAAATATAATGAGGTCCTACAATATTTCTTGAGGAAACTCTACTATGAGTTTTTCCTCAATGAAATCCCCAACTATTTTGATATGTGAGACTTCAAGGGTAGAGGTAGTGGGTCTAAACATGATAATATTTTAAGGTAAAGAATAAGATTTAATTATATTACTTTATAAAGGATGAGAAAAGGCTAGTTGAAAATTTTGGAAAAAAATTATTTAAATGTTGACTAATCATAGATGTAGAGCAAGATATAACAAATGAGAGCAGTAAATTCAACAAGTATAAAATTATGATATTTAGGAATGAATTATCTAGGTAGGAAGTATTGATTGTTGAAGGGGGATTCTTGGAATTTATTAGCATCATTATCATTTGGTTGCTTCAAGTGAACGTTATCTAGAGGGGGTTATCAATTTTAATAGGAAAGAAACTAATAATAATATTATAAATTTATCATTTTGGCAACTAGTATCATTCCAACCATAAATTTGTAAAGTAGCAAATTGTTTATAATAATGAAAAGATCATCTCCACGATTTTCACTATGCTGGTGTAGAACCATGAGAGTTATGAGAAGTTCAATAACTATGGGTACATCCACACCAATGCCTCAAGGAGGGTATTGGTGCAAGTTTTCAAATTCATTCATCTTTTATGTAACAGTTTTTTTGTTTTATTGTTAGGATATGTTTCTTGGGGGATTGGAGTCAATTATCACCACCTTAGTATGGTCAATGAGTGAGATAGTGAGGAGCCCTTGGGTGTCCAAGAAGTTTCAATTAACGATTGAGTCTGTATTAGGAAAGTCTCACATTGTGAGAGAATCTGATATTACAAGAATGGAATACTTGTAATGTGTGGTAAAAGAGGTTTTTGATTGTACCCTACAGAGCCCTTAATGCTTCCTCATGAATCTAGAGAAATTTTTACTAGGGTGATCCAACAATACTGGTCTACAATTTATGGCCAAACTGGACACTGAACTGATTTTTTCTAACTAATTCTTCACTTTTAGACACCTATAATGCCTAAACTCTGAGGAATTTGAAGATGATGCAAACTAGTGATTTGTGACATTTTTTTCTATAGATTCTAAATATATTTATTCCAAAAAAATTGGAATCATATTACACTTCTTTTTCCATCTCCTTGAAAAAAAAGATTTTTTTAGTAAACACCATTTTTAAGGAGTGATCCTCACCGTATAGCACATAACATTTTTTCCATGAAGGATAAAATTCTAATTTTTTCGAATTTAGATTTGTAGCTACAATATTTAGTGCTTCCAATTGGTTTCATAGTGTTTTATTAAATATTTTTTCTTTACTCAAGTTTCAAAGTCAAACCAATTACAATTCAAACATACGCATACTGTATAAGACATAATTTTTTTTGTATGTATCGAAATTCAATTTTTTTTTTTTTGTTAGATCAAGGACTTCAATATCTAGTGCACTCATATTTTTCAATTTCTTTTTGATAATATTCTATATTTCCACATGTGCAGAATAAAGAGCTTGATTTTGAGTGAAAAACCTATATTCATAAGAAAAAATAAATAAAAAATTAAAATTAAATTAAATTTATTTAAAATGGGTATGTGCAAAATCATGGTGGGCCAAAAACTAGCAATATGTAAGTGATATGATGGTCCATGTGGCTGATGACTTTTTTTTTACCAAAAAATGATAAAACGAAAAAAGTTTTTAAAAGAGATTCTTAGCTTTCCACCAATATAAATTATGCTTTACTTTGAATTTAATAAATAATTATTATTCATTTTGTATTTGAATTATGACTAAAGTCCTCATTCATAGGTTGATTGAAAAACATCTACAGCTTTCAAATGGTATCACATTTTTTGAATCTGAAACATGTGTCACATTTTATGCTTCACATACTATAGGATTAAAAAATATTGAATATCATGAATTTTTGACCAAGTTAAAGTGGTCAGACATACAAGCTTTTATATTTTTTAAAAGTTGTAATAAAAAATTCATAATTAATTATTTAATTGGAAAAAAATTACAAAAAATATGCATCACATCGGGACATGAGTCATCTACTTATATCTAAAATATTATCATTTTAATGTGGTTAGGGTGGTCAGGCAAATACCTACTTCTTATGTTTTCCCTAAAATTTAAGTACTACTACATTGAAATTTCAAATTTTCACCAAATAGATTTAAAAAATAAAAATAAACCTAGTATTTTAGAAAATACATTCAATTTTCTATAGATTCTATTCTTACATATTTTTGAAATAATATAGATAACTTATTCAAATTTTTACGTCAAGTTTCCTAACTTTGATTTTCTAAATTTTCATCGTCAGTTAAGGGCCTGTTTTTTCCATGATGACATTGTACACATACCCATATTATACTTTTTGGGAAGCTTATAATAAGGACTACATACTTAAAAAAAATTTAAAAAAATGAATTCATTTTATCCCCCAAAAGGTAAATCAAAAGTGGTTTTTTATCAGCATTTTGATAGGTGTAAAGGAGACTCCGTTATAAGTATGGTTTAATACTAGCAGGATTCTATCCAAGGGGGTTTGATTTAAGGTGGTTCAATAAAACCCTCTTCAATTGGAATCCTTAAAATGGAACATTTTGAGGCATAAATCATTATATTTTCTAAAAATATGTGATTTCAGCAAAAATTAGAATCTCCTAGAAATTGTAAACCAACATTGTGGGATCACCCACTATTGTTGGATACTATATACCTCAAAAGATAGATTATTTTTAATGTGTGGGAAGATCCCTTAACCTTCAAGCTTGAGAGATTTATATATAATAATATTGATATAAAAGGTTGAGCCTTTGAGATGCTTCCATTCGGTGTAGGAAGGAGAGGATGCCCTGGGATTGGACTTGAAAATGAATTTTTTTAGCTTGTGTTGGCTCACTTGAGTCTACTAGGATAGCATCACATTGTGAGAGAATTTGATCTTACACGAATGGAATAATTACATTGTGTGGTGAAAATGGTTTTTCAATTCATATCTTGTAGGGCCCTTAATGCTTCGTCATGAACCTAGATAAAGATGTAGTACTATTGGATACTATATACCTAACAAAATGAGGATTATTATGATTTTGTAGGAAGATACCTTAAAATTGAATCATGAGAGATTTATAGATAAGAATATTGATAGAAAAGGTTGATACTTTGGGATGCTTTCTTTTGGTGTAGGAAGGAGAGGATGCCCTAGGATTCGACTATGGAAGGTAATGAGAATACTACATAGCTTGATATGATTGAAATATTCAAGACTAGTATTCCAAGGAAGAATATATTTCTTTTTTATTCCCACCTTGAAAACATTCCTAAATGAATAAATGGGAAAATTTGAATCTTCATAAGCTTTCCTTAGACATACATAAAAATATATATTTATAAATGTGATATATAGTATTACCAAGAAATATATGGTAAGTACACAAAGATGAGGGACCAAAAATGGTTCTTAAGTTGCTGCATTTTTTCTAAAATTAGGAAATACTAATCTTGGATGAGAAATTGAATATAGTTACAATGAAAATTTGGAGATGCAAGGAAAAAGGAGTCATAGTGCTCTGAATCTAATTTATAAACTATTTTTTTTTTTTTCAAAATAGTAGATATTAAGGGGTTCAAAAAGGGAGGCCACACAAAGTGGTCTTGTTTTTTGTTAAAAAACACAACATAAAGCCTAGTGTGGCCCCCCAAAAATGTATTTTTCTTAATATTTCAAATATCATTTGGACGAGAAATTAGCCAACACCATGTAGTTAATGCTCATTTTTTCTACTAATTTTTTGATGAATATATATATTTTTTACTAATTTTTAAATTTGAAATTGTTAAAATAATGAAGGAACCCTTTAATGTGCTTTTATTGATGTCAACATTATCTTTTGATAATTTCTCTAATCTAGTGAATAGAATGGAGATATCTTAATCCGCTATTTTGGTTTTGAAATTTATTGCGTAATAAGATATGTTTATGAGATGACAATATGTTATTCCTAACTATTTTTTACATTTGTGATCAAGATTTCAATTATTTTGGATGAATAGGTTGAAAGTTACAAGTGACAGTAGTTCAACATTTAGTTCTAGCTCTATACAAAATAAATGAATTTGAGAATCTGGTATGTGTCCCTCTAGTGATTGATATCAAACTTTACAATTTTGGGAATTTTTTACATATATTAGTACACTATAAATTCTATATGGTGATTGATTAGTTGATCAGATGGATCATTGGTCTTGAATAAATTGGCTTATTTTGTGATTAGGTCTAAAACTTGGCCGACCTAATGCTTGATATATGTTGTGGAGATAAAATATGTATTGAGGATGTTAATGAGATATATTTTAGTTCTATGGCAACCTAAATCAAGTATCAAAAATTTTCTTTGAGCATGAAGATTTTATTGAATCAAGTGTGGAGCTGACAAGGCAATTTTGAATTAATATAGGGCTACATCTAATTAGGCCGATCTAATTGATGTATGTAAGAAATTTTTGAGTTGTAGGATGACATAATAAGACATATGATGTGAGATGATAAGTGAAGTAGTCTGAACATGTGAATTTATTTATGTGTGATCCAAATAAGAGTATAATTGTTGTGAATGTTAAGTGATTTTAAAGAACATTAGTGTTTTGTATTTAGAGCCTCAAAGGAACTAAATTCAACATAGGGAAGTAACACTTTGTAGTAGTTCACATCTTGGATGTGTATAATTTTTCTATTTTTGTATCTATCTTTGGCTATTTGCCTTATTGGATAGTGTGTCCTGGTAGTGAGCCTCTATAATATCTTATAATTGGTTATATTATATTGTGAGCTAATCTTCACCATGGTTTTTATCCTTTTGGGTTTTTCATGTAAAAATCCTAGTGCTTATGTGTTATGTGATCTTATGATTCTTTCATGCTTTCATTCATAGTTGTAGCTAGATATGTTATTGTAAGAGAGGGGGACCAACCACGTCAAGGCTCTAGGTCACAGAGAGCTAAGAGTGGATTGCTGCCTTAACTTACCTCACTCTAAAGGATTTTTTAGGAAGAAGGTCAAGAATGAAGAGCACTATGTAGTAATTGTTTCACTCTATCAACCCAAAAAAACATTTAGGACTAGACGAGCTGGTTTTTGGAGTCAATACTGTACCTCAAATAGCTCTATGTCTTAGGATGGCAACGGAGTTCTAGGATGACATAATGACACACTAGTGTATCTCTGGCACACTAGCATCCATACAGCTAGAAAACATAAATTACAACAAAGAGAGGCAAAAACTACTTAACAGTCTAGCTAAACGGTTTTAACAAAAATGACAAAATGATAAAGTATAAAAAGTAAGTACAAAAATAATAAAATAAGTAGATGAACACAAGAGTGATGAATATCACCTTATAGAAATTCCAGTTCGCCATCAATCTCCATGCACACATCCACCTACACACAAGCAAGAGGGGAAAATTGTTGGGGCTGTATAGGGGTTTGTTGTCAATGATGCCAATACTAATTGGTAACTAACTAAGTAAGTTGTGTGTCCATGTAGATCCAGTATCTTGGTCTAGAAATCTTCTTAGTAAAAGGGAATTCTATGAGTCTTTCACATGTTGCTTAGGAATGTCATCTATAGGTATAGACAATTTTTCAGCATGTTTGTGTGATTTGGTTGAGCTATCCAAGTAACATAAGTTCGGTAATCTTTTGGCCGACAAGGTTTATCTTTTTTTTCTTCCACTTTAGGTAAGGGATGACCTAAAATTTGGATAGCACATTTTTTTTTGTGCATCAAATGGAATTTTGTATTATGCCAACCTAATGGTTGTGTATATATGTATGATGGACAAAAGAGGATGCATGTGGAGAGATATGTGTGTATGGTGTTTGAATGTTATGACAAGCATAATTAAGAAAATTTATTGATAGTGTTTGTACACCAGAAACTAGAGCAGAAGTTTGATATTTCCAAAGCATAACCAAAACTATTTTCAGCACTTTGTAGGTGCACTTCTCTAGTTCATTTTGGAAGTGAGCCACACCTTTTGTATCTTCGAAATAAACCATATTTTGTATTCAAGTTGTGAGCCTTTCAGGGATAGTGATTCCTAGTAATGAGCCCTGTAATATACTATAAATGGCTATAAAATATTGTGAGCTAATCCTCATCGTGGTTTTTCCCACTTTGGGTTTTCCACGTAAAAATCCTAGTTTCAATATGTTATGATCTCTGTCATTAGTCATAAAGTTTGTATCCCTAGAAATGATCTTACAGTTTCTACTGTTGATGTACATATTATTGTTGATATGGTTAAAAGAGGTATGGATTATGACTTATGTGAATTACTTCATATACATCTAATGAAAAATGTAAAGGAAATCAATAAGAGTGAGAAGAATACATTGTGATATGGAAATCTAGTTTTATGTTTGCTCTTTTACTTTTTGAGAGAGTTATTAGTAAGAGGAAGGATAGAATGTACAAATTCAGTTACTATTTCCCATCAAGTCAAGAATTTCATGATAAATCTTGGTAGTTCAGATGCACAAGAGACTGCCCTTGCTGCATTCTTTGGAATATTTCAGATGAGGATGAATACAAAGTCTAAAATTCTAGTAAGTGTTGTTGAAAGGTACTCCAGAAGAATAAATTATCTTATATCTATAGATTTTTGCCACATGGAAGTAGTTGAATCAAGGTTGTTATAGACATTTGAATTGGATTATGAAGTGTCAAAGGCTGAAGCTGATAATTATGCTTAAATTCATTTTGAAAACCCTAGAATCTCAATATAGAAGGTACCTTCAGTAGCGTGACTAGAAGAGGGAAGAAAAGGAAGAGTTTTGTTAAGAAAGAAGTTGCAGAAAAGAGTGAGCTTGAACATGAGCATGAAAGGATAAATATTCAGAGATCTTTGGAAGAACTGCAGAAGGTTATTCTCAGTGCTAATTTTGATTCATCTATTTCTATTGTGGAGAATCTTCGTGGCATGATTGATCCTTTGAAGGTCTACATCTTCAGACTTGAAGTCCCTACTAGAGTCAGGTCTGATGAAGGAAATTTAGAAGATATCAAATGAAAATGTGTAAATGCACATAGTTGAGTGATGAATAAATTAGAGAGTTTAAAAGTTTTTGAAGAACAAGCACAAGAAGTACTTTCTTTTTTCCTAGATTGGTCTAGCAGTACATTGGATATAAGAAATATAATAATGATGAGTGATTCTTAGATGAGCACTTAGGCAGATACATATAGGTTAGCATAAGATGAAGATAATCAGAGGTGGTCCTATATTGTGCAGCTATGAGTAAACTCAGACATACTTTTGTTTCCAATGCTCTTGGCTATATTGGTGAATTATTAGAAATTAATTTTTGTCCCAATACTTTAGCAAATGGTGTAGATATTTTACTAGAATCTTGTAAGTACAAAAATTTCATGGGAAGAAGGAAAAGCATCATGGACAGCTATCCTAGAGAGTCTCAGAGGTTCTTCTTCAGGTTAATTCAATTTTGTCTTCATATCTTTTTTATTATATTTTGATGTGTATACATATATACTTGACTGGGCTTCCTTTGTCATTGATGTCAAAGGGGGAGAGATAAAGGGATAAAGAGATAAAGAGATAAAGAGAATTGGAGAGATAGAGAGATAGAGGAAAAACTTTTTTGCAAAGAACAATTTTGATAGGGGGAGTATTTAGAGTATTCAATTATTGGAAAATGTTTTTGTCACATGCATTCTGCCATCAATGCCAAAGGGGGAGATTGTTGGGATCCTTGCAACATGAGCATGAAGTATGGATGGTTTGTGTTGGCTATTCCATTGTTGTCACTGATGTCAATATGATGATAACCATATGGGAAGATTACTTGGTTTACTAGATATTGTTCTCTACCAATAATACCCTCTTGTGATGGATCAATGTATTAATATTTGAGTTGGAAATTCATCACAAGATCTGATATGACTCTATTCTCTTAATCGTATTTTCTTGACTCATTCAGACAACTATATCCTAGATCTTGAGACATCTTTTGTTGTGAGAAGAAAGTTATCTCTGATAGAATTCAACTCTATATTCTACTAATGTTCCTTGCTTGGAATACTATGTGGAAGACTCTACATTCTATTAAGGTGGACATTCATATGTTGTGGTTTTGTTGATAGTCTCTATGTTGGTTGTATGATGAGAAATTAATGTGTTCTCAGATCTGGAAGGTGTTTTATTTTAAGATTATTTGTTGGTTTAGAGAATTATGTTCTAGTCTTGGCTAACTCAATGTATGCAATACTTTATGTTCAGACTAGTTATGATTTATGGATGTTAGAAAACTTGGTAGAATGCACTACATGGATAAAATACTTAAATCATATATGGCGCTGATAAATAAAGTTTTCATTTTTTATTTTTTTATCTAATTAGGTCGACCTAATTGATGATTAAGATATGCTTGTATATATATAAGGTATTTTGAGGAATAGGATGAGCACAATGAGGAGGAGCATCAAATATGAAATGTGGAGTAAGTATCAATTTAGAAAGTATTAAGAGGTGTGTGAAGATCTGAGCTTAAATTTTTTATTAGTTGTGGATCAGTGTAGTTTGGTTGAGAACTGTTGTGTGAGATAGTACTTAATATTTTGAGCTTCATTGGAATTGAACTGATCTGTAAACGGATCTAGACTAGATTGCAGAATGGAATGCTTAAACTTTTACAATGATTATTCCAAGTTTATGAAATTTGAATTCATGCATACATTAACAAATTTATGCATTAAACCTGAAACTTAAAGTGACAAATCAGAACATGAGAGAGGAGAGAAGAAGTGCAAACAAATTGGTAACGGAGTTCATCACAAACGTGACTACTTCTCCGGGTCCACTCCAATAGAGAGACCGATCCGATTATTTCCAAAATCAATTACAAAAGCACCACAACCATTCTCCAAGCACTTCGACAGCATAACAGTGCTCTAGCATACAAGAATAGCTCAAAGAATCTCCACAAGACCTCTCTTTCGTGTCACCACAGCTTCAAGACTTTATCATCTGAAAAAAAACTTCCCCCACTCTCACCTCACACCCCCTTTTTATACATGAAATTAGCCAAATAAGGCTTAACAAAGATAATAAATGAATAACCACCCTCTTAATATCTCATACAACATCCCTTTTGTCCCCTAATAGTTTCTGGTTTTGATAGATAAGGTAGTTGTGCTTATTTTTGGCTTTACTAGCCATATATTATGGTTCGGCCAACAAACCTTTAACAAAACAAACCGAACACACACATATAACAGGCCGCGATTGGTGGTATAGCGGTGAGTATCGATTTTGTTACAACAGTGGTCGGCGGTTCCAACCCCGCCGGCCACGCTTTATAACAAATAACAAAATCACTAAATAATAAAACAAAGCCGCTCCATAAATACATTTGACGGCTATGTTTGGTGCAATGGTGACCAGCGGTTTCGGCCAGTTGGAGGTTGTGGGTTCGAAACACAACAAACTTTTTTGTTAGAATAAACTCATCCGCGGGTGGAAAGAGGGCGAGTACCAGGATGCCACGTGTCAAACCATTATTCGCTAGAACCTGCTGATGTGTCCGCTGACGCAGATGTTGAATGTATTTTTTGCAACTCACCATGCCACGTGTCCAAGCCCGATTCGCCAGACCGGCTGACTCACATGCTGACGTGGATGTTGACTCAGATGATGACGTGGCGTACGGACTGCTGACTGTGCTGCCACATGGATGCTGACATCATCATACGAATGACACATGTCAACCATGGATTGGTCCACCTTTGATTTGCACATGTGCTGACATCATCATGTACGGATGCTGACGTCATCACTGTACCTTCAAGTCAACCAAGTCAACCTGAAACTTTGACCAGTTGTATCTTGAGCCTCCGATGTCGGATTTTGATGAAATGAACGCTGTCAGAATCGTCTTGATGAGCTCTTCGCGATGATGCCAACTTTGACAACTTTTGATGACATCATTTTTTCGCTTCCTGGACACCCTCTGATCCCAGTTTGACCCAAGGTTTGACTGGTCATAGCTTGTGCAAACGGACTCCTTTTCACTTCATTCAAGCTGTGTTGGAATCAGGACGCCGAGCTCTTTCTAATGGTGCTGATTCTGGAGAGAAATGAGACACTTCAATTTTCACTAAAAATATCCACCGGATGAGGCCTCCCCACTGAAGACCTTTTGGACCTCCAAAAGTGGCATTTATTCTGACATTAAGTGAGGACTTGGCCTCCCCACTTGTCCTATATCTTTTGTACATTTGAAAACCTGGCTCACAAGCACAATGAAGACTGCAAACATATTGTTGAACATAAACATTATTCTATCACTTCCATAAGCATCTACATCAAATGTCATAGCCACTAACCAACAAATATTGACTAGCATCAAGCTGAACAATAATGCAGAAATGAAAGAGAATAAGTCAACAACACATCGATCCTTCACAACAGTAACATTTTTACCCAAGGATTCATCAATGCTTTCAAGCATCCTTTTCTCATGTTGTACTGCAAGTGCATCCTGCAACATCTGACCCTGGTTAGCTACTCCAAGTTCAAGTGTAGAACCACCTGTACTGACAGACATAAGAGTTAACTCTTTACTTGCATTAATTACCCTCTTTAACTTTCCTGTGTTTGCAAAAGAACGATCAGTCTTAATCTTGTGAGAATGTACGATATACTGGATGCCATCTTTAAACAAATGATAATGATTCTTTTCCCTGTAGAAAATAGCTTTCCTATCATATAAGTAAGGGCTACCAAGCACTATCCCACAGATATCTGATGGAACTACATCAAACTGTACTTCATCCACAAATTTACTAGTGATTGTGAATCTCAAAGTGCATTGTCTTGTTACTTGCAGCTTATCATTTTCACAAATCCAGCCTAGTGGATAAGGTTTCTTATGCAATGTAGTTTTTAATCCCAAGCTCTTTACAACACTTTCTGAAATCAGATTAACTTGAGAACCACTATCTATGAGTGCATCAATTTTACTGTTCTTAGCAATAACCCTTAAATGAAAAAGCTCATTCCTTTTCACATCTTCAGAGACATCATTAACTTTAGAAGTAGAAGCACAACTATCAAAGGAAACATTGGAATTAGGAGCTTTACCTTTCAAACCCATAGCTGTTATCTTAGTTTCATCATCTGAATTGGAACCAAGATCCATAACAACATTTGTGGATTTCTCCTTACCCTTCTGTTTCTGATTCTGTCTTTGAGCCCACTTAGGCTTCAGTTCTGGATGCAACTGCCAACAATGTTCTTCATCATGACCTTTCTTGTCACAATGAGAGCAAGAAAGTTTATCACTCTTCTTAACTGTAGTTGTCTTCTTTCCTTTCCCTGTTTCTGCATTCTTAGAAGATTTCTTTACATCATTATCAAACTTATCAATAAAAGATCCTTTACCCCTTGACTCTAAGTGGGTAGCTTGGACACAAACTTCATCCAAGTTGTTAGGATTCAAAACCAAAATAGAATGCCTAAGGTAGGAATGCAAACCTCCTATGTACTTCAACAAAGTGTCCTGGGTGTACAAAGGAACATTCAATGCAATAGCCTTCTTTCTAAATTCATGGGTGTACTCCTGGACAGATTGACCCTTCCCTTGCCTAAACATTTTCCAGTCCATCATTAACTGTTGCATATGACCCAAGGGATAAAATTGCTTTTTAAGAGCATTAATAAATTCTGCCCAAGTTAAACTGACTCTACTATGTTGTGAAATTTCTGCCTTAGTCTTACTCTCCCACCAAGTTAAAGCTATACCTCCTAACCGAAGAGTAGCTAATTGGATCCTATCAACATCATCTAATAGGTTCTGGACTCTACAATAGACTTCTACTTGCTGAATCCAATCATCCAATTTTTCAGCATTAAGTTCACCACAATACTTTGGTAAATCAAATTTTACATCCAACTTAATTTTAGGCTTATGCCCACTCTTGAAAGGATTAAAAGAAGTAGAATAAGGAGAAGATGGAGAAGAAGGAGAAGAGGGAGGAGAAGAAGAAGAGGGTGGATCTGGTTGCTTGTCACCATCTCCATGATGTTTCTCTTTCTTGTCTTCATGAACATCTTTCTTCGACGAACCTCCTTCACGTTCCTTCCGTTCTTGTCTTTCTTGGAAAAGAAAGTCCACCTTAGCCTTCATCTCGAGGAATGTTCTTCGAAACTCCTGCTCACTGATTTCATCAGGAATCTCCATTCCAGAAATAGACATCTTCGGAAATGTTCTACGCTTCCCGATCTCAGGATCAAATTCTTCAAGCTTGC
Organism: Sequoiadendron giganteum; assembly: GCA_007115665.2. NCBI lineage: Eukaryota > Viridiplantae > Streptophyta > Pinopsida > Cupressales > Cupressaceae > Sequoiadendron > Sequoiadendron giganteum. Next base: position 1,576,322 of record CM021105.1, on the reverse strand, counting down.
CTTCACCCTTCTGAATCCTAGATCTCGTTAGCATTCAAAAAAAACCAACTGCAATAATAGTCACCAAAAGCTCTGATACCACTTGATCTGTAAACGAATCTAGACTAGATTGCAGAATGGAATGCTTAAACTTTTACAATGATTATTCCAAGTTTACGAAATTTGAATTCATGCATACATTAACAAATTTATGCATTAAAACTGAAACTTAAAGTGACAAATCAGAACATGAGAGAGGAGAGAAGAAGTGCAAACAAATTGGTAACGGAGTTCATCACAAACGTGACTACGTCTCCGGGTCCACTCCAATAGAGAGACCGATCTGATTAACTCCAAAATCAATTACAAAAGCACCACAACCATTCTCCAAGCACTTCGGCAGCATAACAGTGCTCTAGCATACAAGAATGGCTCAAAGAATCTCCACAAGACCTCTCTTTCGTGTCACCACAGCTTCAAGACTTTATCACCTGAAAAAAAACTTCCCCCACTCTCAACTCACACCCCCTTTTTATACATGAAATTAGCCAAATAAGGCTTAACAAAGATAATAAATGAATAACCACCCTCTTAATATCTCGTACAACATCCCTTTTGTCCCCTAATAGTTTCTGGTTTTGATAGATAAGGTAGTTGTGCTTATTTTTGGCTTTACTAGCCATATATTATGGTTCGGCCAACAAACCTTTAACAAAACAAACCGAACACACACATATAACAGGCCACGATTGGTGGTATAGCGGTGAGTGTTGATTTTGTTACAACAGTGGTCGGCGGTTCCAACCCCGCCGGCCACGCTTTATAACAAATAACAAAATCACTAAATAATAAAACAAAACTGCTCCATAAATACATTTGACGGCTATGTTTGGTGCAATGGTGACCGGCGGTTTCGGCCAGTTGGAGGTTGTGGGTTCGAAACACAACAAACTTTTTTGTTAGAACAAACTCATCCGCGGGTGGAAAGAGGGCGAGTACCAGGATGCCACGTGTCAAACCATTATTCGCTGGAACCTACTGATGTGTCCACTGACGCAGATGTTGACTGTATTTTTCGCAACTCACTATGCCACGTGTCCAAGCCTGATTTGCCAGACCGGCTGACTCACATGCTGACGTGGATGTTGACTCAGATGATGACGTGGCGTACGGACTGCTGACTGTGTTGCCACATGGATGCTGACATCATCATACGGATGACACATGTCAACCGCGGATTGGTCCACCTTTGATTTGTACATGTGCTGACGTCATCATGTATGGATGCTGACGTCATCACTGTACCTTCAAGTCAACCAAGTCAACCTGAAACTTTGACCAGCTGTATCTTGAGCCTCCGATGTCGGATTTCGACGAAACAAACGTCGTCAGAATCGTCTTGACGAGCTCTTTGCGATGATGCCAACTTCAACAACTTTTGATGACATCATTTTTTTCGCTTCCTGGACACCCTCTGATCCCAGTTTGACCCAAGGTTTGACTGGTCATAGCTTGTGCAAATGGACTCCTTTTCACTTCATTCAAGCTACGTTGGAATCAGGATGCCGAGCTCTTTCTAATGGTGCTGATTCTGGAGAGAAATGAGACACTTCAATTTTCACTAAAAATATCCACCGGATCATGAACTCTGCACATTGAAGTATGGGTGGTTTGTGTTGGTTGTTCCATTGTTGTCATTGATGTCAACATGGTGATAAGCATATGGGAAGATTACTTGGTTTACCAAATGTTGGGAAGAAAGTTTTTTTTTTGTTTCATCTAATTAGGTTGACCTAATTGATGATTAAGATATGCTTGTATATATATAATTTGTTTCGAGGAATGAGATGAGCACAAGAGGAGTAGTGGATATGAAATGTGGACTAAGTGTGATTTCATAAAGGATTAAGAGGTGTGTGAAGATTTGAGCCTAAATACTTTATCAGTTGTAGATTAGTGAAGTTTGGTTGAGAGACTAATGTGTGAGATAGTATTTCATATTTTGAGCTTCATTTGAACTGAACCCTACACATTGAAGGTGTATTCTATTAGTTCAATATTTTGGTAGTGAGCCACTTTCATTGTGTTTTGGTGGTTAGCCATATTTTGTACTCAATCTATGAGCCTTTTAAGGATAGTAAGTCATGGCAGTGAGCCATGTAATATTTTGTATCTGGATATAATATATTGTGAGTTAACCCTCACCATGGTTTTTTCCTCATTGGGTTTCCACGTAAAAATCTTGTTGTTCATGTGTATGGTTGCATTGATTTGTTTTTATGTTCCTTCTTGTTGATTTAGTCAGAATTGAGTTAATGTTTAAATGGATGTTAATATGGTTTTATGGAATACTGATTCACCCCACCTCTCAGTATTTCGGATGTTCAACAAGATATTGGTTGTATAACTAGGTATTTGGGTGCTAAATTCTTGGGTGGGTTTAGCTCATGGTTTTGTATATATTGATTCTCCTATTTATTCGATTCTTAAGATGAAGGTTTTAGTAGTATACTTTGTTGGTGATATTCCTATAAAGTATTATACTTTACAAGCGTATTGTAGCTTTTGATTACTATATAAAACATAGGGTTGCTTTGGAGTGTGGTGTTTTTCTCTTGAAATATTTTCCCACACATAAATCATTGTGCTATAATATATTGATTTTGTGTGTATTTCCTTGCAACTATATGATTTGTATAGTTTTTCAATATATCTTCTTCGTAGATTAGTGTAGGAAGTGTCTTTTGCCCCTCTACTTTATTTCATTTGAATCAATGGGTTATTCCTAGTTTTCCATATAAGGACATGAATATTCAAACATAGGCATTTATTATTCCTAAAAAAATTGTGCTTTCCATTCTTAATGTGGGATTCTGATTTTTGATAGAGGGGCAGATCATTGTGCTAGAAATCATGTCTAGAGGTTAAGATTGTAGTTGTGATCTTGTTTAGGATAAGCATATTGATGAGAATTGACTTGAACAAATTCTAGATAGAATGATATGGCTTAAGATTGAGTGGTAATTCAATAAAATGTCTAAATAATAAAATTACATGTTAAAGTCATGCATACAAAATATCAAACCAAAATTATATAAAAAGACAAAATAATTTGTTCAAATGTTAATATCATACATATTACGTATTTGAAAATTTGAGCCATTTTAGTTGAATAAAAATAAGGTGTGAAATTTTTATTGATTATTTGACTATTAGACAAATATTTACTATTTTTTCTAAAGATGAGGCATAAAATTTCTATACTATTTGACTATTAGGAATGTAATGTTTAAATAAAATAATTTAATTGGATGATGACATGCGTATTATGTCACGCCTTTGAATAAAAGACAATTATGTAAACTGAGTTTTCTTGATGTGAACAATTCGATAATTGGAAGGGGTTTTAATCTCGTGGAGGAGATTGGAAGTGAGACACAGCTCTTTCTCTAATTGCAATTTTTAACTTGTATTCAAATTGCAATAATGGCTTTTCCATTTCTTGATCTGCATCCAACAGGAGGAGGTCCATCATCATTGTCCCTGTTCATGTCCATAGTATTCACAATCTTGGCTTTCTGGGTTTTGTACAAATTGTTAGGTTTGAAGAAGGGGAATGGAATAGCACCTAGATTGCCGCCCGGGCCATTAGCCTGGCCAATCATAGGGAATATGCATCAGCTGGGGAAGCTCCCTCACCGTTCTCTGCATGACCTGGCCAAACAATATGGTCCCATTATGTTTCTAAGATTGGGTTCTGCTCCTACTGTGGTCATCTCTTCCTCTGAGATGGCCAAAGAGATTTTAAAAACCCATGATGTAGTTTTCGCCAACAGGCCTGAATCTGCTGCTGCAAAATACGTAGCTTATGGTGAGAAGAACATGGGTTTGGCTCCTTATGGAGATTACTGGAGACATATGAGAAAAGTCTGCGTGTTGGAGTTGCTGAGTGCCAAGAGAGTCGAGAGCTTCAGATCAGTGCGAGAGGAGGAGGTCTGTCTGGCGGTGAAAGGCATCTGGGAGAAGAGCAAACATGGCACAATTGCTGTGAATATGAGCAAGACCATAGCATCTCTCATCTCCTCTATAATCTGGAGGATCCTGGCTGGCACGAGAATTTCTGAAGATGATGATTTGGTAGGCAAGGAGCTTGAGATGATGATGCACGAGGTCGTACGTATCATCGGAGCTTTCAACTTTGGAGACTTCATTCCTTCCCTTGCCTGGATTGATGAGTTAAGTGGTGCGAAGGGGCTGATGAAGAAGGCCCATAATTTCTTTGATGCAGTTGTTGAGAAGATTATAGATGAACACAAGGGAGAACGCAGGCGCGGAGGAAACCAGGACGAGGAAGAGCATCCCAAGGACCTGGTTGACGTACTTTTGGAGATGGCACGGAATGAAAGCAGCATAAAGATCACAAGAGAGCACATGAAAGCAATTGTTTTTGTATGCTCCCTTGCCTAAAGACTCTATCCTCTAATCAATATTGAAGTGTTTTTTTAAAGTAATGAATAGGATTTTATTATATTACTTTATAAAGGATATAATTCACATACTATTTATAGAGAAAAGGTTAGTTGAAAAATTTGGAACGAAAAAATATAAGCAATAATAGCAATAAATTCAATAAGTAGAAATTATGATATTTAAAATTGCCCCATTTAGTTAGCAAGTATTGATGATTAGAAGGGGAATTTCAGGTTCTATTTGCATCATTATCATTTGGATGCTCTCAATGAGCATCATCTAGAGGGGGGTTATAAATTTTAATAGGAGAAAAATTAATGTCAATATTAAAAATTTATCATTTTGGCAACTAGTATAATCTCAACCACAAAGTTGTAAAGTAGCAAAGTGTTGATAATAGTGAAAAGATTATCTCCATGATCTTCACTATGATTGAGGAGAACCATGAGAGCTATGAGAAGGTCAAGAAATTTGGAGCTACATCCACACCACTGCCTTCAACGAGGGTATTGGTGCAAGTTTTCAAATTTATTCATCTGTTATGTAATGGTTTCTTTGTTTCCTTGGTAGGATATGTTTCTTGGGGGATTGGAGACAACGATCACCACCTTAGAATGGGCAATGAGTGAGATGGTGAGAAACCCTCGGGTGGCCAAGAAGCTGCAAGCAGAGATCGAGTCTGTAGTAGGAAAATATCGCATTGTGAGAGAATCAGATCTTACAAGAATGGAATACTTACAATGTGTGGTGAAAGAGGTTTTTCGATTGTACCCTGCAGGGCCCTTAATGCTTCCCCATGAATCTAGAGAAAGTTGCACTATTGTTGGCTACTATATACCTCAGAAGACAAGGATTATTGTGAATGTGTGCGCAATAGGAAGAGATCCAAATGTGTGGGAAGATCCCTTGACATTCAAGCCTGAGAGATTTATAGATAAGAATATTGATATAAAAGGTCGAGACTTTGAGATGCTTCCTTTTGGGGCAGGAAGGAGAGGATGCCCTGGGATTGGACTTGCAATGGCAAATATTGAGCTTGCGTTGGCTCAGTTGGTTCATTGCTTTGACTGGACTTTGGAAGATAATGAGAATCCCGTAGAGTTAGATATGACTTAAAGCTTCAAGACTAGTATTCCAAGAAAGGATAATCTTTTTGTTGTTCCCAACTTGAAAGTGTTTTCATTTTTTCCAATTGATTAAATTGGAAATTTTGAATTTTCTTAAGGTTTCCTTAGACATATTTAATATTTTATATTAGTAAATATGGTATATACTCTTACCATGAAATAAAGTTTGAGTGGTAGTTGAAGATTGCATGAGATGTTTTATGCATTCTAATTTCTAATATATTTGGATTTTCATAAAGATGTCTTAATTTTGTTAAGTTATCACATGGTATATGTATGAAATGTATTTTTACATCTAATTTATATATGGACATAGTTACATTAATAATCATTTTTTAATATTATTTATAAATGTCATGCATACATTAAAAAGTGTATTTTTTATATTGAATAGAGCTAGAAATATAATAAAAAATAAGTAGCTTAAAAGGTTCCAAGGAACCTAGGACAAACATTATCAACATAAAATCCTTGCAAATTTGAGAAAGGTTAATGAGCACAAGAAGTTTTTCATAATTACATATCCTTGTAAATGGAACAAGACTAGAAAATTCATTGTGACATTGGCATTGTACGCTACTCTCTTATTTACAATGCATTGATTAATTTTAAGTTTTTTGATTGAAAATTTAATTGTCACTAATTGGTAGGAGATATTTAGCATTATTTGTAGTTCATAATACAATAACATAATTTGAAATCTATATATTAGATAAAATCCTTGAAATTTTCATTTATAGACGACTAAGAATTATAAAATATACCTAAATATCTAATTCTCTACAAATAAAAATGGATAACATGAATAACTCAATCAACAAGAACATTCTTTTTTAATATTATTCTAAATAAATATTCTTTCAAGCTCAAATGATGACCAAATAAAGTAGGCAAATCTTTGAAAATAGTAGAACATTACTTTTTTAACAAAAATGCAACCATATTCATCTCATCATAGGTAAAACAAATGACGACGGATCTGCAACGGTCGAGCAGGAACAGGAGCGGGGCTCCAAATTTGAAAATTTTGGGCGTCGATGATGGTGATGAATCGAAATCAGATGATGATGATTGGGTCCTCTGGCTTGATGAGTGCATCTGGCTTGCTGCTGCCCTCCTCGTGAGTTATTCTACGGTGGTCGGGCTCTCGTTTAACGTCCTTGGGCAGATCTCTTTGGCCTGCACGGTGGTTTTTGGTGTCTCATAGCCTGCGTGGTGGTTTCAGTGTCTCCTGTGTGGGTCTTTTACTCTGGCCGTAGGTGTCCTCTGTGGGCAAGCTTCGTTTGTTCCCTTTGGTGGATCTTTGGTGGGTTGTGCGAATCTTCCTGTTGTGGTAGACTCTGGCTTCGTAGGCCTGGGTGTGGGCTTGGATTCGCATTATGATTGGGGTTGGGTTTTTTTCCTTCCCCTCTGCTCTTTTTCTGTGGCTTCTATTGTGGTTGTGCACTATGTCTTCGCTTCTCTCCCTATGTGGGTTATGCGTATGTGGGTTCCTTCGCTGTGGTGGTTTGTGCTGATCGTCTGCGGAACCTCCTCTCGGGCCTCTTATGGTGTGTGCAAATGGCTTTGCTCTAGCTACCGAAACCCTGAGGTGTGTTGGGTGGGTGGCTTGGGTGTGACTCCTCTATTATGTTGGCTTCTATTGGCTTTTCATCGACCTATGTTTCTGGTGTTGGGTTTCTGTAGAAGTTCGTTGCTGCTCTTTTTAATGCGAGCTGTAACTATGTGGAGTGGAGGATATTCTTTTGTTGCTCCTCTCCCAGTGTTTGGTTGTGGCTGGTTGTGCCTATTAGTTTGCTCTGTTCAGTGTTTGGATGTTGTTGGGGTCCTTTTTCTTACCACTGGTTCTTCCCATTTCTTGGGGCCTGGTGTGGTTGGATGGTCCCCTATGGTAATGCTTTGGTGGAAGCCTATGGGGTTTTTGGTGGTTTTTTTCTCGAGTCCTATTTGGTTGGCCTAGACTTGGGGTTTTTTTATGCCATTGGCTGGGTGGTTTTCTCCTCCTTGCAGCATGTTCCTTGTGCCAATTATTCCTTTGGATATTTTGTCTTTCCTTCCTACTATCATTGGTTTGTTCCATGTTCTTCAGCTGGCTTCTCTTGAGGTAGAGTCTGCTTCTATTGAGGGGAAGCCCAGTCCTATTGAGGTGGAGTTGGCAGTTGTTTTGATGGCAGAGTGTTCTTCCCTCTCTTACGAGTTCCTATTGAGGTGGTTCTTGTTGGCGTAGGTGATTGGTGACTCTAGTTTGGAAGGTTTTCATTTTATCTGCTTCTATATAGGGGAGCCCTCTCCTTTTGAGGTGAAGCTTGGTTTGGTTTTCCTGGTGGGTGGGTGCTGCAAGTTGACTAATTTTGTTCTTTTTTCAACTTTTTTATCCTTATCTATTGTGCCTTTTTTTAGTGGCTAGTTGATTGATGTCTGGCTGGTCTGCTTTGGCTTGGCTATAGTTGTTTATGCTTCTATTTTAGTGAAACCCTCTCTATTAGAGGTGATGCTTGGTTGGTTGGTGCTATTTGGAATTTGGTTCTCTGCTGGTAAGGGTGTTTTTTCCCCTCTATTGATAGGAATCTGGTAGGCTCTGTTCTTGCTAACTTGAGTGGAAGAAATGTTGGAGACTAACTATTGTAGGTGGTTGATGGCTTGGTTGATCTTGGTAGTCTACATGGCTTGATAAGTTGTGCGTTGTTCCTTGTCTCTCAACGCTTCTCTACAGCTTCGTATGATTCTTACCACTCTTTTGGTAATAAACTATTAGGATCTCTATTGTCTGATTTGAGTAGAAGGTCTGTTGTAGCCCATCTGCAGTAGGTGATTGGTGGCCTAGTACTTTTAGGCATTCTCTTGGTCCTACAGTTTTGTGGGTTTTCAAGTTCAATAGGACTGGTTTTTGTCCTATGTGATCGGTTACTCTTGGTTATGGCGCCAAGTTTGGATCGCTAGTAGGTCTTTCACTCAAGACTGTTGGTTTTGAGTGTGTTGTTGCTCCTGGTCACTGTTGACCAGGTGTTGTCTAATTCTCTACTATTCCATCGCAGTGTTTCCATTGGTGTTGTTTCTTTGGCACTGTTTGTGTCTGTGTTGTTTGGAAGTGTCTTTCTCTTTGTTCTGTAAAAGGTTCTTGGTCCTTTCAAAACCTCACTTACCTTATCAAAAAAAAAATTGTAACCATAGGAAAGGTGTTTCATTGTCCCATCCAAATGACAAAAGGGGCATTTAACTAGTTGAACAAGAACACATTTGAGGCAGTAAATGAAAATAAATTTGTAATGTAAATAAAAAATTCCAATAAAGTATTTAAACATTTCTATTAGTATTAGATTTATTAATTTGTGTAGTCAATTTGACCCAATATTTATGATTAAATTTAAAATTTATTTAATTTTATGCTAGAAAACTAAGGATAATTTGGTATAGCACATTCAAGCATTTATATCAGTATTAGATTTCTAAATATGTTTATTTAATTTGACCCAATATTTCTAATTGAATTTGAACTTAATTTTGAGATAGAAAACTAAAGATAATTTGGCAAAGAGAGGGGTGACATATTTCAATTAAGTGGAACAATGAGAAAAATTTGGAAGATACTCAATTCTATTCTATGAAGAAATTATGGTGTTAGAGTTTATATATTGTGATCATTAATTAGGAGGGATCAATGTGTTGACAAATTCTTTTAGTACATTGTTCAACTTAGGTGAGATACATGGTGCATTTCAGTCTCCTAAAAGAAACCAATATTTTGAATGAAGTTCAATTATCCTAAATTATTTATAAATAAGTCTTAATTTTATAGATGACAACTCAAGGACCTATCTACAAATTCCTTGGAATAATTGACTTTAACTTAGAAATTGTATTCCTTTCAAGAGAGGTGAAGTACATCTTGTATTTGACATAGGTTGAGTAGTGTGTCAAAACACCATTTAATAGATTAGCACTAGAAGAAGGCCTCCATTTGTCTTCCATAAGTCATACAAGTTGGAGTGAAGAAGGACAGTCATGAAATCAAGTAGGCCCCCATTTTACTTTCAATTTCTTTGTCTAGGTCATCATTAAAGGACTAAAGTAGACAAAGGGAAATCCAATTATAACTCTCCTAAGGAAAATATCACATCCCCCCATCCCAGGATCCATATTTCCTTATCAATGGATTATTTTGGGTCAAGACATTTTTCTCATAAATTTCTTGGAGATGTTTATGATTTAGTATATTCTTGTTTTAAAAATCAAGTCAACTATCAAGATGTAGTGTGCATTTTTTTCCCTTATAGTCTTAGAGAAGAGGCATATAATTTGTATATTAGTTTATGTTATCCAATTTTAGCACCACTTGGGCTGAATTTGAAAGTGTCTTACTCATTGTACATTCCTTTTGGAACCACCTATACACTATCATCATTTTTTTAAGCTAAAAGATAAAATAAAGAGCCTCTTAGTGCATTAAACACTAAATTATATAAGCTTTTCACTTGCCTCAAATACCCATATATAATGAAATAAGAAGAAGATGTAAGTTTACTCTCTCTCTTAGATCGCTTAACTTATATATTCATTAAAATACCCCCAACTATAGTACCCTCTTTTTTAACCACATATTATAAGTTCATCAAAGTTCAACATGAACCAAAGCCTTACAATTAAGGTAAAATACCTTTAATTTTAGTTAGTTTGAATTAACTAATAATTCCCCATTTATTAGTATAATCCTAAACCCTAGTTATCCTATGATCAATTATACCCAAAACACATGTTTTGATAAAATAATTCATATCAAACCCTATGCTTATGGGATTGAATTGGCAAGGAAATTTATGAATTAGTCAATAGAATATTCCAACCTTATTTAATCCTCTAATTTATTTTGAATAAGCTCTCAGTGTTGAACAAAGTTTTTCATTAATGTAAAAAGGTGTGTATGGTTGTCAAAGGTGGAGGTGACACTATCTTTTTAGGAGTTGTACTATGATACCTATCTATGTTGGTAATTTTACGGTCATATCATTTTGAGTTCAAGAGATACATGTTGCTAGCTATATCAAGATATAAGTGTAATCGTACTTTCAATATCATGCATGCATCTATTCACTATGATAGAGGTGATCTGAAAGGCTATAACATAATATTTCAATTCAGTGTTTCAAGGTATAGAGATTTATCTAGAAATAAAATTATGTTCAAAAGGCATGTTTGGCTTTGTGGTTTGAATGGAGAGCATGTCTAAATATATTCTATCATATTCTAGAGTTTTTAGAGGATATGTTAAACATGCAAGAATTTTGAAGTGATAGAAGGCTCTTTGTGCTTGTCTATCAACTAGTTAGGGTTTGTGAACTATGTGGTAATGGATAGTAATGTGCAAAATTTAAATTTAGTGTGTAGTTTTAAGATATGAGCTAATTAAGGTTCTTGTGGAAGTGCATGGCATCATGTTCTTTTGGTGGAGGGTATGTGCAGGATCATGATTGGCCAAAAAGTGGCGATATGTAAGTGATATGATGGCCCATGTGGCTGATGACTTTCTTTTTACCCAAAATTGATGAAATGGAAAGGGTTTTTAAAGGAGATTCTCAGCTTTCCACCAATATAAATTATTCTTTAATTTTAATTTAATAAATAATTATTATTCATTTTCTAAAATGAATTACATGACTGAAGTCCTAATTGATAGGTTGATTGAAAAATATCTATAGCTTTCGTATCACATTTTTTGAATATGAAACATGTGTCACATTCTATGCTTCACTACTATAGGATTAAAAAAAATTTGAATTTCATGAAGTTTTGCCCAAGTTAAGGTGGTTAGACATATGATTTTTTATATTTTTTAATTTAGTTGTAATAAAAAAATCATAATTAATTACTTACTTGGAAAATAAAAATAAAAAAAATATGCATCACATCAGGACATGAGTCCTCTACTGATATCTAAAATCTTATAAAAAAATATTATCATTTTATTGTGGTTAGGGTGGTCAAATAGACAACTACTTCTTAGTTTTTCCATGAAATTTAAGTACTACTGCATTGAAATTTCAAAGTTTCACCAAATATATATATATATTTTTAAATAAACCTAGTAGTTTAGAAACTACATTCAATTTGCTACAGATTCTACTCTTACATATTTTTGAAATAATATAGATAACTTATTCAAATTTTTACGTCAAGTTGCCTAGCTCCGATTTTATAAATTTTCATGACCACTTAATGGCCTATTTTTTCCATGATGCTCCTGCACATACCCTTGAAACAAATTTGTTTTTGTACCGACTTGTTTTGATTATATGGGAGAAATAGGTTTTGAAGGGTCTCAAAACCCTTCACTAATAGGTTTTGAAGGGACCTGAAATTCAAACCAAGAAAAGCATGTTGCTAAAAAGATAAAAAATAGACCATCAACAACTCAATAGTAGCATCACCAAATAAAAATACAAGACAACAACAACTGCCCTAAGGTTTCAAAGGGAACTTGAACCCAATACAACAAGGTTTTGACTGAGACATTAAACCCAAAGAAAGGTTTTGACCAAGACCTTAAACCCAAGAAAAGAAAGGGAATTAAAACCCTAATAGGATATGAGAACCACCTGAATCAGTCAGGGAACCGTCATTATGTAACAACTAGACTACAATATAACATCTATTGAATGCAAGCAACATTGAACTAGAATAGAGAGGGCAACAAGAGATCCCTTTCAGAACCATGATACCAACCCTATTCCCTACCTCAATAAAGGAGTAATAATCCTAGATAGAGAACAAAGACCACCTTTCAAACAAAGAAACCAAAGTTCAATCTACACCTAATAAGGAGAGAGATCCCCTCTACTAGAGAGGATGTCATGACCAACTATTCCACTATCACCAAAAAATTCCAACACCCTCAACCTCCACCTACATAGGAGAAGCATCCACCTCAAAAGGATCAACAACTAAGGAAACCAAAAACTTTCACCTCCCAAATCCACCTCAATAGGAAATGATGTTGGACTAACCACCAACATCTCCCTTCATGTTCACGACATGGTTTAATAGCCTCTCATGGATCTTAATTGACGCTTGTATTGGGCATTGAAAGGTTGATCTTTTGGTACAATGAAAAGGCCAACAATTGGTATTAGAGTCGGTCATGGGTTCGAACCCCTCGGGTGATGCTGAGGGGGGGGATTGTTGGACTAATTGCCAACATCTCCCTTTAGGCTCGTGACATGGTTTAACCACCTCCTGTGGATCTTAACTGATGCTTGTATCAGGCATTGAGAGTTCAATCTTTTGGTGCAATGGTAAGGCCAACAGATGAATCCAACTCCATAGGATCCGAAGAGAAAGCTATCCCCAAAAAATAAATTCAATTGTACCATCATTTGGAAAAACCTGTAACAAAAACATAAGGTGGAGCATAAGAGGAGTCCCAAATAGCAGCCAAGGAGCCACCTTAACAAGTTTCATTCTGAAACACAACTAGGTGTTTAGTAAAAGTAGAAACCTACAAATAACCAACAGGAAAACCCCCAAAAATAAATTCAACAAGAAAACCAAAGGAGGCCAAAACTCTCAGTCAAGAAACCCCAAGGAGACAAAATATAAGATAAAACCATGAAGCACACAAATTAGCTCCATAAAAAAGAAAGAAAAACTAGCCTTAAACAAAGCAAAACCAATCCCAATGAACCAAGGCAAACACTCCCCACACAAGTAAGAAAATAAAACTCCTCTACAACAAGCAACAACATAATTACACACAAGCAGAGGCAAAAATGACAAGACCTTCACAACACCAATATAGCCACGAATAAACCAAGAGAAAGAGGCCAAAAGAAGGGGATTGAAGACCCCATAAAAGGAAACATGGTCTTGGATAACCAACAGATCCAGGGCCCAAGACATAACACCAAGAACAGAAGAGGCCGACCAAAAAACATGATTGAAACTGAGAGAGGCCCTAGAGATAGCTAGAAAATTGGGCCATAGAGAACACCCAAAAGAAAGCAAACTAACTGAAGCTTCAAAAGAGGACCACTAGAACTTGCAAAAAGCAAGACAAGACAAGGAAATATTGTGATAGGAGAAAGTAGAGAGTAGGAAAATTCATGAAGCACGACATCTAACCCTACATGCCAGTCAAGGTCGAAAAAAGCTAGAAACTCTCCACAACCAACCCCACCACTGACAAACTCAAACCCACAACCAACGCCAAAGAAGAAGACTCAAGGAAGCACAACTCTGAGGCCAAAAAAATAGAAAACCCAATAGGAAGAGACTAAAAGGGACCCATCCGCTCATCCAGCAAAGAATACCTAAACCAATGAGCAATCAATGATTGAGTTCCAACATCTTCATTGCTCGAGACCAAATTGCCATCAAAATTGACATTAGCTTCATCAACATTGCCTTCTTCAGTAGCATCCTTGCTCTTGCTCTCACCCAAGTTTGAATTATCTGCTCCCACTCTCGCCATTATTAGGGGTTATTGTTTTCTAGTAGAAAAGTTTCATGTACTTGCACTGACCTATTACACGTCTCATAAAATTTAAAATTAGGTGCATCGTATGTCATCCTAAAAATTTGTGGATGCCTGGCCAACATGGAGTAATGATTTATAGTGTAGTAAAGTGCATACCCTTACATTTCCTCACTTTTTTGGGTCCGCCTTACTTTATTTATCCTTCTTTATGGCTTAATTGGTCCTATATTATGTCCACAAACCCTATGAATGACATATCTTTCTGCTTAATCCTAACATTCTCCAATTCATATGTGATATCCTAATGACTTTGATTGGTGTGTCCCTAATTTTTGGTCGGCACTAAAATTCCACTAAAGGCATGTTTGTCTCCCTGAGGTCTTGGGACCCTAATTTTGAGGCATCTTGTTTGGGCCCCTTTTTGGTGTTTGTGCCCTAAGTTTCATCACTTGGGTATGAGACACCACCTAGGGCATCAAGTAGTCCTCCTTGAGTCATTTTTGGGATTTAATTTCAAATCTAGGCGGGATTTAACCTCCATCATTCATTGAATTCATATGTCAGCTTGGTGTGATATGATTTCAGGATATTAAGCATAGATAAGTATAAATACAAGGTTCCTTCTCTCATTTTCTCCTAACAAGCGATTTAAGAATCTAAGTCTTTTGTGAGAGAATTCATCATAGCATAATTGAGTTCACAAGAGAAGTCAAGAGAAATTCATCAAGTATTTGGAGCCATCATCAAGTTTCAAGCATCATGTCAAAGATTGTTCTTACATCATGTGTGTTGTTGTGCTAACATTTGTGATGTAGGGTTTGGATCTAAGCAAGCAAGTAATTCAAGATCTATCAATCATTTAAAGATCCATGTCCATTACAACCATTTCACACAAGTTTTCAACCTTTGCAAGGTTTTGGTGAGTTGTAGCATTGCATGTTGTTCATTCACCATTTCCTTCATAATTTTTATTTCATTTCAAGGTTTAATTACCAACAAGGGGTTTGGCTCATTCACTAACATTAAACAATTTTTTCCATCTTGTCCATTTGTACTTGTAGGTATAGGTTGAAGAATTGAAGATCACTTTGAGTCAAAAGTTTTCAAAGTTGAAAAGTTGCATTGCAAATTTTTCATCTTTATGTAAACTCACCTATAGGTCAAATCCGACTATTTTAGAAACTGAGATCCAAGAGGAAGCCATTGCAAATCTTAGAGCTCAGGGCCACATTCACTCTTTTCAAAATTTCAGATTGGTACTAAGATGAGAAAAAAGGCATCTTAGTCCTCCAAGTGGAATATTTCAAAGATTTTTCAGGATTTTGTTATGTTATGCAAATATTTTGTGTTTGCCCCAAAAAACAGCAGCAAGACTAAGATGGGAGCAAAGGCATCTTATTCCTCCAAAGAATATTTTGGGAGTCTATTTGCATTTCCAGAATCTTATTTGCATCTCCAAGTTATTTAGGTACACAGACCCTAACTTGGAGTTCATTTTTAGTATTTGTAAGCTTGATTTAGCTAATTTTAATTGTTTTGTATATCATAGTGTGTTTTCAAACATTTTATTTTCCAAGCATTTTCTTGGTGGTGAATCCCTTAGTTTGAAAGAACACCCCCTCCTAAGTCCTCCTAATTGTGTATTGACTCACCTTGAGAGGTTGATAGTAAATCCTATTATGGTTCTTAGGATATATTTGAATGACATAGGTAGAATAGGAAGAAAAGGTACTTATTTTCATCTTCCCATTTTCCCCATTATTCATTTTAGTGAACCATAATTTGTTTGAGAATTGTTCTTTTTATGATTTGGAGACCTTTAGAGTCCTAGATCTAGATTACATTCATTGCATTGTGCATCTAGGGTTTCTTGCATCTTGCATTAGTAAAATTGCATTTAAGGTTTCCTATTTTTGCATTAGTGAAAGTGCATATAGGTTGTTGTTTTCTCTTCTTGCATCATTATATTTCATTGAAAAACTAAAAAAGTGTTATTTTCATTGCATTTAGAAACACTATCCTTGTATTAAAAATTAAAAAACTACATTTCAAATCTTGCATCCAATTAGTTGTTAGTCATTATTTTTCTTTGCATCCATTTGCATCTTTTATGTTTCCAAACATCAGGTCCCTAGTTAGGCAACCTAATAAAGTTTCTTCTAAACCAAAACTTGCTATTTTTCTCAATAAAAACTCTGCTAGGACTAAAACGCCCTTCCTAGCATCTTAGTCCCTCTAAGGTTTTTTTGCTCAAAATCAGCCTCTGGAACTTTAGAATCTCATTTGACAAACTAAATAACCCTTACTAGTATCTTAGTCCCTGTTGACTTTGACCCTCTAGTTTTGAGGGTCTGAAATTACTTTTTTGTGTTTTTGTGGGATACTTTCAGTTTGCTATTTTAGTTTCTAGAATTATTGTTATTCCAATTTCTTTCATTTCAAGTGTAATTGCAAGCATAGGAGATTGCGTTGATTTCATTTTTCATGGTTCACTCCTGGTATGAGCTATAGTACTTGGTGTGCTACTGCCAATACTATGGTTAGACAAAGTGCGAGACTCATGGCATCCCATGATAAAACAATCATTTTAGATCTTGGGTTATCAAGCTCTCTTACTTCTGGGATTGGCACTAGTTCACTAGTTCACTAGGTAGGACCAAAGAAATCAAATGTATCATTATCTATCATCTCTAATTCAGACCAATTGCATTTGAAGTTAGGCTACAAATGGCTTTGCTTCATGAATGCGGTCCCATATGTTGTCCATAAGTGCTTGAAGTTTCCAGTTGACAATGAAATATTCACCGTAAACCATAGTGGATTTAGACCCTCATCTTTCCATGGAAATTTCTCCTTACATTACTTTTGGCCTGAGCCCATGGAACCTATAAGATAACATGAAGACTTATTTTTCCTAGATCCTACCAAAAGTTCAAAGAAAAATGCATAACCAAACTATCCCTTGAAATCTTTCCTCCACCCATGCTTGAATGTCCACCACCTAAACAAGAAAATGCTAAACCTAAAGCTCTTTCAACAAACCAAGACCCATCCATAAACACACCCTTACCTATTTCCTACAAGAGACCTAGAGAAAACCAAAAAAGTCTTAATCTGCAACCTAAGAAAATTTATAAATCCAAAGAGAAAGTGTCTGAACAACCTTCCATGGTTTCTTTCGTTCTTCCTTCATGAGAAGAAAAGGAACCTATGGTTGATTTTCCCGCTCCTACACACAATTAAAATCATACTAAAAGAAATCCCAATGCTGGAGATCATAGGCATAGGCATCATGCTATTGCTCAAAAGATGAATAATGAGACCAACATTGAAAATCAAAATCCAAACTTGGCAGAAGCAATAAACGATAGGAATCCTTTCTTACCTAAGATTGTAAATCCACCACAACAAGGACCAGAACCTTCTATGGATATTATCATTTGTCCTCCTATTGTGGATAACTTGGATGACAATGAGGAAATAGTTAAAACTGATGAGGAAGTGCATAATCAGTTGAACTTGTTATTTTCCTCATGCATGAGATTAAACGACAACAACCATGATGATCTTCCTAAATTGAGAGATTCACCATGTGTTGAACCTGATGATTCTCCTCAAACTATACTTGATGTGATCCCTCTCATTAGTGATTTGCATTCCACATATACTGAAGAAGACTAGGATGCAGATCACTTGCTGGATGGTTGATATGCATGTGCTTTACTAGTCTTTTTCTCTTTTTGTTTTCTTTCACATGCATGTGCATATTGTGATCCCTCGTGATGTTTTGTTCGATGTTTCTCTCTCTTTGTGTATACCTCTATTTGTACCTTCATTCTTCTCTATGTTGTAATATTTTCATTTATCTTTTATCTTTTGTTTTGTCTTCCTTTTGGGGATGATGCAAGTCATCGAGACACCCTATGTCTCTTCCATGTTGACCCAAAAGATTTTTTATTTTCTTTTCTCTTTTGTTTTGTGTATTCCTTTTGAGGACGACGCAAGGCATCGAGACACCCTATGTATCTTCCATGTTGATCCAAAAGGCTTTTCTTTTTTTTCACTCTCTTTACATGTCATTCTTCTAGTTTTGTGTATATTTGGGGAATGATGACAATTCTGAGCTCTCTAATATCATTACAGTAAAGACAGATACTGACCCTGAATCAATAGATCCCTTATGTATTTCTAAGGGGCAACCCTCTTTTCCATGTTTTTCTACTTTAAAGTAATTTCTCAAAGTATGGTGTTAGCAATTTCTTTAAAGTGGGGTCATACATTAGCATTATTTCAGCTTGATTTCATTTGCATTTTCTTTTCCATGTTCCTTGATGCAATTTTATTTCTTCATACGATGCATTTTATTCTTTTTTCGTGACATCAGGAGTAATGTCCTTCAAGAGTGTGATCTATCTTAGTATATTATATTCCCCTTAGTGGTGGTGTGATGCACTACATCCCCTAAGTGGTGAATATTTTATCCTTTGGTTGGTCCTCTCTTGGAGAAGTTAGGAATGATGTCCACTAAGAATAAGACCTCGCATGAACTAAGCAAAATCCCTTAGAACATCTTCTCTCTTTCTTTTTGCATGCATTTTCCTTTTGTCTTTATTAGAGTCATGGAGGTATGGCTTTGATATCAACCCCCTGGGGCTCACCTTGTGAACACCTAGCTTCACTAGCCCATGTTAGCATCCATTTTTCCGTTTGTCCATATTCGAGTCATGGAGGTATGGATTTGATATGGACCCCCTGGGGCTCACCTAGTGAACACCTAGCTTCACTAGCTCGTGTGAGCGGGCATTTTTCCTTTTGTACCTTATTAAAGTCATGAAGGTATGGCTTTGATATGGTCCCTCTTGGGGCTCACCTAGTGGACAACTAGTTGCCACTAGCCCTTATGAGCGTGTGTTTTATTTGCATAGTGGACATCACATTCCACTTGTAAACCCTCTTCAATCCTAGACATGGTCCACCACATTGGACGACCAGTCAAAGCTTGATCCATTGTAGATTCTTTTTGTTTTTCCTTCTTCTTGTCTTTGATGGTGTATGTTTGTGATTTGATTTTGGTTTCATATATCATCCACAAGTGTGTTACTTTGTTCCTATGTTGGTTTTCCATGGATCATAATCTTGGGATCTTTGCCACCCTCTTGATCATTGCATCCTATCTTACTAACATTTGTAAATTTGAACCCCTCTTAATTATGTGGTTGACTAATTTAGTGTGAGTTTGAAGCAATTTCATCCTCTCACTAAAGTGGGGGCTAGATGTAGTGTAGTAAAATGCATACCGTTGAATTTTCACACTTGTTTGGGCCTTCCTCGCTTTATTTATCCTTCTTTATGATTTAATTGGTTGTATTTTATGTCCACAAGCCCTATGAATGACATATTTTTCTGATTAAACCTGAAATTCTCCAATGCATATGTGATCTCCTAATGACTCTAATTGGTATGTCCCTGATTTTTGGTTGGGACTCAAATGCCACTAAGAGAATCTTTGTCCCCTCAAGGTCCTAGGACCCTAATTTTGAGGCATCTTTTTTGGCACCCTTTCTGGTGTCTGTACCACAAGTTTGATCACTTGGGACTAAGAGGCCACCTAGGGCATCTTAATCCTCCTTGAGTCATTTTTTGAGATTTAATTTCAAATCTTGGCAGGATTTAACCTCCTTTATTCATTGAATTCATATGTCAGCTTGGTGTGATATGATTTAGGGATATTAAGCATAGATAAGTATAAGTACAAGGTTCCATCTCTCATTTTATCCTAACAAGAAATCTAAGAATCTAAGTCTTTTGTGAGAGAATTCATCATAGCATAATTGAGTTCAAAAGAGCTTATTCAAGATAAATTCATCAAGTATTTGGAGCCACCATCAAGTTTCAATTATCATGTCAAATATTGTTCTTGCATCATTTGTGTTGTTGTGCTAACATTTGTGATGTAGGGTTTTGATCTAAGCAAGCATGTAATTCAAGATCTATCAAGCATTTCAAGATCCGTGTCCATTACATCCATTTCACATAAGTTTGCAGCCTTTGTAGGGTTTTGGTGAGTTGTAGCATTTCATGTTGTTCATTCACCATTTCCTTCATCATTTTTATTTCATTTCAAGGTTTAATTACCAAGAAGGGGTTTGACCAAAGACAAACCTCATTCACTAAGAATTAACAAGTTTTTTCATCTTGTCCATTTGTATTTGTAGGTATAGGTTCAAGACTTGAAGATCACTTAGAGTGAAAAGTTTTCAAAGTTGTAAAGTTGCATTGAAAAGTTGTCATCTTTATGAAAACTCAACTACAGGTTAGATCCAACTATTTCAAAACTTGAGATTGGAGAGGAAGCCATTGTAGATCTGGGAGCTTAGGACCACATTCACACTTTTCAAAAATTCAGATTGGGACTAAGACGGGACCAAAGGAATCTTTATCCTCAAAGTGGAATCTTTCAGAGATTCTTTGATATTCTATTATGTTATCTAAAGATTCTGTGTTTTCCCCAAAAAATAGCAACGAGACTAAGATGGGAGTAAAGGTGTCCTAGTCCTCCAAGGCATATTTTGACAATTTGTTTGCATTTCCATAATCCTATTTGCATCTCTAGGTTCTCCAAGTACACATACCCTAACTTGGAGTTGTTCATTTTTAGTATTTGTAAGCTCCATTTAGCTCATTTTAAGTGTTTCACATATCATAGTGTGTTTTCAAACATTTCCTTTTCCAAGCATTTGCTTGGTTGTGAACCCCTTAATTTGAAAGAACACCCCCCTCCTAGGTCATCCTAATTGTGTATTGACTCACCTTGAGAGGTTGATAGTTAATCCTATTAGGGTTCTTAGGACATAATTTGAATGACATAGGTAGAATAGGAAGAAAAGGTACCCCCTTTCATCTTCCCATTTTCCCTATTGTTCAGTCTTGTATATAATTATACATTTGTAAATATCTATAATTGTGAAGTATAATTGAAGAAGAAGGTGGTTAGTGGATATACAAGGAGATGATTATTCCAGTATGTGTTTATAGTGTGCCAATATCAGAAGATCATAAGGAGTGTGGAAAAGAGTCTGAAGCATGTTTAAAATGTTTATGAGATATGTAAGCTACATTGAAGGTCCATAGGCTTTGTCATTGTATTTTTATAGGACTGGTGTTCTACTTGTAGAGTTGGTGGTTAGTTTATTGTATTGGGGATTGGTGTCTCCGATAGGTTGGTGCCTACAAGTACAATTGGGGATTGGTGTCTTCGGTAGGTTGGTGCCTACTTCATATACTAAAATTCATTTTCTTTGTGAGGTTGGATTTGGATTGTAGTTCCAAGAAGCTATTCTCACCATGTTTTTTCCCATCTTGGATTTCCACATATATCTGGTGCTCTCTTGTGTGGATGTGTGTTCTAGTTAAGTTCTTGATTAGTAGTAGTGAAGATTCAAGTTTCCTTTTCAGATATTTGTGTTGAAGTTAAGAGTTTTAAATTGATTAGATCTATAGATTCACCCCCCTCTCTTAGTAGATTTTGTGCCCTTCACTTAACCCTTATAAATCCTCCTACAAGTAGTAAATATGTTATTGGTTTTAAAATAGCCTCACCATCTTTAAGCAACCAAGTAAATAATAATAATATGCATAAGAAATGATTTTGCAATCATACCATAAGTACTAGTTTAGGGTTGGAATAATTAAAAAATTAGGTTAAAAATATATTTAATAATTAAGAAAATTTGCATCCCATAAGGTCAATATACTTCTAATTCTCAAGGCACATAATTTAGGTTTGAGCATAAAATTAGTAATGGAATACAAAGCATAATAATAGAGGTGTTCCCATTCTACTAAATAATACCAATTAGCTTAGTGAAAACATAAAGCTAGGGCTAAATTTGATGATATAGAATTGTGAACATGGCATTGAGTGCACAATATAGATACACATTCTAAATCTAAGTGATCTAATTTCAAATTATCTTCAAAAGAATTCCAAAAATAACTAGAAAAATCTATAAATAATCCTTGCTATTAGAGAAAAGGGTAAAATTGCTACTTTCACCAACTACGGGATAGTTATGGTAGTAGAAAGCTATGAGTTATTTATATAGGATGATCTAATGAAACAAAGGGTAATTTTCATGAGACACATGATTAACAAAAAATAGAGAGACAATAATTATATCCCATAGAGTACAACAAAAATTCAACCTATAAATTCTACTCCACATAATTATCAAACACCATTGGATCAAAACTCAACTAATATAGATCCACTTGAGGGAGTGACATCATATTCATAAAATCAGGGTACTATTATTCCCTTGACTAATAAAATGTTATATTCTATAAGACAAAGCTACAATACATTAGAATATATTAAGAAGGACAAGAAAAATATTTCCTTTTATGATCTATTGTAGTTACCTAGTTAGATAGAAAACCTTTTAAAGTATTTAAATGAACCAAGGTCAAAGGAAACTAAAGGTAACAATTAGAAGGTTATAAATTAATATTTTCACGCTCGTGTTGATTTATGAAGAAAAAATTGGGCACCTCCTTTCCTACTCAATATCAAGATATTTGTCAAGAAGCTTCATCATTATGTTGTTGAGTATAGAGCAGTATGAAATGTAATGTCATTAGAACTATATCTAGACATTTATTAAGACAAAGAAAAGTGTCACCTTGCTTGATAAGAAATATGCCAATCTAGTTAGAGAATTGCATTGTGTTCATATGTAACTGATATTTTAACCTAGAATGGAAAAAAATATTATATTCAAGTAGTGGAAATTCCTTATAGCTATGAAATGATCCTTAGTAGTGATTGGTCAAATAATTTGAATGTATATATTGTTAGAAACCAAGATCGGACATGCAAGCCAAAAGGCCTTCCTTAGAAGAGAAAATCAGAAAAAGGCAAGAGCTTTGCATGAAGATGTGCAAATTGATATATTCATAATTAATAAATTACAAGAGATGATTTTCTTTATAAAATCAATGCATGCAACCCTAATTTTGACCTAAAAGGGAAACCCTAGTGTGCACACTTAATAATTAATCAATTATTAATGTGCATATGTTTAGCTTAATTAACTAAAGGAATAAGTGACTTAATTAATTAACCAATATGATATAATTAATTAAGTGTAATAAATTATTACTCTAACACCTCCCATTAAGATGAACTTAGGAAGTAGATAAAACACTACAAAAAAGATGCATGAAAGAAAAGATGGGTCCCCGCAACTAGGTCTGATCAGGTACCCATTTAAAAATGCAAGAATGAGTAAGAGAAAGAGGAGAAAACCCAGCGGGATAACCCCCCCTAAATGAGATGACCTGCTGCAGAGAAGCACTGAAAGAACATTGTGGATTAACACTGGAACCTAAATCAGGCAAGCAAGGAAAGATAATTATGTTTACAAGAAACTATACACATCTAAAAATGGTCACGGTCAATCAAACCTGTTAATTAATTAAATATGATTTATTTAATTAATGTTTCTTAAGTCTTCTACATATAAATAAATTTAATTATTTATTTATATTGTTCATTTTCTAATTCTTCTAAATTAATTAAATAAATTTTACAATTTATTTACATTAATTATCAAATTTTAAATTCTAAATTTAAATGATTACTCTTCCCTCCACATTTAATTAAATATTTTCAATATTTAATCATTTTCCAAATTCCCACTTCTCTCACAAAAATTAAATATTCTTAATATTTAATTAAAAGGCTTTTTCCTTTTCTCATAATTAAATATTTACAATATTTAATTAAAGCCTTTTCACATTTCTCTCACACATAATTAAATATTTATTTAATTATGAGAGACACCTTTCAATTTGTCTCTTCATTTTCTGTCTCTCAGAATTCTATCTTTTCAAATTCTCGATCTCTCACCGTTCATTTCAACAGGTTTGAACTCGACTGTCGATCTTGGCCAATCGAATTCCTACCTTCAAAAATCTATAGATATAGCTCTTTCATGAACTAAAAAGGACCTCGAATCTCATACTTTCATGCATAGTTATTATAGTCGCATATCTTAACATTTCATAAGCATTTTAATTCAATAGTTCAATTTTGTAGATGCATATGCATTTTAATAATCTCATTCTCTCAAGTGCCATTCTATAAGCTGTGTTTGCACAACTGAGAGCAAACATATTGAAGCGAATCCTTGGAGATAGAGGACAATGGAATGAATTTGAAGAAGCTACGATTTAGAGTTTGGATTTACTTTATTAATTTAGTTTTCTTCAATCTAATGTTGCATTGGTGTATTAGATTAGATTCAATTTAATTGACGTATTTTCTCATACACATTTTTGGTGCCCACCGTGGGGCCAAGCCCCGCATTTAACTTCTATTTTGCAAAATTTTTTTGGCAGGTGATGGACAAAAACTGCAGTTTAGCGCATACGAGTCTCGGTTCAGTGCATACGAAGTCTGTTTTAGCGCATATGATGACTATTCTGGCGCATACATGACTTGTTCTAGTGCATCTGTGAACCCTTTCAGCTCATAGAAACCCTATTTTGGCGCATCCCTGGGAATTCTTTTGACGCATTCGTAACCTGTTTCGGTGCATACGGTGACTGTTTCGGCGCATTTACCAGATCTTTTAGCGCATACATGTCCAGTTTCGGTGCATACAGCTCCTATTTCGACGCATACAGATTCTGTTTCGACGCATTCGTTTGTAGAAATTTTAATTCTGATTTCGATGCAATCTGCGGACATAATTTTTCTAATGCTATTTTTAAATAGAATGAACCAATCCTAGGGTAGACACTTAATTCTGGATTAACCAATCCTAGGATAGTCACCAAACGTATTTTTCTTTTGGTTAAAATGAATCCCATGTTTTTAGTGAAGCAACATCTTCACTTAGAATAGAAAATCTTTCAATTTGGGTTTTAAAATTGAACCATTATTTGCATGTTGTGATTGTGGGTAATAGGTCAATGCTCTCCCCTTAACTGGGTGATCAGAATACCAGACTTACCTTTTATTTTATGCAATTTAATGCCTTATTACATCCTTTAGAAGGCCTACCGTAGTGGGAAAAAATACTCACCCTACGAGAATGACCTAAGTGGGTACACCTAAAGCCAAGGTTTGCAACCCACTATAATCAAAAGTAAGTTGTGTATGAAAATCCAACTTGACGGCAGTAGATAGGATAACCATCCCCAAAGCCTTTGTTCTAAAGGTTGGGAGGTCTCTCGAGGGAGTATATCTATTTGTCATGCCAAATGGAAAGACTTACTAAGAACCTAGTGTAGAGGCCAGTCGTGTCAGTAACCAAACATCATTTTAATCACGGTACAAGGGGAGGGAAGAATCTGCCCCCAAGACACTCACCATATAGTCGCCATAGATTGTTTGCTCAAGGGATTCGGTATCCACTTCCGTCACTTTGAGTACGCACATGGAAAAGACAAAAACACAGGCGCCCTCTAGTGGGTGACAAGGCTGTGTGAGTCGACGCAATTTTAAGTTATGGGCTGTGATTATGATGATGACCTATTTGACAAATTAAGAGTGACTCTGATTGAACTGCTTATCTTGTTTAAAACCTGTGGAAATCTCAAGAACATACACTCTTTGTTTAGATCTTAGGATTAACAAAAAAATTATCTACTTCTATGCTATGTTTTTCACATTTAAATCAGATTAAGATCATCCAAAACAAGAAAATTTTTCCAAACTATCAAAAACATGTTGGTCTTAGAACTGTTTTAACGCATTGGGTCTCTGTTTTAGCACATTGGGTCTCTGTTTCAGTGCGTTTGTGCACTGTTTCAGCGCATCGGGTCACTGTCTTAGCGCATTGGGTTTCTGTCTTAGCGCATTGGGTTTCTGTTTTAGCACATTAGGTCTCTATTTTAGCGCATTGGGTCTCTATTTCAGCGCATCTATGCTCTATTTTAGCAAATTCAGTCTCTATTTTGGCGCATCTATCTTTCGAACTTTAGGTGTGATTTTCTGGATTTTCAAAAATCAGGGCATAGTCGTCCTTCTCATTTTTACCAACTTGCAATCACATATGCTACTTATCCAAATCAAATTCTGCAATTGAGAGTCCAAACACATTTAGGCATCCACTAAATTCATCTATCTACAAAACTAAGATCAAACTTTACAAAGTGCAAAAATCACCTTTATTTTTCAATCTTTGGTTTAATTCCCACAAACAAGATTTTCATCCTTTCACTAAGGGAATCATGAACTAAAGATTAAAAATCTCTTAAGTCATAGAATCTTCATTCTATATTGACTTTCATCACTATTGCACTACTTCATTCCTTTGATCAAAGTTAGTAGAGTTTGAATAAAGCTTATGCCTGTTGTCACAAGATCTCAAAAGAAGTTGGAAAAAGACAAAAGCATAGCAAGTGAAATGGGTGATAATACTGAGAAGGAAGAGATTCCTTGGCATTTTTCAACAATGGAAGAAATAATAGAAGAAAAACTCCAAGAGGCTGAACAAGATCCAAACTTCCATGTTCTTATGGACAAGATGATGGAACGAAACAAGGAAAAATATTTTTATAATTTAGCTATGCAAGGAGCTAAGTTACCATCAAATTTTGACATGGAGAGGTTTAAAGAAAGTCCTGAAACCCCTCTTGACGATGTTAGTGTCCTTACTCAACAGGTCAAGGAACTATAAGGGAAACTACAAGAAATGCAAGGGAGAACAACAAAGAAGTATGTTTTGGAGGAGATATGTCCTTATCCATTCGATAGAAATCTTCAAATGATTCCTTTTCCAAAACATTGCGAAATCCCTAAGTTTGATAGATATAATGGGAAAACTGACCCCATTGAACATATAAGGGATTTCCGAAATATGAGTTTAGAATTTGCTCATGAAGACACCTACTTAATGTGATTGTTTCCATGAAGTTTGGGTGGACAATCCATGGAGTGGCTTTCAAAGATCACTCGCCCCATCAAAACCTTTGAAGAGTTGATGAATAAATTTATATCACAATACTCTTACAACATCCAACATCAGATAACTATGCTTGATCTTTGTAAGATAAAACAAAAAGTAGGGGAATCTTTCACCACATTTTTGCAAAGAAGGAGAAAAACATTTGCTAGATATTCTCGTCCTGCTCCTAAAAAAGAAAAAATGGAAATCTTCATCGATAGTCTTAATCAAGAAATGAGTTATAGACTCAACCTTCATTGTCCTCCATCATTTGAAAAATTGATTGAAAATGCAATCACTATTGAAGGAGCATTGATCAAGCGTGGAGTTCTAAAAATTGATAAAGAGGGTTCAAATTCATACAATAACAACAACAATCATAATACCAACAATGACAAGTCACGATTTTGGACCCAAAATAAAAATGTTGGAAATGATGGGGTAGTGGGTGCTAACAATGTAAATTCAAAACCCGTCATTCTAAATGTGTCAAGTGCTCAACGTAACAATAATGTTGGACTTTCTAACACCCAAGGCAATGTTTCTAATCAAAGAAACACAACTAATACTCATGGAAATAATTTTGGCAATCCCGGTACGCCCAAACCGTCATATTTTTCAAATAGACAGAATTTCACTCCCTTGGGTCAATCTTTGGAATCCATTCTCAAAGAATTATTGAATCAAAATGCTATTACATTGCCACCACAAAAAGACTATGAACCTTTAGTTAAACCACCATCGTGGAATGACTCACACTTCTATGATTATCATAGGTGCAAAGGTCATAAGACAAACAATTGCCATGGGTTAAAGAATATTGTTCAAGATTTGATTGATAATCGTACCATCACAATTGAGGGGCATAATGTCAATAATGATCATCAAGCATTCAAAAACTTGCTCCCTAATTATCACAAAGGGGAATCCTCGAATGATAAGGGCAAGAATGTTAATCACATCCAAGACATTATTATCAATCATATCTATACTGATGACCCTCAAATCAATGCTATCCGAATCAAAGGTAAGCCAAAATATCAAGAGGTCAATGTTACTACAAGGGGACAAGCCAAGATCATTGTCAAAGGCAGCTCATCTAAAGTAGCTATTCCTCCTCCAAGTCAATACAATTTGGTTGAGCAATTACGAAAAACATCAGCCCAAATTTCTATCTTGGAGCTCTTGAAGTTATCATCTGCACATAAGGACATTCTGGAAAAGGCTCTTATTGATACAACCGTATCTCCTGATCTAGATACCAATAAATTTCAAGCCATGGTGGGACACTTGTCCTCCAACAGATGTTTATCTTTTTCTGAAAGAGATGATTCATCCATAACCCATCCACATAATTCATCACTCTACTTAGAAGTCATGGTTCACAAAGCCCGCATTAGACGTGTCCTTATAGATGGGGGAGCCGGATTAAATATTTGTACTTTGAAATTGGTCCTAGCTTTGGGATATTCAGCAAACTCTATAGACCCAAGGAGAAAAATTGCAATCAAGGCCTATGATGACGAGGAAAGGACTTCAAAAGGACTCATCATGTTACCAATCAGAGTGGGACCTGTTGTGAAGAATACTTTTTGTCAAGTTCTCGATCAAGATCTAACCTATAACATACTATTGGGTCGTCCATGGATTCATGACATGCACGCTATCCCATCTACTTACCATCAATGTTTGAAGTTTCCATATGATGGACAGGAAGTAACAATACCAGCTGATCACAATAGCAGTCAAACTTGTTCTAACCTAAGAGCAACTTAGGACACATTTGTCCCGCATAACAGAGAGGCTTTGGCCACATCTACTCCCAAAAACAAAGAACAAGTGCAAGAAATGATAAGCAATTTTGGTAGCAAGCTAAAATTGAAAGACAAGGGGGTGGGAGAATATTCTTTATCTCTCTCTAATCTACCCCTATCTCGAAGATCCCATGGTCAACCATTGATATCCACACAACAAGCTGCAGCAGTTTTAGCCTCAACTTCAACCCCCATCACCAAGTTTAATGGGAGGTTTATCAAAGGAACTGAAGAGGAAGATAGAGCTATTTTTGATTGGCTCTACAAAGATGAAGAAGAATTCATGCAACATATCAATTTACCCATACAACAATATGGAAAGGGTTATGTTATCATGCAACATATGGGTTATGAAGGAAATGGCCCTCTAGGTAAGGGAAAAGAAGGTATTGTTGAACCTGTCCAATTAAAAACAATGCACCCAAAGGATAAAACTAGGCTAGGATATGTTGAGGATATTAAGGAAGAAGTAGCACACTTAACATCCAATGAGGAGTCAACTGAAAACAATCTACAAATGCAAGAAAATGATTCTGACATTGACTCCAATGAATATGAATGGGACACCATCTATGACAATGAATTGTGGAGAGATAAAAAAGTGGATGTCATACACAAATTCTCACCTACATTCTTACAAGGAGAAAGCTCAAGACCTTCGCTTGATTGTGTCTTACAAAGTGATCAGGATTCTAGTGAGACCAATTCGATTCAAAGTGAGATAGATCATTTTGAGGAGGATACCATCGTAGATCTCCCCTATAATAATGTTGACAATAACATCATGACCCTCACAGCCAAAGACCTTACTCAATCTAATGATTCATTACCTTTGGTTCATCCCGAACTCATTGATTGGGAACAAATCGCACCCATTGATGTCCCAACTTTTCCAAATGACGAAACCATAATAAAATTTCTTTGTTCTTCCCTTCTCGAAACAAGTTCCACCAAGGAATCACCAGATCAGAGTTTTCGACAGGAAAGTGCCAAGTTTCTCAGCTATGAAATAAATAACATAAAAGAAAGACCTAATGGTGAAAACCTAACAAAGGTAGTATTAGGTCAAGAAAAAGGAAAAATGAAAGAAAGATCTAATAGTGAAAACCTAGCAAAGGCAGTATTAGACCAAGAAAAGAGAAAAATAAAAAGCGTATCCAATGGTGAAAACCTTTCAAAGGTGCCAAAGGATGGGAAACTTGACACTCTTCCGGAGTACTATCAGGAAAAATCTTCCATTTTCATTGAACCAACAGAGGCACTCAATATCGGTACCACAGAAAAGCCTAAAGTGTTGCAATTGGCTGCATCTCTTATAGATGAAGAAGTACCTAAATTCACGGAATTTCTCAAAGATAATAAAGTTAGTTTTGCATGGTCCTACAAAGATATGCCGAGATTAGATCCAGATCTTATCACGCATCATTTATCTATTACACCGGGGGCAAGGCCTGTAAAACAGAAACTCATAAAAATGCATCCACATGTTGCGTTGTTGGTTAAAGAGGAACTAAAGAAATTTTTAGACGTTGGATTCATCCAATCCATCGATTATGTAGAATGGATTTCCAATATTGTACCTGTTTCTAATCCAGATGGAAGGATTAGAATTTGCATAGATTTTAGGGATTTGAACAAAGCATGTCCTAAAGATGATTTTCCTTTACCAAACATTGATATGATTATGGATTTAACTGCTGGACATGCAATGTACTCATTAATGGATGGATTCTCAGGATACAACCAAATAAAGATTGCACCAAAAGATCAGGATAAAACAATGTTCACATGTCCTTGGGGTACTTATTGCTGGAACGTAATGCCATTCGGATTGAAAAATGCAGGAGCTACTTACCAACGAGCAATGACAACAATTTTTCATGACATGATGCATACATTTATGGAGGATTATGTTGATGATCTTCTTGCCAAGTCTAACACTAGAGAAGGACACATTGATATCTTGTCTAAAATTTTCAAAAGAATGGAACAATTCAAAGTAAGACTTAATCCTAAGAAATGTGTCTTTGGAGTAAAATCCGGAAAGTTATTAGGATACATTGTGTCAGAAAAGGGAATTGAAGTAGATCTAGCTAAAGTACAAGCAATCCTTGATATGTCACCACCAAGGAACATCAGTCAACTATGCTCTTTATAGGGATGGTTACAATCCATTCGCAGATTCATTGCTCAATTGGCGGATAAGAGTTTACCATTTACGTATCTCTTGCACAAGAATGTTCCATTCAAATGGGAGAACAAATGTGAAGCAACCTTTGAAAAAAGAAAGCAATATCTCATGAATCCTCCAGTATTGGCTCCACCAATACAAGGTGCACCCCTCATATTATATATTGCTGCCACAAAAGTATCTTTAGGAGCATTATTGGCACAAGAAGACTATTCAGGAAAAGAACAGGCCATTTATTACATCAGCAGAACTCTAACAAGTCACAAACTAAATTACACCTTCATTGAAAAAGCTTGTTTAGCAGTGGTGTTCACTTCTCAAAAATTATGACACTACATGTTAACTCATACAGTAAAGCTTGTGGCTAAAATTGACCCACTCAAGTATCTTCTAAGCAAGGCAACCTTAATTGGTAGGTTGGCTAAATGGGTCATGATCTTAAGCGAGTTTGATATTCAATATATGGATCGAAAATCTATAAAGGGACAAGTAATTGCAGATCAACTAGCAAAAGCACCAATGATAGCAGAACACCCAATACATGTTGATTTTCCTGATGCTGATATTTTTACAGCGGATATTCAACAGTCATGGTCACTCTACTTTGATGGTTCTTATACTCAACATGGTTCAGGAGCAGGAATTCTTTTTATTACACCTCAAGGACATACGATCCCAAAATATTA
This sequence comes from Sequoiadendron giganteum, assembly GCA_007115665.2. Taxonomy (NCBI): domain Eukaryota; kingdom Viridiplantae; phylum Streptophyta; class Pinopsida; order Cupressales; family Cupressaceae; genus Sequoiadendron; species Sequoiadendron giganteum. Next base: position 1,544,632 of record CM021105.1, on the reverse strand, counting down.
TCGGCTAGTGTTTCCTTCCACAAACAACATAGCTGAGTATGAGGCATTTATAATGGGCATGAAAATTGCAGTAGATTGGAAGATCGCAGAACTTCAAGTTTTTGGCGATTCACAACTTGTTATAAACCAAATCAATGATGAATATCACACTAAAGATGACAAGTTGATTCCTTACAAAAGAATGGTGGAAGATCTCAAAAAAATACTTTGTTAACATCAAGTTCATACAGATTCCACGCATTGATAATAAAGCAGCAGACGCTATGGCTACAATCGCCTCTCTACTCCAATTGTCAGATAATCAGAGACGATATGATTTCTTGGTGGAACAATTGTTTTCTCCCACCCATGACAATCCTGAAACACAAATCATTTTCCATCTTACGAGTTCTAACTCTTCCTTATATGGCCAAATTTACACTTACTTGAAAGATGCTACTTTACCCTTAGGCTTGTCTAGGAATCAAAAATAGAATTTCATTCGTCAATCATCCCATTACACCTTAATTGCTAATATCTTATACTGGCATGGTCTGGATGGTACCCTCCTTGTAAGAAACTTCGGTCGGAAACAACTTCCTACACTAATCTCTTAAGGAAAGTATGGTGCAAATTAGTTTTAAACCCTTACAATTTCAGATTCGTTAATCTACTTAACAAAGATATTGCAGCAATATACCATACATACAGAAAATGAAGAATGACACAATGATTTACCCTGGGGAAAACCTTTCGGTAAAAAACCCCAGCACTCCAAAACCTGCACAATGTATTATCTTCAACACAACGGTTACAACACACTTGCAATGCAAGTTCTTTCAGGAGATTTCCAACTCTTGAAGACAAAAATGCGGCAGCATGAAAAAACGTTCCAACAATACACTCACATCACAAATCTTTGCAACCCTAAAAAACGCTTATATCATGCGCTTCCCTTTTAGGGCAACTTCCGAAGATAACTGTATTAGGGTTTTACCATTCTCCGAGAAAATAGGAACTCTCGATCGAACCCCACTATCGTGGAAGAGTGTACAGTACTCAACTTTATCAGTTGCCACATGTCTTCACCTGTCATTGAATCTTCCAGACATAGCTCTTACGTGTCATAGGAATCCGTCATAACCGTTTCAGCCATGATCTCCTTACACACAATTCAAGATGCCGACACATTAAGTGGAGTGACACATCAACATGCAAACTAGACATGTACACTCACACTTAATTACATTATTTGCAAGAAATACATTTTACAAAACAAATAATAAGAATAGGAATTATCCAAGGTTGAGACACCTTATTCCTAACACTCCTTAGGTGTCTTGAACACAATGAATCAGAAAAATCCTTACAAGAGGTCCATGGTGGAATTTGTGGGACACATTCAAGTGGACTAACCTTAGCTAAGAAACTTGTAAGATTAGGATACTACTGGCCAAACATGGAGAAAGAATCATTCACCTTTGTGAAGAAATGTGCCAAATGTCAGATTCATGGGAATCTCATTCATGCTCCTGCTCAAGAATTACAACCTTTTACCACAACATGGCCTTTCGCTCAGTGGGGATTAGATTTGGTTGGCAAGATACATCCATCATCTTCAAATGGACACAAATTTATCATTACAGCCACTGAATATTTCACTAAGTGGATTGAAGTTGTTCCTTTGACAACTGTTACGGGTAAACAAATCTCTTCATTTATCTTGAATCATATTATTTGTAGATATGGCATTCCTAGCTCCATTATAATAGATAATGGTAGACCCTTTAAAAATCAAGATGTTGATGAACTATGTGAAAGATTTCGCATCCAACACAAGTATTCCACACCTTATTATTAGCAGGGGAATGGTCAAGCTGAAACTTCAAACAAAATAATTCTAAAATTTTTAAAGAAAACAGTGAATGAAGTAGGTCATGATTGGCATGTTCAGTTAAATCCGGCATTATGGGCCTATAGGACAAGCATTTGCACACCGACAGGGGCTACTCCTTATTCTTTGGTCTATGGAGTAGAAGCTATTTTACCACTGGAAGTTGAGATCCCTTCACTTCGAGTATCACTCAAAGGGCTAATCAATGATGAAGACTACAAAGTATCAAGGTTACAAGAGCTGGAACTACTTGATGAACGACGTCAAACTGTGGTTAATCACTTGAAGGGATACCAAAAAATCATGTCTTGTAGTTACAACCATAGAGTCAAACCATGGAGTTTTCAAGTGGGTGATTTGGTCCTCAGAGAAAACCCATAAAATCAACAAGATCGAGAAAAGAAAGGCAAGTTTGAAGCAAATTGGCTAGGCCCGTTCGTTATCGTTGCAAACTATGGATCGGGGGCATATCAGTTGTTGACAGTAGAAGGGGACCTGTTTGAAGATCCAGTCAAAAGCATTCATTTGAAGAGGTTCTACACTTGAAAAAACTCAAAAATAATACAAAAAGTCTTGAAAGAAAAAACCCATTGCCTTGATGAAAACCTGGCAAACAGGCATCTTGGTAATAGCAAAAAAATCATAAAATTAGGAAAAAGTGCAATAAAAACAAACAGTGAAAACCTGGCAAATAGGCATTGTTTGTGATTTCATTTAGCTCTCTCATCTATTAGGATTCATTCTACATATACATTTTCACGTCAGTATCACACACCTCACTATCACATTCGCATCATTTTCCTTGAAACGACAAGGATCTCATCATGGCTTGATGATTTGAGGTTTATCCATCGCAACGGTTGTGTCTAGCAAGAGTCAGAGTACAAGGTCACTAGGGGGCAGTTTGCTTTTCTAGGAGGTAGTCGGCAACGTGTGTCTAGCATCCGAATGTCTAAAACAATAGTTTTTGAGCTTACATGTTTATCTTGACAGATGATTTAAAAGACAAATTGGATGATCTTAATCTGAATAAAATTAATGACAAAACCTACAAGCATAAGTTGCAAATTGTTGTTTGATATTTGATGACATCATATCTTTGGAGTGGTTCAATGATGCACTGAACTAGAATCACAAGGAAGAAGTATGATTTTTCTTTTTACTTGTTGTCTGTAAGTTAATCATTAGTATTATGCGAATTGGTCGCGGGACATGCTCTACAACGTATCATTGATGATATTTCGGAATTTGCATAAGAAAATGGTTAACTTTTGTCTGTTTATGCAAGCAATACTCAAGTCATCTTGGTTCAATTATACCTCGATGCTTGTATTAACTTGCTACATTAAACATTATGGAAGCAGTACTCAGGTCATCACTAGTGCTAACATACCCTTTGATGCTTGTACTAACTTTCAACATATCAAAAGGCTCAATGATGACAACTAAACATAGAAAGAAATGGAAACAAGGAGAATGGTTCATTAATTCATTTAGGGTTGCATAATTCATTTAGGATTGCATAATTCATTTCCATCTTGAGGTTCCTTTTAAATAGATTTTTGAGGGTGGATCACATTCTTACAATATCTTTTTCGACAATGGTTGAGTAAGACTAGACATTTGTTACATCTCATCATCTCATTATCATATTCCTTATCATATCATTTTCCATCATTATACATCATAGGAATTCATTACATTATAGGCATGATTATCATTCATCATTCATTAACATATACATCTGCATATTTCATACATTCATAAAATAAGAAATTGCATTCATATTTTTCACATCATTACATCATATATCATAAGGTCATTACATAAGTGCATTTTTCATCATCATCATCATACGTTACACATCTCATCTAAAAACATTCACATCTTATATATTGCATTCTATAGTACATCATAAGAGAAATATTATCATCATTACATCATCATACATACATAACATATAAAAATCCAAATAAAACATCCATAACACATATATAATCAAATCGCCACTGCATATCATAGATCTCATCAAAACAAATGTCTAGGAATATAAGGATATCAAATGTTTCAAAAAGATATATCATACAATGGCGTCAATGTGTATAATAATTGCTCATCAAGAAGGGGCATCTGGCCGTGGCTCATGGCTACTGCTGCTGCCAGAGGTAGCGGGTCTCGCTGGATCTCTACTCCCAGAGGCTCTGCTCTCTCATGTGGGTGGCTGGCCCACATTCCTAGACACACTCCTGGAGTGACTATGTGAGTGAGTCCGAGACCGAGTACCTGACTGAGTGAAGGCTATCCGCCGCTCAGGTGGCACTGCCTCAAAATACCGCATCCTGTAATACTTAGCCTCCTGAGCAGTCTCTAATCCCTCAGCCACAACCTCTCCAATAGAGGTGCTCTCCACTGACCTCAGTAATCTCTCAACTACCCCCTCGGCCTATATGCATCTCTCTTGGAAGCTGTCCCTCTCGGCCATAAGTTGTGCTATCTGTGGGTCCGAAGGTGGTGGCTATGCTATCTGTCCCTGTAACTAGCTGATGGTCACTTGGGCCTGTGCTAAATGACTCCTCACAGTCTGAACCTCAATCTACATAGCATCCACTTGTCCCTGTGACGGAGCCCTGATGGTGATCCACGGCACTGAAGTACTGGCCTGACCCACTGCTCTAGATATCTGTGGCCTGGTACTGAAGGGAATATCAAAGAACAGTCTCTGTCTCCCACCACCCCCATCATCCCCATCATCAGAGTTATCTAACTCCTCCTCTGTCCCCTCGGTCTCGGAGCTCTCATCATCTATATCCATAGCTCTCCTGCCGATGTCTGCCTGTACTTGCCCCTGATCCTGTGGCTGCCCTGCTACTGGATGTCCCTATGGCTATTGTACCCCTGCCGGGATAACTGGACCTCCCATCAATGGGGCAGGCTCATCTGGACTAGTAAACCATGGAAAGGGATGTGTGTAGAAATATGCAACATAATCACCTATCATCCCTGCATCTATGACCTCTAGTCATGTGGTCCAATCATCGGGCTGTAGCTCAAGGTACTCCTCTTTGGCGGCCTTAATGGTCAAAATTGGCCCCCACTCTGGTATGTCTCCTCGATGCCTGGCATATTGTGCCATCCCCTGGGGCATCATCTGAACCCATCCAAACTGTCTTAGAACCCTCCGACTCAGAAATCTCTCAATAATGAAGGGGGTGCGGCCAATCAAGTATCTTGGCCTTGCCACATATGGCATCTCTAGGTTGTCTGTTTGCCACGGGTCGCAATCCACATACGGTCACCAGATGACCGTGTCCAAATCATCCAGTACCTGTCGCCAGTACTCTAGTTTGCCCAGCCTCGGATGGACAAGGGGACCTATGTATGCATAAACGTATGGAAATCCGAGAGGGCGATCTCTCCTGACAATAGGCTGAGTGATGGCAAAATGATCCCATGCAAATAACTGTAAAAGAGTCACCCCAGAAGAAAGACTCTTCCCACCTGTATACACAACCTGATGAAGGTCATGGTACATATGGGCTAACATGCATGATCCCCATGCATATCTGGTATGGTGGAGAAGCATGTCCTCCAAGATCCGACCCCACCCCAATGATAGTCCCTTTGACCTATGATCAGGACAAAGGAAACCACCGATCATCCCTGCCAGAACTGAAGGCAGTGGGGCGTACCTCTCCGTCATCACCTTCGAGGGAATCTCATATCCGCAAACATGAGGATCCTGGAAGACTCGTCTCAAGGCCTCTGTATCCCCAATCTCCTTGTGATCATAAATCACAAGCTCTCCAACCACAGGAATACCCAAAATCTTGTAGACATCCTCTAAGGTCACTGTAATCTCTCCTGTCGGCAAATGGAAGGTGTTGTGCTCGCTGTGCCACCACTCTGCTAGGGTTGTCAACAGTCCCCTGTTGACTCGATATTACGGGATACTCAACAGAGCTCTCAAGCCACACTGGTCTATCACTGCCAAATCATCATGGGACAGTTAGGGAATCATCTCCCATGTCTATGGAAATCTCTCTCTGATCTGAAGGAGACCAAAATCCTCCTTTACAAAATTATCAAGCAAGCATGCAAAATCAATCAGCAAATGGATATCATCAATCAATCAATACATCAAACAAGTTTACATCACACCTAATTTGTTTTTCATATCGCATGGAAACAAATTTAACAGTCATCATGACTTAATTTGACTTTCAAATAGGAAAGCAAATCTATCATCTAATTTGTTTTTCATATCATATGGAAACAAATTCAACAGTCATCATGACTTAATCTATTTGACTTTCAATCAGGAAAGCAAATTATCATTTCTATTTTGTTTTTCATATTGCATGGAAGCAAAATTTATCAAATCTATTTGTTCTTCAAGCACGAAGGAAAATATATCAAATCTATTCACCGATGATATTCAAATGTGTAAAAATATGTTGTCTAATCTAGCAACAATCATCAAGCATGCATCAATTTTTCTTCTAAATTGTAAATTAGCAAAAATTCATAAATGCGCTAAAACCATGAATGTGCCATTTTATTCCATGGATGCGCTAAAACAGTCCACGGATGCACCATTTCATGTATGTGCTAATTCATTAATCAAATGCGCTATAACAGTGCATGGATGCGCTAAATCACCTATGTGCTACTTTATCATTGTCCGTAGGCAGGTTTCATGGATGCGCCATGTTATCTATCCTATGCACTAATTCCCCTATACGCGATTATTTGGCCTCTATGCGTGACAGTTCTATTCCTATGTGCGAGCTTGGATGCGCTAAACTATCTACCATATGCGCTAAAAGACCTATCGCATGCGCTAAAATAGAATTTTGAAATTTGAAAAAAATTGAAAAAAAATCTAAAAATGCATAAAAATGTTACAGAGAGGTTTGGATCGACTTACCGGAGGTCCATACGTCGGCGGTCTCTGATGACGGCGACCTCACTCGAATCTGTGGCTCTCATATGGGATCGGCATCGCTTTTATCTCTCTCAGAGCTCCAATTTTTCTCAAAGGTTACTGTTCAAATGAAAGTGACATTTCACCTTTTTCATCTTTTAAAGGGGTAAAAATAGCATTTATTACTGGGCAAAGTGCTATTTCAAGAGTTAAATCACCATTTTTCTCCAAGATCATCTGAAAATCTTCCAAATCAATTTCCTAATCATTCTCATAATGCGATTCATCTCTCGAGGGGGCATATAGCATCATCAACAATTTTTCAAAGTCAGAGGCAAATTCTTTGAAGCAATGCGTAAAACACATCACTTCAAAGAGGGGCAAAATGTACACATCTAAAAATGCTCACGGTCGATCAAACCTGTTAATTAATTAAATATGGATTATTTAATTAATGTTTCTTAAGTCTTCTACATATAAATAAATTTAATTATTTATTTATATTGTTCATTTTCTAATTCTTCTAAATTAATTAAATAAACGAACTTTATTTAATTAATGCTATCTTCCTCTTAATTAATTAAATAAATTTTACAATTTATTTACATTAATTATCAAATTTTAAATTCTAAATTTAAATGATTATTCTTCCCTCCACATTTAATTAAATATTTTCAATATTTAATAATTTTCCAAATTCCCACTTCTCTCACAAAAATTAAATATTCTTAATATTTAATTAAAAGGCTTTTTCCTTTTCTCATAATTAAATATTTACAATATTTAATTAAAGCCTTTTCACATTTCTCTCACACATAATTAAATATTTATTTAATTATGAGAGACACCTTTCAATTTGTCTCTTCATTTTTTGTCTCTCAGAATTCTATCTTTTCGAATTCTCGATCTCTCACCGTTCATTTCAATAGGTTTGAACTCGACTGTCGATCTTGGCCAATTGAATTCCTACCTTCAAAAATCTATAAATACAACTCTTTCATGAACTAAAAAGGACCTCGAATCTCATACTTTCATGCGTAGTTATTATAGTCGCATATCTTAACATTTCATAAGCATTTTAATTCAATAGTTCAATTTTGTAGATGCATATGCATTTTAATAATCTCATTCTCTCAAGTGCCATTCTATAAGCTGTGTTTGCACAATTGAGAGCAAACATATTGAAGCGAATCCTTGGAGATAGAGGACAATGGAACGAATTTGAAGAAGCTGTGATTTAGAGTTTGCATTTACTTTATTAATTTAGTTTTCTTCAATCTAATGTTGCATTGGTGTATTAGATTAGATTCAATTTAATTGACGTATTTTCTCATACACAGAAACCATATCGGAATCATAATAATACAATAGCAGACCTGATGCCACAAAACACTCACAAATGCCAAACGGGAACAACCCTAGAATCTATGAAGCAACAATAGATTATTGAATGATGTGATACTGAAATGAAGTGCAAAGATTCAAGTTGCACCCTCCCAACTACCAAAATATCCAAGTAATCTCCAAAACACCCATCCGGCCAAATTTGGAATAATGATAAACCTAGTATAGATACAAAAAAAAGTGCATTGACAAAAACATAGAGCTCCTCAGTACCTTTCTAATGCTGCAAAGATAGCAAAAATCAAAGATCGTGGAAAAACATTATGAGCTTGGAAGCGATAAATGAACATCTGAATTCAAACAAAAATAAATGTCATTAAATAGAAAAATACTGAAAAATAAACTACACCACAGGAAAGTGCTCAGAACCAGCTTTCAGACGGTATCTCGTTTGCCCGATTTCGATATTGTATGCCCAAGTTATGCCAAAAAAAATAAATCTGCTCCTTTAGGGAAAATTGGGGTTAGGAGGGGCCAAAGAGGGCAGTACAACCGGTGACGTCATGCTGACATCAGCACTTCATGGAAAAAAAATTGACGGCTATCTAGGCATCACCGCAAAAATTCACTCCCCCTACAAAACAAATTGTGCGACCTGGTCACCCATGTGACTGGCCGGGGGTTGGGCGCATAGCGCCCATTTCCCCATATGACCAGAGATGGTTTTGACTAGGCTCGCGGGGGCTCCAAACTGGCTGACAGTGCTTTGGCTGGGCGTCGCCCGGTGGTGGTGGAACGGCGGCCCCCTGGTGGTCGCTTGGTGGCCGCCTAGCTGCGGTGACCATGTAAAATTTGGGGGGACCCAAATTCCAAATAACGCATTTTTTTTCGAAAATCATGCCTCAAAGTGCATGTTGGGGAGGCCGTATGGCCGCCCTGGCAATTTTTTTTGGCTTTCCAGATCAAGTGCTCATAAATCAACCAAACAACAAGCGTTCTTAGGGTTTTTGGCTGCTATGAATGCGATGATGACCTCCATTCATGCTCAAAATGCTCTGAAAAATAGGCTACCTCCAGAGCTTGCAAAAAATCATCGAGTTTGAAAGCCTCACAGATTTGTTCAACGATGACCAAAATCATAAAAATAAAAGTTAATCCTGACCATTTCCAGTGCTCTGAATCCAATGGTGAAGCCCAATCTGATCCAAAATTCCACATAGATAGGTTCAAGGCATGAAATCCTTAAGGAACCCCGAATGAACTCTGCAATGATTTTCTCAAAAGTTTGAGAAGGGGTTGCATGTCAAAGCTCTGATAACATGTTAGAAACCAAGATCAGACGTGCAAACCAAAAGGCCTTCCAAAGAAGAGAAAATTAGGAAAAGGCAAGAGCTTTGCATGAAGATGTGAAAATTGATATATTCAGAATTAAGAAATTACATGAGATGATTTGCTTTATAAAAGCAATGTATGCAACCTTAATGTTGACCTAAAAGGGAAACCCTAGTGTGCGCACTTAATAATTAATCAATTATTAATGTGCCTAAGTTTAGCTTAAGTAACTAAAGGAATAAGTGACTTAATTAATTAATCAATATGATATAATTAATTAAGTGTAATAACTTATTACTCTAATATATATTGATAGTGAATTCTTATGTATATGTTGTGCTGGGTCTCAAAAATGTAGGTTTGAACCATGAGAGGTTGCCAAGCTCTCACAACGCTTTTGACCAATGTACAAGGCCAATTGATGCAATTGTACCTTCTACTCTTTAGGTTTTGCTAGACCTAGGCGGGTGAACCTAATGAATGATGCATATTTTGAATGGTATTTCCTACTCAACCAATCTATTCACAATGGCAAATGGAAGTGAACAAATAAAACCCTACAACTATACCTACTCTTACTACACAAAAGAAATGGTTTTGAATATATTGTTTATTATGAGTTTTATCTCTGGGTGCAGTACACGAGTGCCTTCTATCCACATGGGCAATGGAGTCAAAAATATTAAGAATTGAATGTGTTTCCCTCTTTGTCCCAATTCTAGTTGTTAGGCACTTTGAATAATGAAATTCTATGACTAGCATATAACCTCATTAATTTATGACTTGCATGAATTATGCTGGAATGTTTTCTTATCGGGTTCTACTTTAACCATCCAAAAGAAATCCTAAATCATTGTGAATTGTTTAAAATAATTTAATTCTGACTTACAAACACCAATTAACCAAATCACACATAGTAAAAATGCACTCTGATATATCAAACATATACTTGATGCATTGATTTAAATGATTTAAAAACTTCAAGTTGGAGACAACCCACATAAGAAATGAAAATTATTATATCACAACAACTAAACATAGTAAGGGATTCACCAATTCAAAATGATTTATCCATTAATTCTGCTTCAAAAAAGGTATGTCTATTATTTGCATTCCACATTCCACTTTTTGGAAAAATCTAACTCCTACAGTCTAACTACTGCCCCCCCCACTCTAGTTGATTTTTCCAAATTATTTATATATTACAGTCCAAGGGTCGTGACCCTTCATTTTACTGTTACAACCGTTTGAAATTGTTTAGCAGATATTAAAATATTTGATTAAGTTGCCTTATCGGCAAATCAAATATTTAAAACTATAGTCACGCATTTGATTTTTCCTTTAATATTTTTTACCGCTCTTTATAGTTTCATGTTATACATTGCCGCTCCTTACATTTGTTGTTGTAAAACTTTCCTTTAGTCCTACCGCTCTACTGCGGTCAACATGTTGACCAGCCATAGTATCGCATTCTGACAATCACAGTCTATCCTTCCCTATTACCATGTTACCGTAGTCCCTTCTCTGGCTGGTCACGGTATGGCGGTATCTACATTGCTGAATGTTAACAGCTTACCGCGCTACCATGGTCTTCATTGGAGCCCCCCAGGGTATCACAGTAACTGCCTTGACTACTCCCTTTTCTGCTTGAAAACCATTACCGCGGTCACCGCAGTCATATTGTGAAATAGTGGCGGTATCACGGTGTGACTGATCCTGGCCGCTGCATTCATCGTTCGCTGCTTACCAACCATCCACCGCGTTACCATAGTCTGTCGTTTAACCACGTGCGGTACCGTGCTAGACACTCTACAAACTGCTAACCGTTCACCCCCGTCCAGGCTGACTACCCTCGCTGACCTCTGCTTATCTCACCGCCACCGCAATACCATGGTCAATGAATTGACCGTGCGCAGTATGGCTATAAGAACTTTATGCCTGCCTATTTAACCACTACCGCCATACCGTAAGCCCATTGTGGGAGGTTGCGGTAAGGTGGTGAATGACATGAATAATGAGAGTGGATAAAAAGATAGGAAATATTATGGAAGTAAATGGGGAGGAAATTTGAAGACTATAAAGGGCAAAAATAAGGTAATGGAACAAAGGTAAAAGCCCTTTTAGCATTATAGAGGACGGTGAATGATTTTCCTTATAAGAAAGATAGTGAAAATATTAGGATCAAAATGGCAAAATCATTTAGAATTTTAATGGAAATTTTTGGTTCTAACAGTGGCTCCTGTTGAGGATGAGTGAATTTTCAAATCACCGCAAGAATCTAGAATGCAACTGGGAGAGCAGACCAAAATAGGAATGGACAGGAAGATGAAGGCAATGGAGGATGGAGGGAATGAAAGAGTGAGGGAGATGGAAAATGGAAAGAGGAGCATGGAGAATGGAAGGTGAAAATGACTCTAATCTACTGTACATGGAAGGAAAGCAACGCTTTCAAAAAGGGAATTCCTGAGAATGTCCATGTACTGGCAAACCCAGAGCCTTCAAAATTTCCTAAACTACTGTGCATGGAAATAATATTCAAAGAGGGTAAGTCAAGAATTTTCCCTGAACTGGCAATCCTTAACCCTTTGCTAATCCTCAAGAGAAGAAATGCTTCAGGAACTTCCCACGTACAGCTTATGCCTGCTCCTCTCTAGACATATTCTACAAGAAATAGGAGTCTTCACCTCCCTTACCAATTATCACAAAAGGACCCAACCATAAGGCTTCAAACTTGCCATGTTTCCCCTTTTCTTGACATCCAACATTCCACATCAGCACCAAGTCATCTTCTTTAAAATTTCTCTCCTTGGCCTTTTTATCAAAAAGGTGTTTCCTCTGTGACTGTAATTTCACATTCTACTTTTGAGCCACTCTCCTCACTTCATCAAGCTCTGCAAGGTGCTCCATTCTTTCCTCCATTGGATTAAAAATATCCAAGTCTTCTTATGTGTGCGGTATGGCGGTAAGAACTTTATGCCCTCCTATTTAACCACTACCATCATACTACGAGCCCATTGTGGCAGGCCGCGGTAAGGCAGTGAATGACATGAATAATGAGAGCGGATAAAAAGATAGGAAATATTATTGAATTAAATGGGGGGAAAATGTGAAGACTATAAAGTCCAAAAATAAGATAATGGAACAAAGGTAAAATCCATTTTAGCATTATAGAGGACGGTGAATGATTTTCCTTATAAGAAAGATAGTGAAAATATTAGGTTCAAAATGGGAAAATCATTTAGAATTTTAATGGAAATTTTCAGTTCTAACATGTTGCTCCTATAAAGAGGCATGCCTAACCAAATTAGAATAGATAGAAAATCCGAGAAAAATAATTTAATTAAAAAATATAATACTAATGAAAGTATATATATAAAGAGAGAGAGATAGAGAGAGAGACTTTGGATTTAAAAGAGGATTATATTATGTACCCACATGTCACTAAATAGGACCCTTTACAAGGTCATAAAGATGACATTGTTAAGGAAGAATACTTAGAATTTATAAATTATTCTTAGGGTGATGATGATAAAATATAAAATGATTATTTAAAGAAATCACATGCTAGTTAGGATGTTGAAACTATTACTAATTTTAATTAATTTATCATAAAACTCACTCATGATAAAGTTCACCCAATCATTAAATTCCCTCTAATTATTCTCTTATTGACTAGTTTCTATCATATTTGTAATGATTTCCATTTTTTGTAGATTTTTTATACTTACTTATTAGACTTTTATTAAGAGAAAAAAGATGATATCTAATTCACACTATAAGATGGAATTGATAGATCCAAGTTTCCTTCAACATGTCATTTGGTTATTAAGTTAAATATGTTAGAGATAAAGGAAATGGAACCCATTGAAGAATAATATGTAGTTCATATTTACAAGGAAATATTAATCCTATCCTCTACACTCACATTCATGGTAGAGTTGGCTAATGATCAAATTTGGATAATGAAGTTTGACTATTCCAAATAAATGCACACATCTAATGTTTGAATAGATTTAGTTGAACTAAAAGAAAAATCCTTATTTTCTACCTTTAATATTTAATTTCCTTGCACCCATAACATGGATGAATATGAATCTATCATTTTTTTTTGGGCTCCTATTTGATAATTAAAAGAATATGCAATGACTTTTATCTTGTGATCAAGTATGTAATAAGCCAATATGGATACAAAGGTAAATGATTAGTAGCCTATCATAATTAATTCTAGGACATAATTAAATATTTATAATCCTCCAATATCAATCTCATTCAATAGAAAAGGAATAATACAATAGATGAATCATCAACCACTAAAGCACCTTTGAGATAATTTTATATTATAAATTAAGGTGAGTCTTGGTTGAGATAGTACCTATTTGTGTAGTTCTAAATAATATTGATAATATTAATGATTTCAATTGTGATAATTTTTTTATTGATTTTATCACAAATTCTATTATTTTTGAGTTTCAGATTATTTATAAATTTGAAAGGGATGGCATAGAACTAGAAGGAGGGATTATAAAATTGAAAATGAACACCATGCCAAATAGAATGGTGAAAATAGAAAATTTATTTTATTTCATTTATATTATAAATCGAAAGAAGGTAGATAATAAAAATGAGGTCAATGTACATTTATGATTTGTGAACTTAAAAAGAAGTTAAAAAAATATATGTTTTGGAATGAAATAATTGATTATGAAAAAGCGTCCATCATTCAAGCATTGAATGTTTATCACAAATTTACAGAGATATTATGATATGAAGATATTTAATACTTCTATCATCGCCCATGCAATCCTATAAGAACTTGAAATAAATCGATTTCAACAAAAATAAAGACCTACCAATGTTCTATTCAAATATCTCATTTTCATGGAATTACAAAAACTAGCATTATCAAGGATAATATTTCAAGTTATAAATTCAAATTGGATGGATAATAAGGTTTTGGAATGAAAATAGAATGAGGATAATAGGATATGTGTTTATTTTTATAATTTAAACAAGGTACATCTAAAAAGGATAAACATCCTCCAATATCGCTTGAAAAAAGTATTTTAGATTGTTAATGAATTTGAAATGACATCTTTTTAGATGGATACCTAGGATATAATTAGGTAATAGTAAAATATAAGGATAGGTTTAAATTAATATTTACTACCAAGTGGGTGATGTTCACCTATAGGAAAATTACCTTTAATGTAGGAACAATCTTCCATGGTTAAATGCCCACAGATTTTAAGTATTTCATATGGAAATGAATAATTATAGATTTGTATGAATTAACCATATTTTATAAAAGAAGAGAAGATCATATATCATATAAAAGGAAGTTAATCCAAAGGTGTGGTGAGAATGTTATTTATATTAATTAATACAATTGTTTTTTGTTCTAGACGGAAAAATATTAAGTCGCCTCATTTTAGAGAATTGGATCTCCATCAAACCTGAATGTGTTTAGCATATACTCAAAATTCCACTACCTAGTACAAAAAAGAGATTATGTCTTATTTTGGAAAGATAAGATCAATACCAAAGTTCATAATAGGGTTTTATAAGATCATGAGAACCTTAAATGTGAGGTTCAAGAAGGAAGCTCGAATAAACCTTAAAGAGAACATATATGTCCACTTAATTGAAAAGGTCTAGTCTTCATCAAACTAGATTATAGCTAGTTCTTCTAAATTTTTCCTTCACCTTCAAACATTTCTTTGCTATTATTTTGACATAATAGAGATAAAAAAGGATATGAGAGGCCTATATGATTCCTAAGTAA
The DNA here is from genome assembly GCA_007115665.2 of Sequoiadendron giganteum. Lineage (NCBI taxonomy): Eukaryota > Viridiplantae > Streptophyta > Pinopsida > Cupressales > Cupressaceae > Sequoiadendron > Sequoiadendron giganteum. The sequence goes on along the minus strand of CM021105.1, from coordinate 1,529,377 downwards.
TCTTATTTAATAAGATGCAATTAGATGCTCAAATGTGAAGAGATAATTTTCTTCCTTAGTGAGAGTAGTTAATGAGTTATAGCAAATTTAGATTTTGAAGGCCAAAGTACTTTCTATCATCCATGATAAATTCATGAGGACCCTGACAATACATAGTTAATTATATGAAAAGAGAGGAAGATTGTGACTATCTTACAAGAATTGGATTTGGTAATATGGAAAATGAAATTAGTATGAGAAAAAGTCATAAGTTAATTGATGGTTGAAAAAAATCCCTAGATTACTTACTATTTATACACTACTAATATTATCACCTAAATTGACTAGTATATAGATGTGTCATTTTATTTTTTGAATAATAAATGTCTTGACCATCTCAATGCAACCTAAATATGATCTATCCAACTCAAAGTTAACACTTTTGTAAATAATTATATAACTAGATCTATTCGAAAAATCATGAAGGAATTTATCTTAGATACCTAAATGAGGAATACAAATATGTACTACGATAATTCCATGAAATATTTAGAATATATCATCATTCAAGCACTACCACAGCACATCAATTTTTACAAGTTGATTATTATTTTCCCCACATTTTGAATGATGCATATTCTCATATACATATATGACATGCATGTTAGTTTTCTACTAGTAAGGAGAGGAACTCAACCTTACCATTATATTAAATTATAGAGGCCCGACGATTTTCATTATGAGGTTTAGACTTTATTGGTATGATTAATCCTAACTATTTTATAGGGAATAAGGATATACTTAAATCTAATAATTATTATACACATTAGGCAAAAGTCTAGGCATTAAATAACTATAATACATATATTATCATTTTATTGAAGATCATATTATCATTAGATTTGTAATGCCTTTGATTCTGGTATGTAAGAATGGTCCCTCTTTTTATTCTATTTTTTTTAATGTTAATATGATAATAAGGTAGTCCTTAATATCTATTTAAATTACTGACCTCCAATAAATGGTTTAGTAGAGTCCAAAAATAAGAATTTATTAGAATCCATTAAGAATTTTCTTTATAAGAACCCTAGAAAATGACACACTTACATAAAGTTTTATCTAATAGAACCAATGATAATTTTTCAACCTTACCCCATTGTTGAGTGTGTGGATTATAAATTTCCTTTCATGTATAAATATCCATATTATTGTAGTCTAATTTACGATATATTATTTAAATGTGGATATTAAAATAGAAGCTAGATTATTAAATCTAATATAATTAGAAGAAAATGAGATGTATGCATAGAAAATTTATAAAGCATCAAAGGATAGTCAAAGATTAATTTTATAGATGAGCTAAGGTTAAGGATTTATATATTTTAGACTTAGACTTATGCTGGGATAATATTCATGAGAAGAAGAAGTCAACATTCTATGTTTGATAATTCATGGTTTGGACCCTTCCAAAAATCTTGGGAAATAATACATATAAGCTTCAAATATTGACTGGAGAGGGAATATCGTTGTAGACCAATGGGACTTTAAAAAAAAAACTATTTTCATGTTCAAGTAAGAATAACCCTAGAAATTTATATAGCTAGTGTAGGTCTCTTTTTATCCTGTATTTTGTTTCTATTTTTTATTTTGTGTTTGTTGTATCAATATTGTAGGCCGGTCTTTTTGTTTGTTTTTTCCTTGGTTTTGGGGCATTATTTGATAAATGGGAACTTTTATGATGAAAATGGGACTACTAAGAATACTAGTGATTATAACCATAATTAGGCTTATGTACCACACCGCATGTTGAAGGATTTCTAATTAATCCAATTATTTTTATTCATACCAATTATTTTAAGTTTATGTGTACTAGCTAATGGAAATAATGAACTTTTTAGTGTTGATTAAAATGCCTACTAAGAAAAATATAATTAAACATTGAATTCTTGTTATAATTATATCAAGTGAGAAATCATAAAATTCTCACCTTCATGGTCACTAGTGTTATTTGTAACCTAGCAACAAGCTTCATTGCTTCTTAGTTTCAAGCTAGATTCATAGAAAATATTAAAAAAGAAAGAAAATAAAATGAAGAGGATAAAATAATATAAAATGAAAAATAAACAAAATCAAAGTAAATAAAATGAAAAAATTACGATAAGAACTCTATTGGTTGGGTGATTTAGGTAACCTCTACTAGGCCTTAAGAGTCAAAAGACATGATGGAAAGAAAAGAATATAAAGATGAGTCCTCTAGCCAAAATGAAAAGCTATTGGACAAATCAAAGAAAAAAGTTAAAAATGAAAATTAGAAATCATTGGTCTCCAAGTATTACTCTCTATCTAAAATCACTAGGGGAATCTCTCAAAATTCAAAGGAAAATAAAAAACTTGTTGATCCAATGTCTCTACCTTCGTCATTGTCACTCATTCCATACACCCCATTCAATCCATCCATGTTCACCCATATGTCATATCATTCAAGTACCATTGGAAATGTCTTTCAATGTACCCTTGACAACGACCCCTTCATATACTCTAGCTCATTGGTCACCCAAAATCCTCTTCATCTGAAGCCTAATGGCCCACAAAATTTACACATTAGGGATCATACCATAAATTCTTTCATCTACCACTTTTATCATCCTTCATATTTTCCACTTATATTTCGCATCCAAATTAGGTCCCTTTGTCTGGCATGGTAATCTAGACAAGGTCAATGCATCATCACAACTTATCAATTCTACACAACTTCAGAGAGCCATGTCAATGACTTGTAAAATACAAAAAATAATCAAAAAAACCAAAAAATCATTACCTTGATGAAAACCTAGCAAACAAGTGTCCTGGTAACACCAAAAAATTAAAAAAATCAAGAAAAATAGTAAAGAGAAATAATTCATCCAATCGTGAAAACCACTTCGGTGGTGCTTTGGATAAGTACCATGGTGAAAAACTAGCAAACAGGTGCCATGTGTAGTTGAATTTTCTTTGTCGTCTACCATCATTCCAATCTGACCTTTCACGCCATTCTCCCTTCCCATATCATAATAAGGTCTTGACATCCTTTCCATGGCTTGGAATGATTGACATCTGAAACATATAGAAAATGGGGAGAGGCCAAGAGAATGTACCCAATCCACTTTCTCTATATTAGGGTTTCATTCAAAAGATGAGATCCAAGAATCTTGAAATAATTATCAACCCAAGGGATGAATTGCATCAAGGTTAAGGGATCTTACAATATTTCCTTTACACAAGGATGAAATGGTGAGCTAGATCTTAACTTGAGGAGAAGGAATTAAGCTAATGAACAAACCCTAAACCTAGATCTAACACACAAGATGTATAAAATAAACACAAAACAAAAGGAAGCTACAAATTTTTTGAAGAAATAACAAGGAAAGAATGCAGTGCACCTGGTGATAACAAAATTTTCTATGAAGGTAATAGGGACGCATTCACCACCAAAGGCGAATGGGTCATGGTATGCATTTTTAGAGAACTCTAAAATGAAAATAGAAGGTTACAATGCTTGGAATCTGTTGCCTTTCAGTCCGTAAGAGGGACTCATTCACCACCAAAGGCGAATGGGCATTGTTAGGCTCTTTCACAGATATCTAAATCTGAATTCTAATTTCTAGGTCTTCTCTTCTCCTTTGCAACTTGAAATTCCCATTTTCAAATTTGAATCTGCTAATAACTTGCAAAAGAAGTTTGATAGCTTGTTAGTGGATAGGGGTTTTCCTTAGTAAAACCCCTCAATGGTAATTAAACCTTTGTTGATGAATGAAAAATATGATTCAACATGAAATGAAGTGTGTGATCCTAATCTTAAGTGTGTCTAAGACTAAGATATATGAGAATGCAAAGGAAATTCTATCCAATTGTGTTAGGATAAAACACTTGAACACAATGTGAACAATGTAAAAATGACTCACTAAAGAAAAAGTCCAATCCCTTTAATAAGCCATAAATCAGAAAATATCTCTTGTAGGCTACAAATAGGATGATTGTAGAAGTGATTGTATTACTTGTGCATCTCCCAACACCTAGAATCCCTCATGATTCTCCATAGGCATTTATTATCAACCTTCCATAATGCTTGATCTTGACCACAAAATGGGCTTGAATTCCTTGAAATGTTACTCCAAACTTCACTTTTGCTTTCCTCTTAACTATGAATGGTTGATCTCATGAAAGTTATTTTGTCTCTTGCTTGCTTGTAATCTTCTCCAGTTGAAAGTTATGTAAAATAACCTTGTATTTATATTAAATTAGACAAAATTAACCCCAAAATTTAAATAATTCAAGCTGACACCAGATCTAGAAGTGAAATTAATTGAAATCCCACCAAGATGGAATTCAAAAAGAGGGTACTTGTTAAGGGAGGACCTATTCACCATCTTGGGTGAATGGATCCTAGCACAACTTTCGAGGACCTTACTTCAGGGGATTAAAAGAGCACTAGAAACCCATTCTAGATCAATTGAATAATGGGGGTTCTGTTAAGGGAGGACCTATTTTCCACCTTGGGCGAATGGTTCATGGTACCATTTTCTAGGACCTGAATTTTCCCAATTTGAGTCTTACATTATTTAATTACTGGGTATCTGGATTGATCTACGAGAGGTACAATTTAGAGAGCTTGAATTTTAATTCAGAAGGAAATTAAGTCTAAATAACCACCATTAATTAATACCTCCATAGAAGAATGTGAATGTGTGTTATAACACTTTACAACATCATAACCAAGGTTCAATTTTAGTACAAGAGAGGTTCATTAGGCTTGAATAACTTAATAAACCTTAGAAAAGTGTGAAAATGTGTTACAACACTTTACAAAACTTTTGCAAAAGATGAAATTTAGGTATATTTTAATTAAATAAGGACCCTAGAGAGGTGTGAATGTGTAAAACACCTTGCAACAACATTCAAGGGAATAATTAAGTTAATCATGTGTCATTTATTCAAATTAAGTGTGAAAAGGATTACTTTTTTCCACACTTCAACATCATACATCCTTTGCATTCACATATCTGTCAAAAATAAATTTCCTTTCCCATTTTATCCCTAATAAGTTGGTCTCATACCAACTAGGGGGAAAGTGCATAACCTACGTCTTTAGGGGATTCTATGCTTGAGGTTGAACAAAAATTATAAAATAGAAAAAAGACAAAAAGGAATCATAAAACTATGAAAATAAAAAACATCAAAACATGTGAAAAACCCAAAACATCCAAATAACTCACAAAAATCCCAAAAATAGAGTTAGAGTCAATCATGTCAGTCAAGTCCTGATGAAATATGTTTCCTTTGATACTTAACATAGGCAAGGCCACCAGTCAATGTGCCCCTGAGGCATTAGATTAGTCCCTTAGGATTTGGTCAAATAAAGTCAAATCATGATTTAGTCATTTGTCACTAAGAAAAAGTAAAGTCATGTTGAACTAAGAGGTATTTGCACATTGGTATGTAGGAAAGGCCGTCGATCGATGAGCCCCTGAGGCCCCCTAGGTCAGTCTTTTAGGGTTCGTTGAGCTAGTGAAAATATGTCAAAAATAGAAATACATAACAGTCACTCAAAATGTCAAACAACAAGTCATGAAATAATAGACAAACTATCCAATAAAATTTTTAGGTCAACTTACTCAAATCGTCAACCAACATCAGATGTTCAATCAATCAAATCCAAGTCTTATCTAGAATGTGTCCTTTCTGCTACAAGACTTTGTCATTTGTCAAAAATATATCATTTTCCTTATTAGGATGTGTCCTTCTTGAAGACATGCATATTCAAACAATCAACTCATCACTTGGTCACAACACATGTTGGAAAACACTTGGAAAACAATCTGAATGAGTATTGTCTTAAATTTGTCTTATCTTTTTTTATTTTTCCTTGAGTCATGTTACTAGCTCTCTCAAGGATTTCACATGAAGGATTTAGAGGGGTGAGGATGTCTCATGACTCTTTTCTTTGATTATTGTTTATGGTGTGTTTTGGCAAAAATACTGGGGCAACTCTACCTTTAGTATGAGATAGGACATTCCTTTTCTGTGATAGTCACTTTCTTGCAAGTGGATGACCTTGCACACCTTGGTCTATGTCATACCATTGTGTTTTTTGTCCATTTTTCATATTTTTTTACCACCTAATGATGACTAAATACAAGACCTATTATTTATCTGAAAAATATTGAAGTCCTCTCTTCATACTAACATCCATGTCTTTTGTGCTAATATTTCTTCTACCTGTATTTTGATGGAATCTTGTGATACACAAAAACACCTTGCATATATAATCATGTTAAGAATCATATACCTGCATTATCACACATGCATATTAATCCATCCATACTACATTAGAAAATACAAAATACAAAAATATTTGTGGCATATAAGCATATAGGTATCAATAAGAATCCATTATCATATGACATAACCATTTGCATGACATATTACATAATATCCATAATCATAGTCCACAACCATCCATCATATTACATACATGTTTGCATCAAAATCATACATATAACATAAAATGATATCTCATAATCATTATCCCTCATAAGCATCACATAGCATATGCATGACATTCATAACATCATAACACTACATACATACATCTAAAAATAACATATATAAGGAATCAATATATAGAACCATCACATCATCATATAGACTTCATAAACATCATAAAAGCATAAATCATCCATGATGTAATAAATGCATAATAATAGACTGCACATCATATAATCATCACCAAAATCATATATCATATATATCACTCAAAATGTGTCACAGTACAATGTCAAAATGCATCTTAAAAAAATGGAGCTCATAGGCTTGATAGTCAAAATATAAGTTTCATAATACATATGTCAAAACATTTCCTACCCTAAGTTTCCATGCTCTCCAGAGGGTGATTGTCATGGTGACCCTGGTGGCCTAACCTCTGATGGTGGCCCTAATTTTCATATATCATATATATCGCTCAAAATGTGTCATAGTACAATGTCAAAATTCATTTTCAAAAAATGGAGCTCATAGGCTCGATAGTCAAAATATAAGTTTCATAATACATATGTCAAAAAATGTCCTACCCTAGGTTACCATGCTCTCCAGAGGGTGATTGTCATGGTGACCCTAGTGGCCTAACCTCTGATGGTGGCCTGTCGTATGCACCTATTCATGTCAGCTCTCACACCCCACTGCTACTCTCTTGCCTATTGTGTGACCATTTATTGTGAGACCATCCATTGCTCAGTGCCTTTGATGCACTCAGAGACTTGCACTTGGGTGGAACCTCAGCCTCATAAAGATCTCTATAATACTACTCTCTTCTGGCCCTGAAAACCTCCCTGACCATATCCAAGGATGTTCCACTATAGGTGGTGATGAAATCCAAACTTCTCTACTCTAGCTGCTATGCCTAGATCACTATTTTTTCTTGCTCAATCCTAAGCACATCTCTCTCTTCTTGCAATATCCTAACTGGTGCAGGAGCACTTGTTTGATTTCTTGACTCCATGAGGCCATTTGTAAATAGTTGCTCTATTTTATGTATTGGGTCTTATAATAAGGTTTATAAAACCATTTTATAGGTGTTTGAGTCTTAGGAAGTAATATTTGAAGTCATTTGTCAAATAATGTTTAAAGTTGTTCCATATTGTAAAAAATTGTAAAAGTTGCTCAAGAAAGTTGTCAAGCAACTTGTTAAAAGTGTCATTAAGGTGTTTTGTCAACAAACTAACTAAAATGTGGTCCAAAATAGTTTTTTTTGGTTGTAAATTTATAAATTCACCCTCCAAAACTCGAATTGGGAGGTTGGAGACATTATTTGTGAAGTTTGATGAATGGCAACCTCAAGTTTGTGTGCATTTTCTGATTTTACATTGTTTCCAGGTTGAAGTTGTGGTTTGTACGGCCTGGTATGCACTCAAATAATGGAGTATCATATATGGATGGAAATATCTCTGTTTCTAGTTTCCAATTATTTTTGTCTGATTCAATTTTATTGAGTTTTGTGGAAGATATGATTATTTTGGTGAGACTGCCTATTTTAACAATATTGTGCAGAATTTACAGTCTGAAAGAATGTGATGGTACGGATTTTAAAGTATATATTATGGGTCTGAAAACAAGTTTATATTTTTCCTATATGAATCTAATTTCATTTGCTTCAAGTCTCATCAAATTTCATTAAGATTTGAATAAGTTATGATCATTTTAGTGAGGGCAGGTCTGAACCTTGTCTAGGGTTTGCAGTTTTGGGAAAAATGAAATAGTTTTCTTTTGGGCTACCATGGTTATGTTTCGAATGTGACATAGAATGAATAATAGAATGTGTTATACAAATATTGATTTGGATTAATTTTGAAGGATTGTGAGATATGTTGTTGAATCCTCCTAACTCTGCATCACTAACCTCGATCTCCAAGGCCTGAAATCTCACCTATAGATCTTGTATCCTCTGATCCATAACTTTCTCTCCATCTTTGATGGGAATGTCCTCAAATCCCTCCTTCCCCAAGACAATCCTCTCATAGAGGATTCACTTTGTCTCTTTCATAGCAATGAGGGGAGGTCCTAAAACCACACTCAACACAATATCAACCAACAACAACAATTTCTAAACAACTAACTCTCAAAATATCTTTATCTCATAAAAGTCACCCCATTCCTTGTTGCATTGCAATCTAGCTCAATCGGGTGTATCTCTTCAAAAATATTCTTTTAGACCAGAACTTGAACCTTTTCAAAGACCCATCAGGGCATAAAATAACATATTCACAAACCATTATAGGCTTCTTTGAAACAAATTCAACAAATCAGGCTTTCTACACTTTCTAGACCTCAAAATAGGTCTGTAGAGTACTCACAAATATTTTCCAAAACTAGTAAACTGAATTGGGCAGCAATTTGCATGTCTCATAACCTAAGAATCCACAATTAGTTGTTAGAAATTTATTCACCAAAGCGCCTAAACCCAAAACTATCTTTTGTAGTAAAAAACCTAGGGCTTTAATGAAAATCACATTTCCAGACCTCAATCAAACTTGCCACCACATCAAATTAGTCTAAAAACCTCTGCATATGCTTAATCTATCAAGAAATATTGTTGCCCCACCCTTTTACAAACTTTACCATGTCAAAATCTCTCCATTCCACTTGGAAAACTCAAATTTTCATACTAGGGCCTTATGCCCAACACAATTCTCGACCTCTTGTGCACTTCCCCAACACTCACACACCTAATCCTTAACGATGCAGAACCATTCATCAAGTTACAGTAGTCGTAGTGAGAGGAATGGGTTAGTTTTCCATTGTGAAGACTTTCAAGTCCTTAAAACTGTAAGTACAAACCCAGTCTTAGAAATTTAACAATTAAGTGCCCTTTCAAACTCAAAAAACATAGAGAAAATGGAGAAAACAGAGTGTTATTGATGTGTCAATCTTCAAAAGTGCTTCAACAACCTTTACATTGAGTTTATTCACATATTTAAAGATGTTTTCCCACCAAACCAACTGTTCTAACTTCCATAAATGGCCATTCAAATCCTAGTGACCATTGGGTGATCCCACAATAGTGGTTTACAATTTTTGGCCAAACTAGACACTAAAATTATTATTTTTAACTAATTCTTCACATTCGGGCACCTATAGCGGCTAAACTGTGTGGAATTCGGAGATGATGAAAACTAGAGTCTCGTCACATTTTGTCTGTAGATTCTAAAAATATATTTTTCAAAAAAATTAGAGTCAAATTGCACTTCTTTTTCCATCTCCCATGAAAACTGGTTTTTTCATAAAATAACATTTTTAAAAAGTGATGCACACCGTATAACGCATAATTTTTTTTCCATGAAGGATAAAATTATAATTCTTTTGAATTTAGATTTGTAACTCTAGAAGATATCTAGTGCTTCCACTCAGTTAGATAGTTTTTTATTATATATTTTTTCTCTAATCAAGTTTCAAAGTCAAAACAATTACAATTCAAACATAGCAAGACCGTATAACACGTAACATTTTTTGTATATATAAAAATTCATTTTTTTTTTGTTGGATCAAGAACTTCAATATCTGGTGTACTCATATTATCCAAAAAAATTCTTTGAAAATCTAGTATTTTTTGACATGTGCAAAACAAAGAGCTTTACTTTCTATGAAAAATCTATGTTTAATAAAACTAAAAAAACAAACACATAATAAAACTAAAACATATTAAAATTATAGTCATTGGATAGCACATTTCTAGGACTACCTGATTCTAGTTGGGTTTGTGAATTCTCCTCTATTTTCATCCTCAACTCGAGCTTCGAAGCATAAAAATCTGGAGTTTCAAAGTTCCTATGGGGGAGAATGAGGGCAACGGGGGGTTCGCTCGAACCTACTTGTTCAAGCGAACCCCCTTTCCTGTTGCATTTTGTGTTTTTTTTTTTGGGTGGGAAATGTGGGCCCAATATTTAATGGGTTTGCTCAAACCTACAAGTTCATTGAAACCCCTAAAACTCTTTTTTTTTGCATGGGGTCATTTTTTTCTTGTTTTCCTTCCTCCATCAAATTTTAAACCATTATTGTGGCTTCACCCCGTTGGACTTCCTAAACCTGCCTTTTACAACTTTTCAATTTTGCATTTTTGCACAAACAACAAATTTTCAATATTTTACACTTTTTGAAATGTAAAACACCTAAACACCTAATGACCACCCAAACATGACCAAATAGATTAATAAATTGTCTCATTGACCTTATTTAGTGGATTTTACCCAAAATCCTAAAGCCTACTCTTTATCAACCTTGTTTGACAATTTTGAATCAAAGGTGCTCCTACACCATACACCCCAACTTGAAATTTTTCCAAGTCTCTTGGAAAGGATATTGCAAGTGGTCTACCACTATACCTTACATGCCTTTTCCCATCTAGAAATCCTTTGTCAGGATCATCTTGCTTATGTTTCACACTGTTTGTGTCTTCCTTGTCCTTATCATCATTGGTTTCATACTCGAATTGCACACTTTGTCTTGTGGGGTGTTCCTCAACTTTCCCATCATCAAATACTGATGTCACATCTTCTTTTACATCTGCACACTTACTCTTATCAACTTCCATCACTTCCATCTATTCTTCATGCTTAAACCATTGTCCACTAGCCTTTTTAACTACATCTTTACCACTGTCAACTATACCATCACACTTTGACACCTCTGTCAGTCCTAAAAACACCTTTCTCTATGTCCTAACAACCCTACAAAATTATATTCCAACATCCTTCGATTGCCTCCTCACTGTCTTTAGTACCATAGGGCACATAACTATCCCAACTAGGATTTCTTCACACTTTTCTTGTTGTCTCACAAGCTCTTCACAATTGCACTGCCCTATCTCAGACTGAGACACATTTCCATTTACTTTCTTATTCCACATGAAGGAATATTTTACTATGACTGACTACACCTTGTCTCTTTTCTCCTTATCTACTGTCCCATCAACATTAAGCCTTGCATTGGCTGCCAACCCTTTATTCTTACTTTCTCCAATAGTTACAAACTCTTTTGTCCCTAGCATGATAATCTCACCTTTCTCTTTTGTCTCTTCATTCAATGGAGTTAAAATGAATGTTCTCCCATCGTTTTCAATTGTGTATGTATTTTTTCTCCCATTATACATTGCTGACCTATCAAACTACCAGGGCCTTCCTAGCAACACATGACAACAACTCATAGGCAATATGCCACAAAGAACTTTATCTCTATATTGACCAATTTGAAATTCTATTGAAGCTTGTTCACTCACCACAATGGATTGCTTATCACTAACCCATGAAACTTTGTATGGATTTTCCCTAGGCACTCTTTCCAATTTCAATTTATCCATCATTTCACTAGATACCATGTTATCAGTACAGCGTGAATCAAATATCACCTTACATACCTTGTTTTTGCATCTGCAAGCTATCCTAAACAATGCTCTTCTATAAATCAACTCCTTCTCCTTGGTTGTCTTCAGGAGTTGTCTCTTCATCATCAAACTTTCACCTACTTTAGGAGCAACATGAATACTATTGGAGTTTAAACTTTCAACTTCATCCTCTTGAACAATTTGTGCTCTTCTTTCATTCTTCATTTCTCCTCCACTTGATGTTGAACTAAATTTTTCAAAGAATTTCCAAGAACAATGACCAATTTCATTGCAATTGTAACATCTACTAGCAAACATGTTTGAATTTCTTCCACCACCAAATCTACCCCTTGTGCCTCTATAACCACCTCTAAAATTTGCAACTTGCTCATCTCTTTTGTTTGGCTCTTCTTGATTCTCATTTGTTTATCTTGAAGAAGAGAAAGTTCCTCTTCCTCTTGTTATGCTACCTCTTCCTCTAATAGTATTCTCTTGTCTTATTTTTACTTTCTCTTTAGCCTTCAATTCCATTTGATAACATTCTTCTACACTCCTAGGATTTGTTAAATCCAATTCATCCTATATATTAAATCTCAAACCACCCAAGTACCTAGCAATTTTCTCATCTTCATTCTCATTATAGTTAGATCTCATACTTAATTTGTAAAACTCTTTAGTGTATGCTTTTACATCTATTTCTTTTTGCCTCAAACTTTGTAATCTCTTAATCATCTAAATAGGATAATTAGAAGGGAGAAACTTACCTTTCATATTGGCTACCATATTTTCCCATGTCACAATCTTGGATTTACCTTGCTTCCTTCTTTTTGACTATAGATAATTCCACCATAAAAGTGCGTGACATTTTAACTTTGTCTTTGCAATCTTGACTCTCTGTTCTTCTAGAATATCTTCACACTCAAAGTAGTTGTACAAATATGCTATCCAATCCAAAAACTCATATTCTTCATTCAGATTTCCGCCAAAATTTTGGACATCTATTTTCACCTTATACTTGTCACTCTTGACTGCCTTCAACAACTTTTCCATTCTCTTATCTTATGGATCAAGTTCTTCCTCATCATATTCAAACTCTTCATCTGAATCATCTGAATCACTGATTTCAAATTCTTCTCTTCTCTTACTTGCCTCTAAGGCTTCCAATATCTCTTTCAATTCTTTGATCTCTCTAATATACTGACTCTTCAAGTCACTCATCTCCTTTGTCACATTCTTTCCTTTTGGAGGCATCTTCTTAGCTTTTCCTCTTCACCTTCCAATATTTCTTTCTCCAACTACAATCTTCTTCCACAAAGACCTACTACCTTTGTTCTAATACCACTTAATAGAAATGAGGGGAGGTCTTGCAACCACACTCAACACAATATCAACCAACCATAATTTCCAAACCACTAACTCTCAAAATCTCTTTATCTCATCAAATTCACTCCATTCCTTGTAGCACTACAATCTAACTCAATCGAGTGTACCTCTTCAATGATATCAATTTAGACTAGGACTTGAACCTTTTCAAAGACCCATCAGGGCATATGCTTCTTTGAAACAACTTTAATAAATCAGGCTTTCTACACTTTCTAGACCTCAAAATAGGTTTGTTGTACAAAGAGAATACTCACAAATCTTTTCAAAAACAAGTAAATTCTATTGGGAAGAAATTTTTATGTGTCATAACCTAAGAATCCACAATTAGTTGTCAGAAATTCATTCACCAAAGTGCCTAAACCCAAAACCCTCTTTTGTAGTCAAAACCTAGGGCTTTAATGGAAATCACATTTCTAGACCTCAATAAAACTTGCCACCACCTCAAACTAGTCTAAAAACCTCTACATATGCTTAATCTATCAATAAATAATGTCACTCCACTGTTTCACACACTTTACCATATCAAAAACTCTCCATTCCACATGGAAAACTCAAATTTTCATACTAGGGCTTCATGCCCAACACAATTATTGACCGCCCATGCACTTCCCCAACATTCACACACCTAATCATTAATGATGTAGACCCATTTATAAAGTTATAGTAGTCACAGTGAGAGGAATGGGTCAATTTTCCATTGTGAAGACTTTCAAGCCCTTAAAACTGTAAGTACAAACACGGTCTTAGAAATTTAACAATTCAATTCCCAAAACTTTATGAAAAGCCTCAAAAATGGATTCAAATGAAAGATGAAACAATCAAGTACGAAATCCTAAAAATTTTGAATCAATAAATTATTGTATGGGTCTTATAGTTCCCCTAGAAACTCAGAAAACATAGAGAAAATAGAGAAAACTGAGTAGTATTGATGTGTCAATCTTCAAAAGTGCTTCAACAACCTTTACATCAAGTTTCTTCACATATCTAAATATACTTTTCCACCAAACCAACTATTCTAACTTCCAAAAATTTCCATTCAAATCCTAGTGACCATTGGACTTCCTTTATCGTAATTACCACGTTTCAATTTTGCATTTTTGCCCAAACAAGAACTTTTCAATATTTTGCGCTTTTTGGAAATCTAAAACACCTAAACACCTAATGAACATCCAAGCATGACCAAATAAATTAATAAATGGTCTCATTGACCTTATTTAGTCTATTTTACCCAAAATTCTAAAGCCTACTCCTTATCAACCTTGTTTGACGATTTTGAATCAAGGGTGCTCCTGCACCGCTCTACCATCATGTCCTCCTCCTACCTCTCCTCCTCGACATTCTCCTTCACTGATGCCTCCTCCATGATTACATCATCTTGTCCCACCTCCAATGGTGGTACATCATCCTATCAACCCTCCTTGATTTTCATATACTCCTCCTGCCTCCCCTCCTCTCTTTCCTCTCTAATAGGAGAGAGTGGTTCCCTCCATCCTCTCAGCCTCCATCCTCTACCTCCACATATCCTATCTCCCCTATCATCTCCTCTCCCACCACCTCATCCTCTATCTCCTCTACCCCTTCTTCCACCCCTCTGGCCTCATGGGCCCCTACCTCATTGTACCACTGGTACTAGCTTATCTAGATGTATCAAGGGCTTTGGCATATGAGCTGCTCACCATGTATCATAATCATTGATCATCCTTGCATCTATTGGACCCCCCTTCCATTCCCACTGCACCACCTACAAGCCATCAATCTCGTACTCAACTATGGTCACCGGTATAATAGGCCCCCATGGTGTCACCTCTCGAGAAGACCTGGAAAACACTGCTAAACCCTGTGGTACACCTTGCTGCTCACCAAAATATCTTAGTTGAAACCCGATTTAGCAGGTACATATCAATAATATGATGTGATTGGATTGTCCGTCCAATCAAGTATCTTTATTTTCTACACCATGGTAGGTGTTGATCCTTGTTTGGCTAGTGGGCATAATCTTTGTATGGTCTCCAAATTTAATTGACCATAGTGTCAATCCCATGTCTCAAATACCCCACATCACCCACATGAATCTATGTGAGTGCACCTCTATACATGTAAAAATATGGCACATTGGACCCCAACTGGTGGCCTACTAGTAGACAAAACACATCAATGTGCTCCAAGGGAAAAACCATCAAAAGAGTCATGTTGTAAAGCTCATAGTCTATCCATCTTAGTAGGCTATATCATGAAGTTGGAAATAGAGCATCACAAGCAAGCAAGTCCCCCAAGCATACAATGTCTCCCTAGTAATCATCTCTACTAGCATCTCCCCCTAGCCAACTAGGAATCCATGTCCTCGGCGATCTAGAATAACAACCTTAGCAATCACTGTGCACATAATGTAGTCAAACCACTCATACCTCTTTGCCAAAGTCTCCCACCTGATCTCATATTGATCTATTCCTAGGTATTTGACATCCTCATATATATAATACTCTAGAAGTGCTTGATATCCACATCCTAGGTCGTATCAGACTCCCTCCCCTCGAATAGGCAGGTGTAGTACTCTATCGATGTCCTCAAGGGTCACGGTCGCCCTCCCTATCAGTAGATGGAAGAAGCATGTCTTTGAATGCCACCTCTCTGTGAGTGTTGTCAACATACCCATGTTCACCCTAATGACAGGCATGAAGGTCACATGCTATAAACCAAGCATGTTGCTAAAAACTGTAGACTTTGACACTTTTCGCTCATTTGGACCTTTTCTTGTGGATTTTAAACCCTTTTCAACCTATTTTCACCAATTTTCAAGCCTTGTGTCAAAGTGTTGTAAGTTATTAAATATTTTCATGCTTTCCTAGGCTTGTCATCACTTAATCAACCCCTTAATGCACATACATGGCTTATTTCAGTGTGTATTGTGAAACAATCCTGACAAGTAACAATAATCACATTTTAATCATTGAAAACTAATGAAAAATGCCCAGGTGGACTAGGTCACCACCTTGGGTGACCTAGTCCCATGTGGCATAAAATTTCAATTTTAACTTAAGCTTCTTTGAGGATTTTGTCTCGAAAACCCTAAGGTTGGCCTGTATGGTGTTATTTCAGGAAAATTAGGGCATAACTTGTATAAATAAGCCTCAAAACCCTAATTTCTCATTAGAGACCCTCATTCTTCTCTACACAAACTCTTCTCACCTCTCATCACTCCTTCTTCTCAAGCAATCTAGGGTTTCACATTCTAGGTCAACAAGACATCTTGCTAAATCATTCAAGGGCTAATTTTTGCAACAACACAAGATATATCATCGTGGCAAGGTAACTTCAACCAGTATTCCATCATTTCATATTCATTCTTTATATTTTCTATTCATTTTTGTTTAGTTACCTAAAAGGGGTTTGACCAAAGGCAAAACCCTAATCCCTAACAATCAACATTTTTCTCTTTCTCTCTTTGTGTGTTTGTAGATTTAGGTACTTTGAAGATATTTGAAAACATTGAAGACTTGTTGAAGACCTCTCCTTTCATGCATGGTCAAATCATCCACCAAGCCCGAATATAAAAGTTCTAAAAGTAGACAACTATGAAGAACCAGGGCGCAAACCTAGGGCTTCCATTTCCCCTTTGAAAATTCCAAAAAACCCAAAGAGGACTAAGTCGCCAAGAATGGTGACCTAGTCCCTCTAGATAGGTCTTTTTGGTATTTTGACATTTTCAGACACCCATTTGGCGAAAACAGACTCCGGACCAACTTTCAAGAATATGGGACTAGGTCGCCCAGCTTGGCACAAGTGTCCCTCTCAGATTTTGCAGCATTTCCATCAACATTTCAGACCTCCATCAGACCCTTCTTCTATTTCTAGGTGCATACATTCTAACTCTATCATTTTTGTATAGTTTAGTGAATATTTCTTAGGTTATTTGCATATCATAGTGTGTATTCAAACATAGTTGTATTTCAATGGTTTTACATTCATAGTTAGCTTTCATTTCCAATTTATTACATTTAGGGTAGTACACACACATCACATATCAATCCAATCCATCACTTTAAGAACCTAACCCCTTTTAATGCAATCACCAAAAAGCATATCATTAAGCAGGAAGAGAGCCATTTCACAATCAAGAGCTCCTAGGTGAAAAACCCTAGGAGACTAATTGGGGAATCCTCTTTCCCTTCCATGTATATATTTTTGGTGGTTCATTTTGGTGAAGCCGACATTCCTACACCTTCCTTTTTTTTTACTTTGACCTCTTCCTCATCCTAGGATTTCTTTGCATTGCATTTTGCATTGTTACATTGCATTCTAGGGTTTAAAATTTTGCATTAGTGAAAGTGCATAATAGGTGGCATTTTTGCATCTTAGAACATTAATCATTTCTGAAATTTTGCATTTTCTTGTTAGGCCTGCATCACCCCATACATAAACCACCTAAATACATTAATTTTTTTTGCAAAATCTCAAAAAAATAACCAAGGGCGACCTAGTCCCTTCAAGCTTTTGAAACTACCCTTTATAGAGCCAAAAACCTAGTTTTTAGGCTTCTATTTTGTACCATTACCTATCTGTATCAGTTGGTTGAGTATTTTTAGCATGCATTTCATTTAATCTAGCTTCAATTATCTTATTTCATGCATTTCTTAGTTTTAATTTTGCATATACTACATTTCTTTTTCAAATTATTGCATAGTCTAATCAGAAAGTTACCTTGTTCTACATTTGAAAATTGCATTTCAATGTTTTAGTTTAAATCATTACATTGCATTCTTTTTCCTTTCTCTCTTCATACAATACAGTGTTTTCTCTCAAAATATGTTTTCCCTTCTTTGCATTACCCCTCGATGAGGATCTTTTTGTTGACAATCACTACAATCACACTTGTGCTTCTTCCTATACCTTGCCTATTAGTGATGAAGGTATCTTGCTGCAAGAAGCTAAGAGCGTTGAGGGTCCTAATTTCCCCTCTCCTTGTCCCCCTTTGCCAAACATTAAAAAAGAACATGATGAAATCATAAAAATATTTCTTGACATCACCTTACCTAGCCTCCCTCACTATGGTACTCAACCTTCCCCTTCTTCTAACATCCCTCCTCCATGCAATGAGGACATGTTGATGTTAGAAGTTCCTTCTCCTAAGAGTCATACGAATCTCGACCCTCCCTACCTATTTGAAAATCATAGTGATCCTTTGTCTTGATGCCTCCTCTTCTTGTAGTGAAGCATGTGATGAACCTCTTCCAAGCTCTTCTACTAGAGTAGGTTGTTTGGAACAAGACAATGAGACCTTTGATGATCCAATAGAACCTTCTCCTACACCTTCCTCTCCTCACAATTACATCATCAATTATTTCCTTAATAATATTATACCCTTACAAGAATATGTTGAGCCTATCTTAGACTTTCCTTCCCTAAGAGATGTTAATATTATTCAACCTCAACTCATTCTTTACCCTCCATCAACCAAACCCACACCTGAATATACCCTCTACCCACCTACCCCTAATGTGTTGCAGCAACCGAGTCCTAATACCTTTGCTCATACACATTACACTCGCAATAACCCACAATCCCAACCATCACCCTCCACTTCTTTACCTTTACTTAATCCCATTCTTCCTAATGCCCCTCACTTAAATTCCTTCCTTAGCGAGTAAGAACTTGTTGACCAAATAAGGAATACTCCCACTAAAATATCTTTATGGGACCTTATTCAAGCCTCCCCTCACTATCACCACTTGATGTAGGCAACCTTACAAAAAGTTCCTATCCCTTCTAATGACACATCACATGACATAGTAGCTATTATTCATGGAATAAATGGTGAAATTATTTTTCACCAAAGTGAGCTTCCTCCTTTGGATGTGCAAAAACAAAATGAAGCTTTCATGATACTATCTCAATACAAAACAAAATGGATCCAAATAATTCTTCTAGATACAAGCTCTTCCCTTAATGTGTGTAGTGTGAGCCTTCTAGATAGGCTTGGCATAGATAGGTCCCACATCCAACCTGATTCTTTCACTATCAGAGGATTTGACAATGTCAATAAGAAATTGCTCGGTGTGATCACTATACCTCTTACAATTGGAGTGGCCACATTAGACACAACAATCCATGTTATGCCTCGGGAGGTTTCATACAATCTTCTCTTAGGCAGGTCATGGATCCATGCAATGAATGGAGTGCCTTCCACTCTTCATCAAAAGATGGAGTACATTTTTAACAACAAAGTGTACACACTCGATGCTGATCCCGAACCCAATAGTTGCTTACACATTGATAAATCCAAAGAGAATCATTTCACCACCTTAACACCAACCACCCAAGTGGAACCTGCACAACAACCAAATCATGATCAACATATTGAGCCAATCACCAATCTCTTAGATGATGATTGAGGTTCCTTAAACTTCACACCAGCTTTACTAGGAGAAACCAAGATCACCAACAAAGACTCTGAAAAGGGAAATGTAGTCTTGTCCACACAATACTCAGTTGATTCCTTGCAAGAATCCACCTCAACTACTTCAGCCAATGAAGCATATAATGAACAATCACCCGATCCAAAGAGGCTGAAAAAGCTTTACGGAAAAGCTTTTGATATCATGAAGCAACTTGGCTATAGTGGAAAAGGTTGTGGTACAAACTAACAAGGTATTTGCAACCCTATCGAGGCTAACATGCAAACATCTCATCATGGTCTTGGTTATTTTCCTTTAATCGTGACCACCAAGCCTTCACCTCCCATCACCAATATACTTCATGACCCTTCTAAACCAAACTTCACAAGTGATCCTTTGACACCAACAAAGGACTCTTCGCTTAAAGCCAATGTCATCCAACAACCCACTCTTGATTCATATTTTACACACTCCTCCAAAGGAGTTTACAAAATATTGCAATCCATAAAGCCTTGTGTAGGTATGACATCTTATACTAAGCAAGAACCTCCCTTGTTTCCCACCTAGGGACCACCTTCTACCCTTGATCAAGAGGGAATTTTTTTGAGACTCCTGCAAGATCACTTCATCTCCCTTCCTCTTAGAACTCAAAAGAAATTTTCCAACAAAAATTCCTTTTGTGATTATCACCGAGTTCATGGTCATCACACTAATGAGCGTAAGGCCTTGAGTAGCAAAATTCAACATCTTAAGGCATTTTGTGTTCTCCCTTCTATGGGGGCACCTAATTCCTCTAACTGATACCGATTTTCACTCAACCTTGCATTCCCTCCATCCCTTCAGCTCACTCTTGTCCTATACTAAGTGGGGGCAAGAGTTTAGTTAGCCTTTTCCCTCGTATGTCACTTGTCGTTGTCTCTTTTGGCTTATCATTAACTTTTCTTGAATATATAAGAGCAAGCTTGGGATGTGGACAAAATTTCTAAAGATTGACTCGCATGTGACATACACCCCTCCTCTTCATGACAAAGCTTATTGGAAACATATGACTCAGCATAGGGCTTTCCGCAAAAGCTCTCATGTCCTCTTCCTCTTCTACTTTAAAGCAATTGCTCACTGAATGGTGTGTAGAAATTCCTTTAAAGTGGGGGCATACATCACCACTCACATTTCATTGTGCGATCTTCTTTTTCTTGCAATTCCTTCTCTTGAAAATGTTACACACAATGTTGTTTAGGATGAGACATTTGCATTTTTCCTCTTTTGCACACAAGATGAGCCTTGCCTCTCTTGCATACAACATGAGTACATTTTCACTTTTCCTCTCTTGGCAACATTACATATAATTTTTCCTAGGTTGAGACATCACACAAACAAAGCAAAATCCCTTTGAAACAAAATCATTACAAACATCATTTTCTTTTGTGGCACCTTATCAAAGTTGTCACGAGATATAAATTTGGTATGGTTTGAGGGGGAAGCCCAACGAGTGTCACGAATTTCCCCATAGCCACCTTTACGAGTACATACCAACCATGTGTATATCTCTCACCCTACGGACAACCTAATGTTCTGTGGCCCTAGAGTGATACATATTTTTCACCCTCTCCATTCTCTTCATACTAATCCTTGTCATTTCATGATCATGTATCTCATTTGGCTATAATGCATGCACCCTTGAATGTGTTCTTTGGCATTGATGTCAACTTGGCTTAGAATCTAAAATCCTTTGGGGCTTGACCACCTCCTTCATCTCTCCCGTCCTTCTTCACCATCTCCATTGGGCTAGTTTAGTGTGAGTTTGAAGAAAGTTCATACTCTCACTAAAGTGGGGGCTAAATGTGTCACCAAAAAGTGTAGACTTTCACACTTTTTGCTCATTTGGATCTTTTCTTGTGGATTTTGCACCCTTTTCAGCCTATTTTCACCAATTTCCAAGGCTTGTGTCAAAGTTTTGTAAGGTGTTGTAAATAAAATTCATTCTTTCCTAGGCTTGTCATCACTTAATCAACCCCTTATTATGCTATAATGACCACTTAATGCACATACATGGCTTATTTCACTGTGTTTTGTGAGATAATCCCAACAAGTAACAATAATCATATTTTAATCCCCGAAAATGAATGAAAAATTCCCAGGTGGACTAGGTCGCCACCTTGGGTAGCCTAGTCCAATGTGGCATAAAATTTCACATTTAACTTAAGTTTCTTTCGGGATTTTGTCTCTAACACCCTAAGGTCAGCCTGTATGGTGTTATTTCAGGAAAATTAGGGCATAACTTGTATATATAAGCCTCAAAACCCTAATTTCTCATTAGAGACTCTCATTCTTCTCAGCACACACTCTTCTAACCTCTCATCACTCCTTCTTCTCAAGAAAGCTAGGGTTTCACATTCTAGGTCAACAAGACATCTTGCTGAAGCATTCAAGGGTTGATTGCTGCAACAACACAAGATCTCTCATCATGGCAAGGTAACTTACTCAATTATTCCATTGTATCATATTCATGCTTTAAATTTTCTATTCATTTTGGTTTAGTTATGTAAAAGGGGTTTGACCAAGGAAAACCCCTAATCCCTAACAATCAACATTTTTCTCTTTCTCTCCTTGTGTGTTTGCAGATTTAGGTACTTTGAATATCTTTGAAAGCATTGGAGACTTGTTGAAGACCTCTCCTTGCATGCAAGTTCAAATCATCTAGCAAAATTCACTCTCATGCATGAATATCAGAGTTCCAGAAGTGGACAATTGTGAAGAACCAGGGTGCAAACCTAGGGATTTTGTTTCCCCTTCATAAATTCCAAAAATCCTGAAGAGGACTAAGTCGCCAAGAATGGTGACCTAGTCCCTCTAGCTAGGCCTTTTTTGGATTTTGACATTTTTAGACACCCATTTGGCAGAAATAGACTCCGGACTAGCTTTCGGGAATCTAGGACTAAGTCGCCTAGCTTGGCAGAAGTGTCCCTCTTAGATTTTGCAAAATTTCTATCAGCATTCCAGACCTCCATCAGACCCTTTCTTCTATTTCCAAGTGCATACATTCTAACTCTGTCATTTTTGTATAGTTTAGTGTATATTTCTTAGGTTATTTACATATCATAGTGTGTATTCAAACATAGTTAGCTCTCATTTCCAATTTATTACATTTAGGGAACTCCACACACATCACATATCAATCCAATCCATCACTTTAAGCCCCTAACCCCTTTCAATCGAATCACCAAAAAGCATATCATTAAGCGGAAAGAGAGCCATTTCACAATCAAGAGCTCCTAGGTGAGAAACCTTAGGAGCCTAATTGGGGAATCCTCTTTCCCTTCCTTTTATATCATTTTTGTGGTTCACCAAGATGCCACAACCTATGCTTTTTAGCACTAGTCAACTGATCTTGTAATTGGTATGTAGCAGGCTGAGACTCTCGTGTGTAAATTAGATCAAGTGTCGCATGTGGTCACAAGTACAAGCATGTTGTGTGAGTCCAAAAGCCTAGTTAAATCTATCAGACACAAGTTTCAAAATAAATTCTATTTTAAATTGGGGAAAACTTCTTAATAGTAAATTGTGTTACATAGTCTACCAACTGCATGAAACAATCTCAATTGCATCACACAAGCTTCGTGTGTGTTACTTTAAAAAAATTGTGTTGCATGCCTTTGCAATTGTGTCATAGGAATTCAATTATGTCAAATCCCAAGTCATTTGTGTCACGCATTGGTAGTTGCGTACTTTGTTACCTCTAATGTGTCATTCTAAATCAATTGTGTCAAAAAAATTTAAACTTAAACGTAACCTAGGCGTGATTATGACACTTACATCTTTTCGGAGTCAATTGTGTCATTCACAATTGTATTTGCAATGAATTAGAAGCGACACAATTGCCTTCTAAAATTTTCTAGGTCCTCAAAATGTATGAAATCAAAATTTGACAAAGTGGGTTCAAAGGAACTTACCGGCTCTCTTGTTCCATCTGATTGTTTGAAGGTCCGAATGTGGTATCCTTGAGGCTCGGTGTGTGAAAATCCATAAGGAGCCATTTGACCTATCAAATTTCCATTTATACCTTCTCAAAATTAGAATTTTGACTAGGGTTTGTGTTGGTTGCAATCTGTGAGAGCTTTGAAACCTTATTTTGGCTACCCCAAAGGTCTTGAAACTTAATTATTTTATCACCATGGCATTTTTTGCTATCAATTTGACGTTTTAGAACAATTTTCAAATTTTTTGAAGCTTTTTGAAAATTTACAATTTTTTTCCAGGAGGGCATGGATCTATCATGACCACATTCAGTCATGATTTGACTTTTTTATTTTGACACAACACAATAAACTACATTATATAAAAGAGGGGAAAAATGTAGACACCAAAATTGTCCTAGGCCTATACTCCTAAATTCTTCCTCATTTCCCTCTTCTATTAATTAAATAATTTTAATTATTTAATTAATCCATTTCTATCTTTATTCCTCTTTGATTAATTAAAAATATTTTATTTATTTAATTATGTCACTAATTAATTCCTTTTCTTTCTAAAATTAAATAAATCCTTATCTATTTAATTTTTACCACCTTCCACTATAATTAAATAATTTTTTTTAATTATTTAATTATTCATTAGCCTCTTATGTCATAAATTAAATAGATTTAATTTATTTAATTAGTCTTCTCCCTTCCAATTTTTAATTAAAATATTATTTAATTCAAAAGGTCAACATGTCACATGTCCTCTATAATTAAATAATATTTTTATTATTTAAATATCTCCTACAACCTCTTTATTCATGCTTATCTTATCTTCCACATCAAATCTTATCTCTTGACATCTCATTCATTCTACACCCTTGATTAAATTATTTTATAATTTAATCTCGACCGTCCATCCTTATCATTTTCCCTCATTTTGACCTAACCCTATTCCATACTACATCTTTCATTCTTGGCCATTGATCTTTACGTCAAATTAATCTTTCAATCTTAGCCCTTCATGACAAAATTGAAATTCTATGAAAGACATCTATTTTGTCATTGTCAAGTATCTCTTGTCAATCCATCTCTTGCTATCTAGTCTATTGCATCTACAAGCTATCTTAAGACATCTTAGTGCATTCTAGTCAATCATAATCTTCAATATTTTTCTTTGTCATTGTCATTAGGCCTACTTGCACACTCAAATCTTAGGGAAATTATTCATATCAAGCAAAATGGAGAAGTGCAATGAAGGTGAATCAATGGTGGCGTGAAAACATTTTGGTAATATTGTTTCATGTATTATGTCTTTATTCTTATTTGTGCTTCATTGTTTATTAGGGTTTGATTTATATCCTTTGCTGCCTAACCTTGATAATTTTAGCCTTGATTACAGTTTTACTTGCATGTAATGTGATTTCCCTATAATGTGATTCATGTAATGTTTTATTGTTTATTATTTTTCTTTGGATGACCCTTGTTATTTTTGTTGACATAAGGATACAAAAAAATGAATCTGTTGTGACTTTCATCTATTTTCTTCTCCATTCATCTTTAGGTTGTGAACACTTTTGTCTTCTTTTCTTTTTAAGAATGATGCAAAGTGTTTCTATATTTAGGTCTCTTCCATGTTGACCCAAAATAATTTATGTTGTCTTCATGTGTCATTCCTCCATTATGTTTATGGTTCTACAAGTATTTATGGAATGATTTCAATTTCAAGCATGATAATATTATACATTATCTCTTGTCTATACTAACCCCAAATCTATGGATCCCTTATGTTCCTTTTTGTCTTGTCGATTGTGTGGCTTTATTTTAAGGGAAACCCCTTGTCACAAGTTAGATTCATTGGGAACATATTGTTTGGTATAAGGTTTTCCAATAAGCTCTAATAGCCTATCGTGTTATAAATATCATTTAATTCTTCCTTAAAGGAACTTGATGCTATTTGAAATTAACAATTAATTTAAGGTGGGGTGCACATTCTATTATGTGATTCACTTTTTCCACAAGCATTGAAATTTGTAATGTGTCTTTTGCAAATTAATCAATATTTTGTAGTACATTATTAGAATTATTGAGACTATAATTCTTGGTAAGGCTAACATGATAAATCACCTAGTGTATATTGGACTTCACTAGACCTATGATTTAATTTTCTACTAATATAGAAAACCACCTAGTGAATATTAGAATTAATTAGCCTATGATGCTTTCATTCAAGGATCACCTAGAGAATATTGGACTTTTCTAGCCTTGCAATTTATGGATGGCTTGGGTATAGATCCTAGTAATAATTCTATAGATCTTTCTAGTCCATGATTTTCATACCCCTTCACATTTTTGCATCATGTTTTCATTGTGTTTGCATTATTTCTACATGGTGTTTGAATTATGTTGTGTTTTTTATTATATTATTTTTGTGTCTTCATCATGTACACTTCATGATTGTCATGTTGTATTGCATATGATATGTTTCTACTCCTTTTTTATTTATAGTGTTGTTCCATAGGATCTTTAGCCTAGGGGCTAGCACATCCCCTAGGTTTGGTGTCATCCTACCTCTACAATCTTTGGATAAAAGAACCCTTCTTAACATATCCTTACTTTAGTGTCAACATGAGAATAAGTATATAATCTCCCTAAAATAGGGACTAAATTTATCATCATAAATTGTCACCCCTAATATCAGACTAGGTTTAGCTCCCCCATGTGATTGGACCAAATTATGCTCTTAAATTGTTTGTTTTGGTTATTTTTGAGAAGTCATAATTAAATTGTGATTATTATTTAATATTTATTTAACGACATTAAAAGACCCAAAATAGGTCTAGAATAGGACACCATCACCCTTTCCCAACCTACTTTGGTCCAAGATAAAATATTTTATTATCGGTATTTTGGTATTTACAAATTTCAATTCACTTGTTGTCTTTTGATAATTAATTTCTCCAAAAAATGAGTAATTTCATATAAATATAAAAAAAATCACCATTTTAAACCCTAATGCAATATTAAAAAATATATTGACCAATTAAGCATCCTAAAAAGTAGTCAGGAGCATAATAATTAGAGTTTACAACACTTATTATTAGTCAAGATTCATATTTTCAATGCATCAAGTTATCTATGAGTTTGTTCATGTTTTATGTTTATTTTTTTGTGATTAAACACTTGTAGGGCCTTCAATTAAGAAAAAAATTCTCCTTGTATGATATGATGACAATGACTTTATTCCATCAAGGAAAGTAGATCTAAATGGTAAGTTGTAGAACTTATTATTTATCACTTGTTTTTATCCATTTGTATTTGTTCGAATGAGGGTAAGCACTCTTTGCATCATCATAGCCATTGTGGGTGGCCTTGTGTGTAGGTGGAAGATATGAAGTGGATTTGGGATAATATTGAAGAATCAACTACAAGATCAAGTATTTAAGCCTCCTATGTCAACATGTTAGGGGACGTGAAATTAACCATTAATAGACAAAGTCCTAAAGCTGATTCTAGAAAGGAAGTACCTATAGACTAAGACCATATAAGATTTTTTTGTTTATTCTTAAGATCTACACTTCCAGGTCTAGGTTTCCACCACCCCTATATAGCTAATTTTAGCCCAAATATATATGCCTAATTCCTCTATATTTGTAGTCTATTGTACTATAATTTTAAATCATGTCTTTCATTTCTACATTTATCTATACTTACATAATTTTTTTGTAGCTACATAGTTGACCTAGGTATACATTTACATTATCAAATCAAGTTAACTTATAATCATTCAATCAACATCAATCTCCCTCAAAGAAGAACCAAAACCCATATCGACCATTTTGGCTCTTCTAGTGAGGTTAGTAGCCAAGGGGATGTATGTGATCAATTTTGGTTCCTTCCTAATATGATGTAGGAGAAAGTGTGATTTATAAATATACCCATTTTTCCCACATAAAACTTGTATATTTGAAACCAAAAATATTTTTTACTTACCAGAGCCACTCTCTTATCAATGCCAGAGTATCGTTATAATCCACCACTATATTTCTCCTTGATCAAGTTCTCCCCAATTGAACTCCCAGGGATGCATAATTGACTCCCTTTAAATAGCATGTCATCTTGAATAAAATAATTTGACCACATAACTATTTTCTATTGTAGTTAACTCCCTACTTGATTTTCAAGCTTCTATAGAACTTAGGTCATCTTCATAATGTGATTTATCTCTCCAAATCTCATCACTTCTATCCTCATTTATGTCAATAGTTTATGCCTTATTCTCAATACACCTACAAATTTATTTGATTTATCACTTCAATACTTCAACATAGATATATAACTTTACATATACTCTTCCCATCTCATGTGTCTCTAATTCAACTTCCCTTAACTACTCAAATACTATAATTCTTGATAGTTATTGTACAACAAAAACTCCAACAATAGGTAATGTATCTACTTCTAGAAGGCTTGGATTATGCCATATAAATGTTGATTATCGAACAAGTATCCATTCATTGCATAATTAAAAATTTCATTGAAATATGCTATTAGTTTAACTTCTTTATTTAACACTACTCTTGTCATACTTCCACTAGAGTCATAATTAGCCATACATAATTTGTGAAAATAAGATAATTCTAACATTGATTTCTCTATTAAATTTTTCTTCAATAATTGAAAACTCTTTTATACCTCTGATGTCTGGGTAAAAGCACAAAGCTGTGTCACACTTTATAAAGGAAACAGCCAATGCTGGTGCAACTTTTAAACTTGAATCACTAAAAAGTAGCATATATGTTTTGAATTTTAAATGATGTAAACTAGTAAAATATGTATTTTTTACTATATTTTATGTTTGTATTTTTTATAAGAAATTAAAACCTTTTTTTAAACTAGTTTTTCATAAATTAACACTATAATTTAGTTGCTGATAAAATGCTGAAAAAATGAAGTTGCACGGGACGTCAAACTTTTTATAGTAATTTTTTTTTTTCTTTCAAATTTTTTGTGTGTATTTATAACTTGAAACTTTAGTGCATGGATATATTTTTTTCCAATTTTGATAAATATATATTTGTATATAAGTATTAAAATGTGCGTGACTAAAAAAAAAATGTTTCCATCAGACGTCAACATTCATATTAAATATTTATCTAAAATGGAAAAAAAAATATACCATCTTGAAATAGATTCTTTTATCTAGTGCATCATAATTTTTTCAAATGTTTTTAATAAGTTTTAGTATTTTTCCTTGGCACGACCATAATCAACCTAATATTTTTTTTTGATAACCTACTTTTAGTATAAATAAAATATAAATAATAATAATAATTAAACTATTAAAATAAATATATTTTTGAAAACTATACTTATGGATCTACAAAATGGTATTTTTACATTTTTTTTTAAATGTTGTTTACATGAGGAGGAGTTATTAAAACTTCAAGTTTTTCAAATATATATTTTTTTTGGTAAATTGGACTCAAAGTGGTGCTCCATATATTTTTAACCAACAATTTTAGTTGAATAAATTGTGGAAGTATCTAACTTAGCTAGAATGAATCTTACTAGGTCATATGTTTGACCAAAATTGATTTTTAGTTAGAAATACTTAAATTTAGTTGTGCTAATATGTTGGCTAAACGTGTGACACAGCTTTGTGCTTTTACCCCTCTGCTTGAAGTTTTTTAATATTTTCTCATTGCTTCTATCATTGGTGTATAGATGGCATTGTAATTCTTGACTATTTTTATAAAAAAATCAATACATCAAAATACCTTACCTCTCTAATACTTGCTAGTAAAGGACACTTTTCAATTGATCTTACTTTCTATAATTCCATCTTCAATCCTTCTATAGAAATGAAAATCCCAAATCTACTAATTACGTCCACATGAAATTACATTTATTTATGTTTATCAATGACTTCTCTTCTCCCAGTCTCTAAAATATTTATCTAATGTGTTGTACTAAAAATTAGAATATCTAAGTAAAAAATAAAAAACTTAGCCAATAAATCTTCAATTCCCCATTCATTAGTTTCATGAATGTGTTTGGTGTGTTAGTTAACCCAAAAGGAATTACTAAATGCTCATACGAAACCTCATTTATCTTTAATACAGTGTTCTATTCATCACCCTCCCTGATCCTAATATGGTTATACCCACTCTTTAAGTAAATCTTTTTGAAATACTTTGTGCCACTCATATAATCTGTAATGCCATTTGTCCTTGGAAATGTGAATCAATACTTGATAGTGATATTGTTTCAATATATTTTGAATATGTGTACATCCTCCATTCTCCATATCTCTTTAGTGCTAAAAATATTGGTACCATACATGAGAATATAAACTTTCTTTAATCAATCCTTTCCTTAGAAATTGTTACAATTGTCTATGTATATCCAAATTTTATCTTTATCTCATCCTATGTATCTTTTCGTTTGGAAAAAAATCTCTTCATATCATTTCCATCTAATAAATAATACTCCAAACTATTGAAAATCTATATGGTACATTATCTAACACATATCTTGATATTCCATCAATAATTAAGTGATTTCCTTCTATTGTGGTTCTTCCTCATTTGTGGTAGCATTCTGAGAGATGTAACTTTTTTGAATCATGAAAAAGTACATTTTTTAACTCAAGGTAAAATAGGTTTTGAAGGGACTTGAAACCATTTACAAAGAGATTTTTCCTAAGATAAAAAAAAATCAACTGCTAGCCAACCATCAAAAAACCAACAAAAAACTAGCCAACAGAAAAAAGAAAACCAAACCAGAATGTGATGCAATATTTTTGAATCATGACAAAGAACATGTTATCATGTCTTAGTTCATCTAAAAATAGTATCCCATCAACCAAATAGATTATATCATCATCATATGTACTTCACTTTTACTCTCTTCTTCTAATGATATAAGGATATTCCTTTTTTCATTTGAGGTCATAGTGTAAGTATTATTTCTCCCATCATGAGTCACCTTTCTATCATTCTACTATGGTATTCCTAACAATATAAGACATACATCCATTTGTAGAATATCACACAAAAAGTCATTATTATCTGATCCTATGAAATTCTGCCAAACATTTTTCACTTACCAATATCTTATGTTCATCTTGACCCTATGAGATCCCATATGGGTTCGGATGTTTTACCCTAAATCTAACTTTATCTTGTTAACTATTTTGTCATAAACCAATTTTTTTATACTACCATTACCAATGATAAATTTACATCACTTACCTCCTAATTTGTATTTCATTCTAAATAAACTCTTCCTTTGTGTTTGTTCTTCTAGTATTTTTATCTAAAATGAATATCTCATTATGAACTATTATCCCTTCTTAGGTTTTCCTATTGAACTTGGTGATCGAATAGTTTCTTCCTTTACATATGATACCCTTGCATTATTTCTTTCCCTTTTTCTATCATTCCTTGGTAGCATTACAATTCCCTATGTCCTTCACCTCCACATTTGAAATAGGTTTCACTAAATATTGCATCCCCTCTTATATCTCTCATTATGGTAGGTATTTTTCTTCATCTATAATTACAATAGAAATACCTATTATTTCTCCCTCAAAAATTATTATATTTTCCATTATTGTAGTATGAAAATTATTCCTTATTATATCCCATATGTGACCTTCCTTTTTCAATTTGTGATCTACATATTTGGAATATTCCTCCTTTTCCTCTCTTCTTGTGTTCAAATATTTTGCTAAACATCTCCTCAAATTTCACCAGCAACTAGTATTCTTCTTCAACTATTGTCATCCTCACTAGGCTCAAATCTTCCTGAATTCTTGTCCTTAGCCTATTTATGTACTATGCAATTTTCTTCTTGATAAATCCAATATGTTCAATTATAATGATCATCTTATTAAATTTGTTAGTGTACTCCACTATCTTTTTCTTTTATTTTATGTTTTGTAATATCTTTAGCAGTTCAATCTCATAACTGACAAGTATGAATTGATTTTGCAACGTCATCAACATCCTATCCCACTTTATAATCCTTTCTTTTCCCCTCTTATTTCAATCTATTTTAACTTCCTTCCACAAAATAGTAGCATGTCCTTTAAAATTAGATTTTAAAAATTGGACTCTTTTTGGATCTTCAATTTCTTCATACTATTTTCTGTATCATTTATCCAATTAATTAAATCCTCAATATTTAAATCAGTCATATAATTAGAAATCTAAATACTAGGTCTCTTAACTATCTTGAAAATAGATGTGATTTTTGTTATATGATCTAATTCTCCCTCTTCTATGGTTTATTTATCTTAGTCTACCATTTGATTTCTAAATTTATCATCATCACTTTCATACTCATGTCTAGAGTTCAATTTATTTTCTTATCTTCTTCTACATCAACCAATTAAAAATTCATTTTCCTCATTAGGTCTAGCATTTCTTCCATTTTCATAGAAACATTGGCCATACTAGGCATCCTTCTTTGTGGAATCTTTCCTTGGATACAATCAACTATCTTAGGTTAGTGATCTTCACACAAGGTTGCAACTACCTCATAGGTGACACTTTGTTGACACAATTTTAGGCTATCTCATTTCTTTACCCTTGGATCTGATGAAATTCCCTCCCAATGGATTGAAAACTCACTTTGATACCACTTGGTGCAATCATGGATGGAGAGTCTAGATAAAGGATTGTATTATTATACAATGGCAAGTTGACACATTAAAATCAACACATAATAGAACACTTTTGATTGATTCAATATCATAGAATGGTTATGATTATCTCATTAGACTGTCACATGAATATTATATATATATAGACTATCTCACAAGTCTCTACAATTTAATTGCAAGATTAGATGTAGAGATATCACAATAATAACTTCTATCACTCTACTTCTCTACTACTATCGTAAATGAATTTTATAATTACTCTCATCCTAAGAATGATTCTTTAATTTTTCTTCTTGTATAAATGAATTCAAGGAGTTCATATATATTAGTGAACCACCAAAAACATACACAAAAGGGAAAGAGGATTCCCCAAATAGGCTCCTAGGTTTTTCACCTAGGAGCACTTGGTTTGTGGAATGACTCTCTTTCGCACTAATGGTATGCTTTTAGGATTCATTAAAAGAGGAAGGGGGTTTGTGATATGTGTGTGTAAATGTGTGGCTAAGTATTGTAAATAGAATTAAACTAAATCTAACTAAATAATGTAAATGAAATGAAAATAAACTATTACAAGCTAATCTAAATGAACCTAAATGTTTGCATATAGAAAGGAAATGGGAAAGATAGAAGCTTATGCACTTGGAAATGAGATGTTGCTGATGAAAGGCCTCAGAATCCTCTGGGAAATGCCTAAAATCAGTAGAGGGACATTCCCGCCAAGTTGGGTGACCTAGTCCTCTTGTCAAGAAACTTTGTCGAAACAGGTTTTTGCCAAAAGGGTATCCAAATCCACAAAAAATCCCCAAAAATCTTACTCATAGGGACAAGATCGCCATTATGGGTGACCTAGTCCTCTTCTAGGCTTTTGAGAATCCAAAGGTGGAATATGGAGCCCTCTTTCTGTATTTCCTACTCTTCTAGGTGTCTGGTCCCGAAAATGTAGAATCTAACCTGTAGGTGTCTTCCAAGCTGCAACTAGGATTTCTTCAACCCTAATGAGCTTGGATGATTTCTAGGATGATCTTCTACCTTGGTCTTTTTCCAAATCTACCTACAAGACCTGCAAAACACAAAAAAAAAGGAAAACTAGTTGATTGTTAGAGTATAGGGGCTCGCCTTGGTCAAGCCCCTTTATAGATAATTAAACCAAATGAAGAAAGGAAATAAGAAATCATGGAATATGAAATGATTAATTCAATACCTTGTCATGATGAATGTTCTTGAGTTGCAGCACTGGTTCAGCCCTTGGATGCTTAATCAAAGATGTCTTGTTGACTTGGAGGATCAAACCCTAGCTTGCTTGAGAAGGAGTGATGGGTGAGAGAGAGATTGAGAGGAGAGGTGGAAAATGAGGGTACCTAATGAGGAATTAGGGTTTCGGAGTTTATTTATACAAGTTATGTCCTAACTTGCCTGAAATAACCTCATGTTGACCAGCCTTAGGGTTTTAGAGACCAAAATCCTAAAAGAATTTTAACTTAAAAATACAATTTATGCCACATAGGACTAGGTCGCCCAAGGTGGCGACCTAGTCCACCTGGGCATTTTTTATTGATTTTTGGTAATTAAAGTATGATTATTGTTACTTGTCGGGATTGTCTCATGAAAACTCACTAAGATAGGATTTGTATGAGGATTAAGGGGTCATTTTGGCATAATAAAGTATCGATTAGGTGATGACAAGCCCAAGAGAGAATGAATTTATTTTACAACACTTCATCAAAAGGCTTGGAAATGGGTGAAAATAGGCTAAAAAAGGTCCAAGATCTTAGGCCAAGGGCCAAATGAGCAAAAAATGACAAAGTCCTCACTTTTTGGTGACACAATTAGGTCCAAGATTTAGGAATGATCCACATCAGCCTCAAGGTATTCCAAATCTCAATATCTAGTGTAACATATAGTTCAACCAAAATATGTTGGTGAATAATTAGGTGTTGAAGAAATTCAATGCAGTCTATTTAAAATTCCCTCTAGTCTTGTACTACCTTGAGGTATATTGGGTTGAATGACACAAGACATGAAAAGGTTTTCCAAACCTCACTTGATGGAATGAGTGTTGACTATTCTGAACTATGATCTTCTAACAATGATTACTTTTTGATATCTACTCCAAAGATCTCAGAATCTGGAAATGAGGTAGATGAGCCATTGTTGAACTTTTATTCATTTTTAAAGTCTTAAATGATGTTATGCAATAAAGTATGGTAATCTATATTGGGATGCTTTTGCATAAATTTAATAATAACTATGATAATTAATACATATAATAGACAATAGAAAGACATACCATTTTCACAAATAGTAGACATGTTTCTCATCACCAAACCTACTTACCATTTTATATACGCCTGTAAGGGTGGAAAATTCATATCTTTCAATTTTCACACATTCATACCTATAAGAATGTCTCGTGTATCTATTGTCCTACCACATTATTTTAATTATTTTGGAGCTCATATTAGTCACAAATTTACTTTGACAATAAAAATAGAGCCTAAACCTTCTTTGGATTATAGCCACATTCAAAAATATAAGTTCACTTGCTAGGTACATAAATATAAGTGTAGCCTTGACCAATTCAAGGTCAAATTTGTAGAAGTAACAAAAAATTTAAATATTTATTAGCGAGTCCTCAAATAATTAGTTTTAAATAATTATCATTCTTTGTGTTATTTCTCTATTAATTAATAATTACAGTAATCTATTTTATTTGTTTCTCTTTCATACATCTTTATTTTTTATGGCATAGTGTAGTTTGTGTTATTAATCTCTCTTCTTTATCCATATAGCCTAATATTTGAAGTAAAATGTATTTATGTTCAACACAATATAGTCTTTCCTCTTTTTTAGACTTAAATCATATAATGGTCATATTATATCTTTATTGATTTCTCCTTTTATTTGCATATTACCTTGTGGGTTATGCTTTGTATCTATTTTTATATTTGTTCATATTATATTTATTTCTTTCATTTTTTAATTCCTTTTTCTCAACACATCTCCCTCACCCTTTATTAGACTTGATCTGCATTCCCATTTTATTTTTTCCTCTTTCTGATGATGGACCACTGAGTGTGATCCAAAATATTGACAAAAAAAAATACATATCATAATCCAAAGGATGAACATCACAACTTCATGGACAGCGGAAAACTCATACCAACTAGTTATCATTCACTAAATCTATATGAGAAAATTTAAATTGTGTACCTAGAACATGGAAAAGAGCACATCATCCATATGCCATTTCAATGTTTTAAGGAATACATCATCAACTCATCATTAGGACAACCTTTCAATATCCATACATCAAAGGGCGAAAGGCCATATTTAAGTTTTGATTGGTATTTTGTATTAGTCACATCATCCATTGCTCTAATAAAATTTAGAACTCTTGCTCTTTCACTCAATCACTCCAATATTCATTGCATCAAACAACATTGCATCAAGTGTCAATTTTCAAGCATTTAATGTCATCATAGTCACATAATGCCATTTGCATTTGTTGCTTGATATCTTCCAATTTTATGAAAATTATTGAATTGATCAATAAAATGAGTATAATTCATTGTCTCGGTGATTCACTATTATTATAGCGAGTCCCAACAATATTGTTCACTATTACTAATTTCCCAATTACAAGTATAGACATGAGGATATTTTTTATTATATGTATTAAAGTTTTGGGAATCATAGGGTTAGATCTAGACAAAAAGTTCAAATAAAAAATAAAAAGTCCAATCTTAAAACTAGCCTTGACCTTAAGCAAATTATGAGAATGACTCGGTTTTAGTTTCATTGTTCTTCTCTAACACATCTAAATTTAAATGAATTTGAAGCAAAATTAAACAATTATAATCAAAATAATAAACAATTATCCATTGACCATCAAATCACCTGAATCATTTTGCTGCTTTTAATTTAAAAAGTTTTTCCAAACTAATTCTTAGAATCCACCACAACTCGTATTAAATTAATCAAATATTAAACCTATTTATTTGAAAAGAACTCATTCATTTCTTTTCAATGCCTAATTTAAAAAAAATATCACACCAACTTTCCTCTTCCCAGGCAAGTGCCGAACCCTTTCAGTTTGAAGTCACCTGCGCCCGTGATCTATGGACATATTTGTTTCTGTACAGGTAAGCTAAGTTCTACCAATCTTCCCAGGCAAAGACAGATTAATTTTGGAGAAGCTCTATAATTATAACTTTGTTACGAATTGATAAGTAAAGCTGTCAATACGTAGGGTTCGTGAAAGTCTCGAAAAAATATACTTCACAAAACGCAGTCTAATATTTTAAGGGAAAATCTAAATATATATAATTATTTAACAACTCCATTAATCTGTTTATATTAAGCTGAGCGACCTAATCAAAACCCTAAAAAATGATCAGCAATCTGGGCCATTTTTTCAAAGCATCGTTATCAATGTGGTTGATGTTTGAAATTTTTGCCCTTGCACTACCATAAGATCGCTTGTCAAGGAAGCTTTCTGGATGAGTATTTGATGCAAAAATGGTTGAGGCGAAGAATAAGTTATGCTGTCTGTTAATGGTTGTTATTACAATGTCAGGAAACATTACTGCAATAACAGGCATTTCCGATCACAGCACAATATTATTATTTCATGTGGCGCACATACTTCCCATTTAAAGAAACATCAGGACTACCTACTGATTTATTATTTCGAGATTAGATCTTCTACTTTGCTTTAGGCATTTTGTATGATGTTTTTTTCAGATAAACAAGTTTTAATGTGAGTAATTTCTTTTTTGTTGCACGCTATGGAAGATTCATGGTATATGATGGATTGTTTGAGAAGGTCAGAGTTATTCCCAATGAAAGCACTCTTGAGGATTTGAAAATGTCGAAAGCAGCAGAGAAAGCAGAAAGAAATTCTGCTTTACATTTTTGGAGCATGCAACTTTCACTGAGACGCAGATTATTACCTCCACCACCTCCAAAACCAAATCAAGCCAAGAGCACAAGAGTGAATGGAAATCCATCTCCTTTTCGTTTGTTTCCCAGTTCTTCTCCAACTCCTGCTCCTTCCCCACTATGTATTATGAGTGGAAATTTGTTGGAATATTTTAATCCCCAAGTCAGCTACCCACGTAAGCTTTGCTGCAGCCACCAACATTTAATTTGGTTGGTAAATTTGAAATTCAAATCGGAGCGCTCCCAGCAGCCAACGAATACCTGCAGCATTGAATGGAGTTAGGTGATTTTGAAATTTGAATGTAGCATTCTTTTTTAAGCAAGGAATTAAACAAGACAAAAGGAATGTATTCGTCCGAGAAGTTAGTTTTTTGAAGTTGACCCTGAAGCAGTAGATGAAGTGGAGAATGTTCAACACAGAACATTGACAGTAGCAGTACAAAAGGAATGTTTTAGCTTGTCAGTTGCAGCTACATGATTGTAACAGTTTATGTATTTCGGTGTGAGTGTAGCACCTCTTGTATTGGACATCTGTCCAAATAGCTTAGTTTTATTTTGTTCATGTAAATTAGAGAATATCGTCTGAGTTTTTTTATTTTGAAGCAAACAAGGAATATATGCAAAGTTAATCTCTGTCTGTTTAGACCTGTTGTCGGAGTGTGTTTTCTGTGTTTATTTCTGAGTCTGTCCATCCTGTCACAGCACTGTGTTTGTGTTTTATTGCACCCCTGCCCCCCAACAAGTGGTATTAGAGCCCTATTTTTCTAGGAAGTTAGTCAGCTAGTCAAGTTTGTTTATTGTGGGTGTATTGGGTAAAGCCATAGGTTATTTAGGCATTAGTTTATTTTCTCAAATTTGAGAAATATGGCAAGAGGTGATAGCAAAGGTCTGTAGCAACCACCAAACTTTGATGGGCAGAATTATGACATATGGGCTAAGAAGATGAGAACCATCTTAGTTGCAAATGACCTGTGGGAGTTGGTCATAAATGGGTTCAATGATATCATAGACCCCAATGTATTTGCAGGTCTTTCAAATGCACAAAAGAATCAATTGAAGGAGACCCAAATGAAGGATGCGAAAACCCTCCGTTTAATTGAGGAAGCCTTGAGTGAGGCTATTTTTCCACGTATTGTAGCATCAAACTATGCAAAACAAGCTTGGGATATATTGTAAAATAGTTATAAAGGGACTGACAGAGTGAGGTCAACTAAGTTGCAGCTCTTAAGAAGAAATTTTGAGACTCTAATAATGAAAGATAATGAGTCCATTTCATATTATCACACTAAGATTTCAACCCTGGTAAATTAGCTGCTAATCAATGGAGAAACAATGGAAGAGCAAAGGATTGTTGAGAAAATCCTAAGAAGTCTGCCTACTAAGTTTGATTATGTAGTTGTTGCCATTGAAGAGGCAAAGGATTTGTCTCAGATGACTTTAGATGACTTGATGGGTTCACTAGAAATGCATGAGCAACAGTTGAACAGATTTGCTCCTTCCCTCTAGTAGGCATTGAAATATCAAACCAATGGAAGAGGTCGGGGAAGATGAAGAAACAATAGAGGAAGAGGTCAAAAAGGTAGAGGAAGAAGCAATTTTGGAAGAGGAGGTTCTGACAAGACAGAGGAGTCGAACAACTCATAGTCAGCAGACCAGTACCAAAGGAAGAACAATAGTTCAAATCAAAGGAATGAAAAAAGTAATGTGCAGTGTTATTATTGTCACAAATATGGCCATTATGGTAGTGAATTTAGGAAGAAGCAGCGTGACCATGGAAGCAAAAATGCTAATGTAGAAAATGACAAGAAAATTTGAAAATGACAAACAGTCCAATGTTTTCATTGTATGAAACCTTGCTAAATGTAACAATGAGGAATTTTGGTACTTGGACAATGGATGCAACAACCACATGAGTGGTAAAAAAAAAGAAATTGCCTCCATTGCCAATAGTATAAAAACTAAGATCAGAATGGGAAATGATGAGAAGGTTCCTGTGATGGGAAGAGGTGTAGTCAGCATCCAAACCAAGAATGGTGAAAGGCAGAAAATCCAAGATGTCTATTATGCCGTCGACATGAAGCATAATTTATTGAGCATTGGACAAATGGTCCAAAATGGCTACAAAATCCTAATGGAGAATGGAGAATGCAAGATATTTGATAGAGGAGGTAGCAAGAAAGTGATTTTTGTAGTGTAGATGACGAGAAACAAAATGTTTCCTGTTCGGATGCACATAATGTCTATGACAGGAACAACAAATCATGGTCAGGAACAACATTCACCGGCACTCTCAGCAGTTTCACAGCAGTCAGCAGTTGAACAATAGTTTTCTTTCAAGATAGTCATCAAAGACCCGTCCAAAGTATGTTATTTAAGGTATGGGAACTTAAGCTTTTCAATTTTGAGTTTATTATCTAGGAAAGGCATGGTTAGAGGTTTACCATTCATTATAGAACTTGATGGAAAGTGTGAGGCTTGCATCTTAGGAAAACAATATAGGAAGCCATTTCAATCCAGGTATTCTAGGAGACAAAAAGCACCGTTAGAGTTAGTGCACTCAGATTTGTGCGCACCCATGAAAACCCCCACATTAGGAGGAAATACATATTTCATGACTTTCATAGATGACTATACCAAAAAAATATGGGTCGATTTCTTGAAAAATAAATCGAAAGCCTTTGAAAAGTTTAAATGGTTTAAAGCAACAGTTGAGAAGGAGAGTGGTCACTATATCAAATCCCTTAAGATAGATAGAGGGGGAAAGTACATCTCCAATGAATTCCTAAATTTTTGTTAGGATGAGGGCATTCACAAACAATTCACAACTAGGTATACTCCATAGAAAAATGAAGTGGCCGAGAGGAAAAATAGGACCATTCAAGATATGGCAGCAAGTATGCTGAAAGAAAAAGGGTTGTCACACATATTTTGGGGAGAATCTATAGCAACAATAGTCTATATACTGAATAGGTGCCCCACAACTTGGCTGTCTGTGATATGATTCCACAAGAGGCATGGAATGACAACAAATGGAGTGTTGATCACCTAAGGATTTTTGGGTGTGGCATACACATTCATGCCTAAAGAGAAGAGGTGAAAATTTGATGACAAAGGAGAGAAATGCATCTTCACAGGCTATAGTGAGGAATCAAAAGCCTACAAATTGTAGAATCCCATCACCAAGAACATTGTGATAAGTAGAGATGTTATTTTTATTGAGAATGAAGCATGGAATGGATCGGTGGATGACACAATGGGTATTTCAGTTAGAATATCCTTAGATGATGAAGAAGCTTCAGATGATAGCAACATAGGGGGAGCTCAAGAGAGAAGTAGCTTAAACAGAAACTATTGTAGAGTATTGGAAAATAGCAGCTTCAGTGATGCTGAATACAATAGTAATAGTTCTGGCAGTGTTCAGCAGAACAATAGCTTTGGACAGAGACAACAGCCTCTCAACTCCAGAATTCAGCAGAGCAGTAGCTCTGACAATCAACAATACAACAACTCCAGAGGTCAGAGTAGCAGTAGCTCAGAAGAAAATTTAGATCCTACACTCGCATCATTGATTCCAAGAAAAACAAAAAGTGTAAGGGAGATTTATGACAGCGCAAGGTATGCTGATTCTCATGAAAATTTGGATTTTTCACTATTCTCCTATAGTGATCCGACACACTTTGAGGAAACAATGAAAGAAGAGAAGTGGTGTGGTGCAGGAGCACCCCAAAGTTCATCTAGGAATGTTGACTAGAAGGTTATGAATTGGCAATTTATTTAGGCCAAATATAGCAATCTCTTCCTAATTCTTTGAGTTTGTGCCTTAGAGGAATTTGAGATCATGTATGGTGTTGCTAAAGGTCATGTTGACCAATTGTTAGGTTGAGGTTTGATTACAAGGATGATTTAAGACCTTTGTAGTCCTTCCTAGGTGTTAGAATCTCTAAAATTTTGCAAATAAGGCCTATTGGAAACCACAAGCGGCCATGGAGTAGTTAGGACCGAGCTTAACTAAATTTGAGAACCTATATATGGTTTGGTTCGACTTGAAAGGAAGGTTGGAAGCTTTTGCATTGTTAAAAATTCATGAATACAAGTGAGGATAGTATTAAGATTGTGTAATTTTCTAAGTTTTGTTTTGAATTCATGTGGTCAAGAGTGATCATGGCATTGTGAGTTGATGTAGAATGTAGTGTAGTTGTGTTTGAAGCTTTGTGTGGCATTAATTGGTTAGAGTGTTCAATTTTCTAAGCGTTACTTAGTAGTTAGTTAGTTTCCTTTAGTTGTTGTTCTGACAAACAACCTGTAAATAATGGAGGTTTAGTTACATTTCCACTGTACTTTGTGTACGGTCAATTGGGAATTGTGACTAGGCTCCATGTCTGTAAATAG
Source organism: Sequoiadendron giganteum (assembly GCA_007115665.2). Lineage (NCBI taxonomy): Eukaryota > Viridiplantae > Streptophyta > Pinopsida > Cupressales > Cupressaceae > Sequoiadendron > Sequoiadendron giganteum. Next base: position 1,487,758 of record CM021105.1, on the reverse strand, counting down.
GATAAGGTTATGAGTGGTTAGGAGTCAGGGAGTCACCGTGGAAGTCTTCTCCTAGGCGAGCTTGACAATGCCCGACTAGGAAAGACAGGAAGTGCAGAGCACTTGACTTGTAGGGGTGACCATTCCCTATCAAGTCACAGTGTGGAGAGGGTCGATAGATGCCTTGCAAAGACTTGGCATGAAGGAGGAGGCTTCACCAATCCATTTGGAGGAAGGATAAACTGACAGTTTGCTGAGTGTTCGGCAAATGGCTTACAAGAGACCTAATTTTCTAAATGGAGGGTTATGGCTGTGTACGGACACTTGAGGAATAAGGCCTCTGGAATCTTTGAGGGATAGACACAAGGACCAGGAACCCTAAGAGAAGATCCTATGTTCTTTGGAGAACTTTAGGGTTCTAGCTTGTTTCCTCGGAAAGAAGGCCTAATTTGGAATTCCTAGGCTAGTAGCCTTTTTAACCCTAGATGAGGGTTTGGTGAAAGCGATGGAAAGATGGAGTTAGGTGGATCTTTCAAAACCATAACAGGATGGAATGAAGTCAGCGGAAACATCTCCACACCCTTGCAAAGCTAAGGTTTAGTTCTTGGAGAATGTTAGTCTTTAGGGTAGATTAAGGGCTAAGGAAGAGTTAGAGGCAATGAACCAAGATTGAGTTGGTAAGTTGGAATGTGATGGTAGTGGGGTTGGCCAAGAGAACTAGGGGTACCTATACATGAAGAAGGTCCTAAAGGTTAAGGTGGTGAAGTAAGACACCAAGGAGATCTTGCAAATAAAGATCCAGAGCATGGAACAGTGATTGTTTCCATCCAACCCTACCCTATCAGATTGGTATCAGAGCTAGATTAAAGATTTGGGATAGAATCTTGTATGTTAGACCTTGAATCTAGTGGTTCCACAACCATGGTGACAAACATTGAGTTGGCAAAGAAGTTCGAAGATCGGGAGGAAGATAATAGGAGATTGAGAGAAAGATTAGCACAACTTGAGGAAGCATCGAGCAATGTGCAGATCAAGGCCGATGAGGTCAGTGATAGATTGGAGGGCAGGGTACCAAAGAGTGAAGAGGTTTCAGAGGAAGACAAGACCCTTGAACCTAACCCTGTTCTACAAGAGGAGCCTTTCTTGAAGGCATTGAAGGCTTTGAGTGGGAAAGCACTTGAAGGCATACCACTTTTCAGTGGCAAATTGGAAGCTGATCTAGTCATGGATTGGATAGAAGGCATGGAAAACCATTTTGAGTGTGATGGAGTCACTGAAGCACAAAAGGTAAAGGTGGCCAAATCAAGATTGAGAGGATCTGTCTTGACATGGTGGAAATTCATTCAAACAGAGAGCGAAAAGGAAGGAAAGAAGCCTATTTCAACTTGGAAGGGTATGGTGGCAAAAGTGAGAGAAGCATACATACTAGATGATTATGAGATTCAGTTACATAAGAAGAGACAAAGATTGAGGCAAAGAGACCAAGATGTGAACACTTACACTAAGGAGTTTCAAAAACTTTGTAAGAGGTCTAATGTTTCAGAAGATGAAAGTCTCAAGGTGGCTAGGTTTCATAATAGCTTGAAGTGGAACATTCAAAAGGAGATGACTCTTCTAAGTCCTAAGATAGTACACCAATGTTACCAATTAGCTATTAAGATTGAGGAAAGAAGCAAGAGGAAACAGGATCAGGCTTCTAAGAATAGAGGCAAAGGTAGAGATCAAAGAGATCAAAGAGGACATAGAGGTGGCTACCAAAGTAGATGAAATGAACAAAGAAACCAAGGAGAGTCTAAACTCACAGAGCATGGAAGTGAAACACCTTCTAGAGGAGGTTATGGAAGAGGTAGAGGATCTCAAGGAGGATCAAACAGAGGAAGAGGAGCAGGTAGGAGCAATTCATACTTTGCTAATATGAAGTGTTATCATTGTGGTCAAGTAGAACATCCAGCTTATAGGTGCCCGTAGAAAGCATCTTCATCAAATATTGAGAAGAGAGTGGCATATGCTCAAGAGGACACCATGAGTACTAAATCACCAGAGGTCAGTCACATTGAATCAGAAATGGGAGAGAACCTGATGTTTAGGAGAGTTTTGATCAGACAACCGGTCAAGGAAGAGCCAAAACAAAGAAGAGCTTTATTTAGAGTGAGATGAAAAATACTTGGGAAAGTATGTAAGGTTATTGTGGATTCAGGTTCAATAGATAACATCATCTTAGAGAAGGCAGTAAGGAAGTTGAAATTGGAGAAGGTACCCCACACTAACCCTTACAAAGTAACATGGTTAAACAAAAGGCAGAGTGTTCTTGTCAATGAGCAAGTAATGGTGGAGTTCTCCATTGGAGGGTACAAGGATAAGTTGATTTGTGATGTGTTACCCATGGATTCATGCCATCTACTATTGGACAGACCATGGTAGTATGATAGAAGTGCCATGTGTGATGGGAAAGAGATCACCATTTTTTTCAAGAAGGATGGGAAGACATTTAAATTGTAGTCACTGTCAGATGAGGAAGAAGGATAGTCAAAGACACCTAGTGTCTTGTTAAGAAGTGGTAAAGAGTTCCTTAACAACCTACATCAAGGGGGTGAAGGATATGTGGTTATGTTGCAACCTAAAGAGGAAGACAAGGCTAAAAAAATAGTCATACCTGGAGCAGTCCAAGAGTTGTTAGAACAGTTCAAAGATATAGTCAGTGATGGTGCACCTGCAACTTTACCTCCAAAGAGAGCCATTAGTCATCAAATTGACTTCATACCAGGAGCTTCATTGCCAAATAAAGTAGCTTATAAGCTTACACTGGATCAGAATCTAGAGGTAGCTAGACAAGTGCAGGAGTTATTGGATCAAGGATTGATTAGGAAGAGCATCAACCCATGTGCAGTGCCAGTGGTCTTAGAAACCAAGAAAAGAGGCAAGTGGAGATTATGCACTGATTCTAGAGCAATCAATAGAATCACAATTAGGTATAGGTTCCCTATTCCTAGGATTGAGGACTTGATGGATTGTCTTGGAGGAGCTCAGTACTTCACCAAGTTGGATCTCAAAAGTGGATACCATCAAATCAAAATTAAGGATGGAGATGAGTGGAAGATAGCATTCAAGACAACTGATGGGTTGTGTGAGTGGAGAGTTATGCCATTTGGCCTCTCTAATGCCCCTAGCACATTCATTAGGCTCATGAATGAAGTGCTCAGAGACTTTACAGGTTTATTTGTGGTGGTATATCTTGATGATATACTCATCTTTAGCAAGACATCAGAAGAATACCTAAAGCATGTGGAGTTGGTTCTTAGAATATTGCAAGAAGAGAAGTTAGCCATCAACCTAGAGAAGTGTGAGTTATTTAAACAAGAGCTTGTGTATTTTGGGTTTGTAGTATCCCAAGGATCACTAAAGATGGATCCAAGCAAGGTGGAAGCTATCCTAAATTGGCCTACACCAACCACAGGGACAAAGGTAAGAAGGTTTCATGGATTGGCTCAATTTTATAGGAAATTCATAAGGAACTTTAGTGGCATATGTGCACTAGTCCTAGGTACAATCAAAGGTGGATTAAAGACTAAGTTTAAGTGGACTCAAGAAGCTGAGAAAGGTTTTGAGAAACTAAAACAAGAAGTGGCAACTCAACCTATACTTTTATTACCTAGCTTTGACAAGTTGTTTACTATGGAATATGATGCTAGTGGAGTTGCAGTAGGAGGAGTGCTAAGTCAAGAAGGAAGGCCTATAGCTTTCTTCAGTGAAAAGCTCAATGAAGCTAAGAAGAAGTATTCTACCTATGACCTAGAACTTTATGCTTTAGTTTAGTCACTTAGGAAGTGGAGGCATTACCTTCTACCCAAGGAATTTGTAGTCTTTACTAACAATTAGGCACTTAGCTATATCAACACTCAAGAGAAGTTGAGTAATAGACATTTGAAATGGATGGAGTAAATCCAAGCTTTTACTTTCACCATCAAGCACAAGAAGGGACAGTTGAACAAGGTAGCAGATGTACTAAGCAGGAGATTGTTGACAGTGCAAGAGATACAGATCAAGAGCGTTGGAATAGAGAGTTTCAAGGATCTCTATGGGGAATATGAAGACTTCTCAGAGGCCTACAAGGTATGTTCTAACTTTGAGAATCATTTTCATAGCCAATACTCATAGTATACATTGCAAAGTGGATTGTTATTCAAGGGGAATCGGTTATGTGTTCCAAGAGGATCAATGAGAGAGAACCTCATACGGGAGAAGCATAATGGTAGTCTTAGTGGACATTTTGGCATCAACAAGACATTGGAACTAGTGCAAAGGTTCTACTATTGGCCTAAGTTGTCAAGGGATGTCAGGAGGTATGTGGAGCAGTGTGTAGTATGTATGAAAGCCAAGGGGGGAGCTAGTAATGCAGGTTTATATCAACCCCTACCCATTCCTAACAAACCATGGGAGTGTGTTAGCATGGACTTTGTGGTAGGACTCCCTAAGACCAAGGCAGGGTTTGATACTGTCTATGTGGTGGTGGATAGATTCAGCAAGATGAGTCACTTTATCCCTTGCAAGACCACTCATGATGCTAGCTATATTGCTCACCTTTTCTTCAACGAAATTGTAAGGATCCATGGATTACCATTAAGCATTGTCTCAGACAGGGATGTGAAGTTCATGAGTCACTTTTGGAAGACTCTATGGAGCAAATTAGGCACTAACCTATCTTTTGGATCAGCTTACCATTCTCAGACCGATGGTCAAACAGAGGTGGTTAATAGGGTGTTAGGTATCCTTCTAAGATTCCTAATGAAAGAGTATGGACATACATGGGACATGGTTATCTCACAGGCTAAATATGCATATAATGACAGTGTGAACTAGACCACAGGGAAGAGTCCTTTTGAAATTGTGTATGAAATGCACCCAAGAGGTATATGTGAGCTCAAGGATCTAGGAGCTATGGAGCATAGGAGCAGACATGCAGAGGACTTCACTTAGACCATGAAGGAGATTTAGGAGCAGGTAAAGAAGACAGTCACCGAGGCTACTCAGAAGTTGAAAGATAAGGTGGATATGTCAAGAAAAGATTTGCAATTTGTAGTAGGAGACAATGTCATGGTCCACCTCAACAAATCTAGGTTGCAGAAGGGTACATCAACCAAATTGTAGATGAAAAGAGTGGTACCATGCAAGGTGTTAGCCAAATATGGGAAGAATGCATATAAGGTGGAGTTACCTGTAGATTTAGGGATTTCACCAGTGTTCAATGTAGCTGATCTAGTCAGATATAAGGGAAAAATTAATAACATAGATCAGAACAGTAGGGAGATCTTCAATGATTTCAGCAACATATCCTTACCTACTCAAGACAAGCTACAAGCAAAGAGGATCTTCGAGTCTAGAGTCAAGAAGTCTACAAGGCATAGGGTGTACATGGAGCATCTTATCAAATGGAAGAAAAAACATGAATCTGAGGCTACATGGGTAGATGAAGCTCAGTTCAAGAAGCAGGGTATTGATCCATCTCTGATCTCTCCCCACATTCCTTGATGTATGTGCAGAGGGGGAGAATGGTGCAGGAGCACCCCAAAGTTCATCTAGGAATGTTGACTAGAAGGTTATGAATTGACAATTTGTTTAGGCCAAATATAGCAATCTCTTCCTAATTCTTTGAGTTTGTGCCTTAGAGGCATTTGAGATCATGTATGGTGTTGCTAAAGTTCATGTTGACCACTTGTTAGGTTGAGGTTTGATTACAAGGATGATTTAAGACCTTTGTAGTCCTTCCTAGGTGTTAGAATCTCTAAAATTTTCAAATAAGGCCTATTGGAAACCACAAGCGGCCATGGAGTAGTTAGGACCAAGCTTAACTAAATTAGAGAACCTATATATGGTTTGCTTTGACCTGAAAGGAAGGTTGGAAGCTTTTGCATTGTTAAAAATTCATGAATACAAGTGAGGATAGTGTTAAGATTGTGTAATTTTCTGAGTTTTGTTTTGAATTCATGTGGTCAGGAGTGATCATGGCACTGTGAGTTGATGTAGAATGTAGTGTAGCTCTGTTTGAAGCTTTGTGTGGCATTAATTAGTTAGAGTGTTCAATTTTCCAAGTGTTACTTAGTAGTTAGTTAGTTTCCTTTAGTTGTTGTTCTGACAGACAGCCTATAAAGAATGGAGGTTTAGTTACATTGCCACTATACTTTGTGTATGGGCCCTTGGGAATTGTGACTAGGCTCCATGTCTATAAATAGGATAGGGTTATGAGTGGTTAGGATTCAGGGAGTCATTGTGGAAGTCTTCTCCTAGGCGAGCTTGACAGTGCTCGGCTAGGAAAGACAAGAAGTGCAAAGCACTTGACTTGCAGGGGTGACCATTCCCTGTCAAGTCATGGTGTGGAGAGGGCAGATAGATGCCTTACAAAGATTTGGCATGAAGGAGGATGCTTCACCAGTCCATTTGGAGGAAGGATAAATTGACAGTTTTCTGAGTGGTCAGGAAATGGCTTACAAGAGACCTAATTTGCTAAATGGAGGGTTATGGTTGTGTATAGACAATTGAGGAATAAGGCCTATGGAATATTTGAGGGATAGACACAAGGACCAGGAACCCCAAGAGAATATCCTGTGCTCTTTGGATAACTTTAGGGTTCTAGCTTGTTTCCTCAAAAAGAAGGCCTAATTTGGAATTCCTAGGCTAGTAGCCTTTTTAACCCTAGATGAGGGTTTGGTGAAAGCGATGGAAAGATGGAGTTAGGTGGATCTTTCAAAGCCATAACAGGATGGAATGAATTCAGTGGAAACATCTCCACACCCTTGCAAAGCTAAGGTTTAGTTCTTGGAGAATGTTAGTCTTTAGGGTAGATTAAGGGCTAAGGAAGAGTTAGAGTCAGTGCACCAAGATTGACTTGGTAAGCTGGAATGTGATGGTAGTGGGGTTGGCCAGGAGAACTAGGGATACCTAAACATGAAGAAGGTCCTAAAGGTTAAGGTGGTGAAGTAAGACACCAAGGAGATCTTGCAAATAAAAATCTAGAGCACCGAACAGTGATTGTTTCCATCCAACCCTACCCTATCATGGTGTAAGGCCATGGATGAAGATTTGGATGCTATAGAGAGAAACCAAACATGGGAGTTGACCATTTTACCCAAGGGTAAACAGGTGATTGGAATGAAGTGGATCTACAAGACCAAGTGTATAGCCGAAGGGAAGATTGAAAGACACAAGGCAAGGCTTGTTGTGAAAGGGTATACACAACAACCTGGTATAGATTATGATGAGATAGATGCACCAGTTGCAAGGCTAGAAATAGTGCAGACAGTGATAGCAGTTGCAACACAACATCAGTGGAAAGTTTATCAGATGGATGTAAAGTAAACCTTCTTAAACGAAGTGCTGAAGGAGGAGGTATATGTGGAGCAGCCACCTGTATATGAAGTCCTAGGGCAAGAGGACAAAGTGTATAGGCTCCAGAAAGATCTTTATGGGATGAAACAAGCGCCTCGGGCATGGTATAGTAGAATAGACACCTATTTGTTGAGCAATGGGTTTAGCAAGAGCAGCAACAAACCCACACTCTACATCAAATAAATACAAGGTGACATTTTAATTGTAGTTTTGTATATAGATGATCTAATTTTTACTAGTAACACTAATAGCAGAATTACCGATTTTAAAGAAGTGATGAAAAATGAATTTGAGATGACAAATCTAGGTTTGTTCAAGTATTTTCTTGGGATAGAATTTTAGCAAACACAACATGGAATTTTTATTTCTCAATCTAAATATGCCAAAAATATTTTAAGGAGGTTCAAAACACATAACAGCAAACCTGCCCCCACACCAACAGCAACAGGTCTGAAACTATGCAAGATTGATGACAGTAAGGATGTGAACCCAACCCTCTACAAGATTATGGTTGGACGTTTGATGTATTTGACATCAACTAGGCCTGATTTGATGTATGCTGCAAGTTTGATATCTAGGTTCATGGAGGAACCTAAGGACACACATTGGCAAGAAGGAAAAAGGATTTTAAGGTATGTCAATGGAACAACCAGTTTTGGCATTTTGTATGTAACATATAATGAGTTCAAGTTGGACGGTTTCATAGATAGTGATTGGGAAGGAAATATGGATGATAGGAAGATCACATTGGGATATTTCTTCAACATGGGATCGGGTGCAATCTCATGGGCTTCAAAGAAGCAGCCAATTGTCTCTCTCAGCATGGTAGAAGAAAAATACATAGCAAGAAATGCATCAGCTTGTCAGGCTATTTGGTTGAGGAGGATCCTTGCAAATTTATAGCAACAACAAGTTGACAACATAGTTATTCATTGTGACAATGTGTCCTCCATAGCACTAACGAAGAATCCAGTCTTCCATGGATGAAGCAAGCATATTGAGATTCAATATCATTTCATAAGAGAGTTGATAGAACAAGGTGAGATAGAGTTACAATATTGCAGATCCAAGCAACAACTCGCTGACATCTTCACCAAAGCATTGCTAAAAGATAGTTTTCAACGCCTAAGAGATAGGCTTGGCATTGTGGATAGCTTCAAAGATCAGCTCCGAAAGGAAACTATAGATTGATAGCTAAATTGCAAATTAAGGGGGAGTGTTGGAATATTTTAATCCCCAACTCAACTCCCCACATAAGCTTTGCTACAGCCACAAAAAATTAATTTGGTTTGTAAATTTGAAATTCAAATTGGAGTGCTCCCATCTGCCAACGAATACCTATAACATTAAATGGAGTTAGGTGATTTTGAAATTTGAATGTAGCACTCTTTTTTTAGCATGGAATTAAACAAGACAAAAGGAATGTATTCATCGGAGTAAGGAGAAGTTAGTTTTTTTAAGTTGACCCTGTAGCAACAGATGAAGTGGAAAATGTTCAACATAGAATAGTTACAACAGTAGCACAGAAGGAATGTTTTAGCAGACGCAACACATTGTCAGCTGCAGCTATAGGATTGTAATAGTTTATGTATTTCGGTGTGAGTGTAGCACCTGTTGTATTGGACATCTGTCCAAAAAGCTTAGTTTTATTTTGTTCATGTAAATCAGAGAATGTCCTTTGAGTTTTTGTATTTTGAAGCAAACAAGGAATATATGCTAAGTTAATTTATGTTTGTTTAGACCCATTGTCAAAGTGCATTTTCTATGTTTATTTTTGAGTCTACCCATCCTATCATAACACTGTGTTTGTGTTTTATTGCATCCCTTCCTCCTAACAAAATTGACTCACCTTGCTTTTGGTTTGTCTCACATGATTAAAAAAGAACCAACAAGCAACATATTATGAATTCTTATCCTTGACACATATGATGCAATACTATGTAAAAAAAATTTAGAAAATCAATAAATAAATCTCTTACCAGGGTATGTGTAGGATCATCATGGAAAAAACAGGTCCTTAAGTGGCAATGAAAATTCAGAAAATTAGAGTTGGGAAACTTGACATAAAAATTTGAATAAGTTATCTATATTATTTGAAAAATATGTAAGAATAGAATCTGTGGTAAATTGAATGTAGTTTCTAAACTACTAGGTTAATTTTTGTAAAAAAAAAAATCTATTTGGTGAAAATTTGAAAGTTCAATGCAATAGTACTAAAATTTCAGGGAAAAAATAAAAAGTAGGTGTCTGTCTAACCACCCTAACCATAATAAAATCATAATATTTTTTTACGGATGTGATGTATATTTTTTTGTAATTTTTTTTCAAATAAATATTTAATTATGAATTTGTTATTACAACTTTTTAAAAATATAAAAACTCGTATGTCTGACCACCTTAACTTGGTCAAAACTTAATGGAATTCATTTTTATTTTTTTTAATCCTATAGTATGCAAAGCATAGAATGTGACACATCTTTTGGATTCAAAAAATGTGATACCGTTTGAAAGCTATAGATGTTTTTCTATCAGACTATCAATCAAGATTGTAGTCATAATTCTAGTAAAAAATAGAAAATAGTTATTTATTAGATTCTAAAGAAAATATAATTTATATTGGTAGAAAGCTGAGAAGCTCCTTTACAAACCCTTTTCGTTTTATCAATTTTAGGTAAAATAAAAGTCGTTAGCCACATGGGCGAAGTTTGGAAAAACAAGGTAAGTTGTTAAACACATTTTACGTGTTGACTTTTAATATTGGTAGGTCCGAACCAAATCCCGAGCCTAATACCAAGGGATTAAATTTTGTGTCAGAATATCGGATATCCGATTTGAATTTGATATATGATATCTTTTAGATCAGTTTTAAAACAACTTATACAATCTTTAATATATTATTTAAAAATGCAATTAAGTTTATAATTTAATATATATAATATCCAATAAATTTTATAATGTAATATATTTAATATACAATTTATGGTAATATCTTACCGAACTATGTATTTAATATATAATATATTATTAAATGTCTAATATTTAAATATTATTTCAATATTTTAGTTAATCTATAAATATTTTAATATTATTTCAATATTTTAGTTAATCCATAAATATTTAAATATATATATATTACCAATTTATAAAATATTTAAATATTATCTCTTTCCCTCTCGCTCTCTCCACCACTATCTCTCTCAAGTCTCTCTCTCTCTCTCTCTCTCTCTCTCTCTCTCTCTCTCTCTCTCTCTCTCTCTCTCCCCTCCTCCCCTCTCCCTTCCCCCTCCTAATTCTCTCTCTCTCTCCTCTTCCCCTCTCCCTTCCCCCCTCTCACTCTCTCTCTCTCTC